>VXAC01007218.1:712788-943598 GCA_013399225.1 Rhipidura dahli | reverse complement strand
AAAAAAAAAAAAAAAAATCCACGGTCGGAAAACTACCAACAAAAGGGAAAAACTGAAACAAGAACTATACAGGAGGCCAGCAGAATAAATCCAGAGATCTCAACTACAGCCACACAATTGCCATAAAACTGACTTTCAGCTCTCCAAAAAATAACTAAAACCGAATCCAGCAAACTCCCTGCACCCCAAAAAAACCCCAAAACAAACCAAAAGTCCACCATTATTTTACCTTAGGATCCACTTGCTGGTCGAGCTTTATAGTAATGAAATTCCATATAGGATAGAGAAAGCAGTACTGGCATGTCGCAATTTAATTTCCCCACCTTTTAAAATTTTTGTTTATTAAGTTTTAATTTGTTTTTAATATATTTCTATTATGTTTTTAATCCCAACCCCTATGCAGGAAGGCTCCTGGAAGCAGCATGGGTAACTCCCATGTAAAGGGAGTTCTGCCAGCTCTGCCTGCCCTGGGCATCACCTACAAAGGCACTGGGCACCAAACCACCCTAACACCACCAGCGACCCTACCAGGAGCTGCCTCACTGCTTTCTGACATAGAAAAGAAAATGCCTTTATCGAAGAAGTCAGATAAAGAAACACCTACAGTCTCAAATTCAAAAATGCAATGACAAGTGAAAGTTAGAGGCCCCACTTTAATTACTGTTGAACTGCAAACCAGGAACTTTAGTCTTTGTTTTTTTTCAATTTCTTTTTCTTTTTTTCTTAAAGAGAACAGTCAATTGCAATAGTGTAGAGATCCTGAGCCAGTCCTGTGGACTGGAAATTAGCATGGAGTTACACAAAATATTAATGGTGGGTTTAATCTGCAGCATGCAGATTCACTGCATAAAAAGCACTGTGACTCTCGGATGTTAGTTTTATTTTCTTCCACATTTTAAATTTACTGAAACTTCTTTAGACCTATTAAAGAAACAAATCCTTTTCGAAAACAGTACAACAAGGCTGAGATGCAATAAATATAAGCACCTAAATATTAAAGTGAGGAAAATGAATTCTAGTGTGCTTTCAAATTGGTTTTCTTCAGTGCAGAGTTTCTTTATTTGTCCAAATAAAATGGATTTGAGTGGGTGGCAGCTTCAAGGAGTTATGCAGCATTATTCAATGGCTTTGTGAACTTGGGAAGGTATATGAATAATGGATTTGCTGTGCTCTTAGACATGAAGCCACTACAACAACAGTGTCATTGGAGGTTCTCTAACAAGCAGCTGCTGGAGTGAAGACTAAAGCAGCTGGTCCGCCCACTGAAGCTACATGTGCAGGATTGTTTGTTCAGATCAGTGACTGAACAGAATGGGAAGAGCTAAATTCCCAAGGATAACCTCCCACCACTTTGAACTGCTACTTTCTCACCATTTTTAGATTGTGCACCACCCCCGCTCTCCCCAAATAGAGCTGGAAAAGGGCAGGATTTCCCTTTTGCAGCAGCTGGAGGAACAGATAACTTGAAACACATGCACAAAATATAAGAGTAGTGATTTAGTCTCCTCCTCTCCTAGATGTTAACAGTTTGGTTTACGTTCCTTTATGTTCTAACTTTCCCTGTTAGCAGCATGATTTTATATCAATGTAATTACACCTGTCTCATCCCAGTGTGCACCCAAAATTAGTGTCACTGGATGAGAAGAGTATCCACTGCTCTCCAGGGGAAGAGGGGCCTTTGCAAATCACTGCTAAAATCTCCAGCTGCACACAGCAAAGCTCAGTTTGCAATTGTTGAAGGTGCTGAATATGTAATCAGAGTACTGTCAAGCCATGACTGATAACCTGATATGGGTCACTTAGAAGGCTGACACACTCAGAATTAGGTTTTCATCAACCCACAGTACAAGCTGCTAACTTCACACCTAGTATTGCAGTGTCCCCAAATCCTCATTTCAATCTTAACCTTCCAAAATCAGCTAAGATCTGCATTACTATGAAACAAACCCTGACATTAAAAGAAAAAAAATCTAAAGAAAGGACTTTTTAAGGGGCAGAATCTAACTGCAGATCACACAGAGTATTTTTACTTTTTCCTTTGAATTTCAGAGCAGGGATACAAGTCTGATTCCAACTAAGTTCCAAGTGTGCAGCTAACTCGTGTGCCATTTATGGTACAGAAACACTCCATGACCGTCTGCTCTGTATTAAATAATTCACAAATTTCGTTGACATTTTACTGCAGCCTCCATATTAGGATTCTATTATCTAGAATGTTTGTGTTGGTGACAGAAATATGCTTGAAAGAGATACTAAAATATAAAGAAATTCATTGAGTTTGCATCAAGTGGATAATTCCAATACATATTTAATAGGTTTCCCACAGACACACACGCCTTTGCAGGCTCTGAATTCAGTAAATAGATGCATAAAAATTGTCTTGCAGATGGTGAATTGATTCCTGGCTGGGAAAGATATTGGTCAGCCTACAAGATTTCTGAGTGATGATGTGTCTCAATTCACAGCAGAAAACCTACAAATATTGAAGTGCAGAAGGGAAATTGCCAACATTTTTGTTTGCTTCATCCTGATCTTCATCAAGGCAAACCCCCCACTTATTTTGCTGGGAAGTGTCAGAGTGGTCGTGTCTGCTGTATTCACAGGTTTAACCACTTGGATCATGTGGGAACAGACTTTATAGCTCTCAGTTTGCTTGAGGATTTGGAGGTGTGTGTCAAAGAATAACCCACACAGGGCACCAGAGAACCTTGTATCAGATCTGACCGCTTAGGGAAATGTAAAGACTGAGGACAGAAAGGAGCCCCATGTTTTTGAAAGCTGCCACAGACAAAATATCTCATTACTGGACTGAAAACAGTATTTACCCACGTTTTAAGGAGGTACAAACACAATTCAGTATCTTCCAATGTCAGTAAGAGATCCAGGGCACATTTTTTGTATGTAAGAATTGTTAAAGGACTAAGATGTGACTTGTGGTCATTTTCCAGCTGAGGCTAATCAAAGATGAATACAGTTTGCTCTAACAGGATGCACAACTAGAGTTGCAGCACTTGGGAGAGAAAATAATCTTGTGTAACATCTGAACCCTTAAAAGAAAACAATAAAAAGGAAGAAAAATAAACCCCAAGAGCATCACACACAGACACAGATACATACACACGTCTGAAGACTGCCTGGAGCCAGAGGACAAGAACTCAAAAAATTCCAAGACGAATTTACATGTATTAAGGCATCCACTACAGCAGACTTTTACTTTGAAATCAAATGACCGACTCATCTAATTTCAAACCAGGAGACATCAGCAGCTAAAAATAGTTCACATTCAGGTGGATATGTGGCTATGCCTGTCAGAGTCTTGCTGCTTATGAATAGTAAGATGTATCCATGTTCTTTTTAGTTCACTGGGAGACAAGCAGGGAAACAAGCTACAATTACCTGTGCTGCAGCCCACAGGGATTTTGGGTGACAGTGGATCCACTGAATGAGGATCACAGACTGCGTGTGTAATATTGGCACTAACTGGTACTGAAAGGATATGGGTGTGATGATGGAAATACATCACTTTAATGAGCTGTTGTCTTCACTGAATTCTGTAATAATATCTGACAGTTCTCACTGCTCTGTGAATTGCTCTGTTGGTACAATTCATTTTCGGCATGGTGGAGATACTGTAAGTCAGTATTTCCAGGAAAGCAGCTTAGGTAAAGAAAAGCCTGCCAGTAATGAGTGAATGTAATGTGAGGGAGAAAGAAAACAACTGGATAATGAGCCTGGGTATGGAGTGGAAAACTATACTCTGACTTCAGTTGTGCTGAATGCCTGCAGTGCTGATCCTCTGCATTTGAGTTCTGAACGTAGGACAGTGGAAACACCCTGTCCAGATCTGCCTAACATTTTGCTGAAGCCACGGTTGTAATACCGGCACACCTGCAAATTAAGACAGAGAATTCATCTTGCACATTGTCAAAGAGAGACAAGAGCAGGGCCTAAGCCTCCTCCAGTGCACACAATCCACGTGGACTCAGCTCTGCAGACCTGCCAGCTGCTCTGGTTAGGATTTGGTGCAAGGAAGCCTCAGTTTTACCTCCCTCATTCCTCCTGCTCCTGAAGCACCTGCCAGGGAATCGAGGAGGTGTTCAGATGAGGGAGGGACACCAAGCACAAAGGTGTTCATCTTCAGAGGAGCACATTTCCTTACCAGCTCAAACAAGGCTCCCTGCTGTCCAACAGGAGCCTCTCAGCCAACCACACAGAACTGAGGGAATCTGGGCTAAATGAGGACAGCTAGAACATAAAAACCCCCTAAAAATTGCATCTAGTATGTTTTTTCCAAGCCGTACTGGATGCTGAAATAATGGAAGCAAGGAAACTTCTGAGATCAGAAAATGATATACCCATTTATGTAAATCAAGTGCAACTTTCTCCACTATCTTTCCATAAAGGAAATATTATGTAGCTAACTCTGGTAGAGTTCAGGTAAGCCTACCTAGAAATATCTGCAGAACTCAGACACTTTAGAAACCAGCTCCATTTTCAGCCTCAGTTTTTTAAAAAATAAAGTAGTAACTTGATTTTTTTCCCCTCCATTAATCAAAAACTGTCCTGTGCAATTCAAGACCAGCAGCAAAAGTCAGAAAGCAAAGCACTTACATTTCTGTGTATTCAATGCTTTAGGAAAAAAAGCAAAAAATATTCTGAATTTAAAAGAAAAAAAAATCACTTTAACTACTAAGATCTTCAAATATGCTTCCTGTGCACAGGCTAAATTGCCACAGATGGTTCCAGTAAAAGCCAGAGAGAACATGGATTTATCTAGACCAGTAGCCAACAGCCACCAGTACCAATATTTCAGCAGATGTCACACTATTCCTGTCATGTTTTTCAGAGTCTTTAATAACCACAAACACCTATTTCTCATGGATCTATATTATTACTGAAAATCCAATTCTGATTTTCTTTCTTCTCACCCAGTAGGAAGATATGAAGACAATTAATTTTGACATATTTTTAATGTCCCCAAGGAATGGAAAGTCAGGGTTTTAATTATGGCTTCAGTAGTAGCTCACCCCATGGCCTCGGGTATAGCCCTTCAACTCTTTGTTTGTTTTCACCAGATGTAAATAATGGTATGGTTTGCCCAGCTTAGGCATTCCATGGAAATCAGCCAAGATTTTTCTGGCCTTTGGGACCTGCAAATATGTGACCATAATAAACATTTCTCCTTACTGAGGCATGTTATCTTGTACTAAATCCACAATGTGATTTAAGCTTACAACATGGAGCTCAAGCTACACTTCCCATAAAGTTTTGTATTTCAAGCTTCATCTTATTCAGTATCATGAAGATTTAGCCGTATCTTCCCCTTAACTGAACAGCTCTGCTCTGAATGTAATTTTTTCCCTGATAATTCACATTTTCAAATTGATTTTTTACAATTGGCTCTCTGGGAACTATAACAACTACGTTTTAGACTTTCCTGATCCTGAAAACTGTGTTATGGAATTGTAGCATAATTATAAATTTGGAGACTTGGGCATAGGCCTGGTTTTGATTTGAAGGATTAATAGCAGCTTGTCTCTGCAGTGTTCCTTGGAGGATTCCAAAGGGAATTCTCCTTTATCAAAATGGCAAGCATTTCCTGCTGTGCTGTCAGGAGAGACATTACAAACTACCCAAAAATGGTCCTTCCACATTTCCTCTGAGTTCTTCTACCTGCCTTCTAATTTCCTGGAGGACATTTGTCTTCTCTGAAAATAGATTAGCTCCACTTTTACTGGAATCAATTAAACGTGGGATCTGGCCAGAAGAGCTTGTGGCTTCTGTCCCACTGAGCAGCCAGTCAGACAAGTTTCACCTCAAATGGGGTATTTGGACAAGGACTGGCTACACACACTCATCCTGATTCAACTTGTGAAAATAAAGCTCCATTCTGAGACTAGAAGATCTTTGAGTTCCTTCAGAGGAGATTTTCAAGGATCCTGATATGGATGTATTTGGTGTGGTGAAAAAACCCTACAAATCTGAGAGTAAATATTGCATTTCAAAGCAGTCCATTGCCTAGGGGAAAAGGAAGAACAAGAAACAGAGTATGAATGTCAAGGACGGTAGGAGAAGCCAGGCTAAACCTCGGCTCTGATGGTACAAAGCAAAGAGTTTGACCAGTCCACCTGGCAACTCCAGCAACATTAAATTATTACTTTAGTGAAACTAGAAATAGAACCACTCCACCCCAAAGTATAGCAGCAGTTTAAAATCAGCTTAACCATGTCTGGCAGTACACACACTCAAGATGTGTATTAATGAAACCCACGCAGTGCCATCATTGCATGGTATCACTCCAAGGAAAGCTGTAGCTGATGAGGGACTTCTAATTAAATAAAATCCACCCCTGCTTGATTTCTTTAAATACTAACCCTAAATTTTCTGAAATTAAATGCTTCTTGTGAGAAGAAACAAAAGTATAAACAGCAGTTACCAAGTGGAGAGAAGTCACAACAGGAGATTAGAATTTTAATAGTGGCTTAGGAGCAAAAGAAGGAATTCTTTATATAAACTAGTAATTAATGTCAGACACATCTGACACTTGGGCAAAGAAGTGAAAACGTCCAGTCTTGTTGCAGAGAAGCAAAAGGTGTCAACAAATTTTTTTTGTATATTTGGAAATAAGTAAAAGAATGTATTAACACCTCAGTAACAGGACACTATCCTAGAGGTACAGGAGAATTAACAATAATCACAATTAGTTACTTCTAACATTGGCACCTGAGCAAATGCACCAATGGATACTAGAAATTACTGAAGACTGAGGTCAATTCATGTTTTAAATTTTTAAAATAATATTTGATTACAGGAGAAATTTCCGTGAGTAGACAAAAATTGCCCTGTTAATGGAAAAGGAAAACATTTAAATGAGTGATGGATCATGGAACAGCAACCAGAAATGGCTCCAGTTCACAAACATTTCCTCACCCTGGGCTCTGCTGCAGGACAGCACAATTGCATTTCTTGGTGGCCTAATTCCACATATTTTGTACTACTGAAAGACAGTAGAGAAAAATGGAGAACTGGTCTGAGTGCAGAATGGATCAACTGGAGAAAACCAATTCTGACTGTTCCGACTGTGGCAAACAATTTCTCAAGCTCAAAGCATAAATAACAATGTTTGCCTTTAACATTCAGTGGAGAGCATATGTTTGCAAAGCTAAACAACCGCCTGTGTTTACATGAGATATATGATGCTCAGTTTGATTTGCATATCAGAGATCAGGCTGTAAATCTCTGATGATATTTACCACTGGATAATTGAAATTAATCCTGCCAAAACGACTTTGACAGTGCTGAATTTATGGTCTGAGAAAACACCCCTGGACCTGTCTGCTGAGCTAGAACATAACTGGCTGTATATTTTCAACCGGAGCTATACTGCTGAATAAAATCCTCGTCACAAATTATAAACCTCTCCCTTTCTTCTCCAACTTATTTCCATAATCCTTAAGAAGTGGGGATAATTTTGAAGGCAGCAGGTATGCCCCTGTTTTGCTGTTTTGTTTTGGTTAAAATTTTTCTAACCATGGCAGTCACGTGAGTTACCTTTCTTCCCTGCACTCCCCTTCCTGATGTTACACCATTTTCTTTTTCATTTCCTTCAAAAGCAACCAATTCTCCCAGCAAAGAAAGCATCAGAAGTTCCAACTCCAGAAGACTCCCTCAAGTCCTTCAGTAGCTTGGATCATGGCTGTGTCTCAGCATGTCTGTGTTTCCAGGCAAGAAGGAAGGGATTTGGATTTTTGTTTGCTTTCTGTTTTATTTCTTGAACTCAGATTGTATCTTTAAATAGAAGGCACGTAAGTTGGCCAGAAGATCATAGTTTACTACTCACATTATCTTCCTGGTAGGAATGTCATTTGTGGCTTGATATATGATTGAAACTTTCAGTATACATGCAAAAAACCCATTTGTGAATAATAAAAAAACCTTAACCAAACAAAAACCCCAGCCATAATTTCATGTTCTAATAAAATAAAATTCAAATATTTAGCAGGCAGAATTTTCTTACCACTGGCAAATAATTAGGTAATCTATTAAAACTGCTGGCAACCTTTTCCTATTCGAGAGATGTTGCATGTTGTATTCTTTGGACTTCAATAATGGATTTGATGATTGTGCAAACTGCACCTTGGATTTTGGTGCTAAAAGACAGCAAATAGCCTCCTCAGTTTCTTGAGACCAAGTTCAAAACTACGGAGAATGATGTATATTTTTCAAATCCAACATTTATGGAAAAGTATGTTTCTAGTGTATAAAAGTGGCCTTTTTGAAACCTGGAAATAAAGAGATAACTGTCACCCACTACAGAAATTGATGTCTTCTTATTCGTAGCATTTATTTACAATATATCTCTTTCAGAGAGGTGGCAGTGATAGCTTTGATGTCCTTCTTGCTTTTCTTCCCCTAAAATCTGCTGCTTTCCAGGCCCATTCAATTTGAAAGCAGGCATCCATCCAAATATGTAATATTAAGGAAGAAAGACAGCTCTCACTTATAAAATCTTAATTCCTTGTTAGTGGAAATAATAAAACCACTGGATTAACTGTGATCACTGATTATTATCCTCCCACAAGAATGTTATCTTGGGCTCTGTCACCTGCTCAGAGCTTGTGGCACCTGGAGAGGGAGAACGCTGACGATGGCACCTGGATGAGCACCTGTTCTGTGGGGGTGGGGAGAAAAACAACTTTCCAAGCATCATAAACCACGGAAAGGCTGCTCCACGTTCCTGTTGGCACTCAGCCCCAGGCTGGCAGGGGGGCTGAGGAGAGCACGCATTCCTGTGGGGCCCAGCCCAGCTGGCTGTGTTCACACCGCAGAACTCCAAGCTCGTGGCACAGTGACAGGGGACCCCTGGAACAGCTGGATCAGTGCTGCAAATCCAGCCAGGGAGCTCAGCAATCAGCACTGCCGAGCCCAAGCTCACTGCAGGCTCTTTTGTAGAGCAGCCCCAAATACAACAGCAGCAGTTTAACAGTCCAGTGGAAACCACCAGCTCGTTCATCTGTCCACAGCCTTCCCTTATTTCCAAATCTTGCTGTACACCCTTCACAGGCTGATTTTTCACTTGAAGGAGACAACACGGGCACAAGGCCCAGCTGCAGCTGGGTGTTCTGCAGAACCAGGATGGATTAAGCCTGAAACAGCCACATCTTGTCCCCAAACCCGTTCTGTCATTTCTGTACAGTCCTCATTTCATACTAAGTGCCTACACCACATACAGCTCTACAAATTCACCTGGCCTTTGCACTGAGGCAATGCAACAGCACCCAGCACATGGCTTTTACCGGCAACACATCAAAAACCCAGCAGTGAGGACTCCCACGGGGGCTTTTTTTTCCTACTCTGAATACACATTATTTTAATCAGACTATATCACATTTTTATGCCACTTCCTGCTGCCTTTAGCCACTGAGATTTTGCATAATTTTTGATGTTTCAATAACTCTACATGGATAGTCAGCCTTTCATATCATGGCTGGGATGTTACTGTCTTATTTTCATATGCAAAGCATACCTCAGATAGACTGGAGGCAGAAATGGGAGTTGGTGATGAGAGTGAGTGGGAGGCACCATGGGTTGGTGGTGAAGGTTTGCTTTGATTCCTCTGACTAGAAAAGCTTCCTCAGTAGGGAAGGCATTTTCAAATGTCTAAACAAAACCTTTGTCTGTGCAAATTCAAAACCATTCTGACATCAAATTAAAGCTATTCTTAGTATTATTTCTTAAAGGTCATGAATATGCCACAAAGGATGATCAAAGCATTAGAAATCTACAACAGGTTAAGAAAAGAGGCAACAATACATTAGATTTCTGCTGTTTCCATTTCTAAGGAAAACACTGACCATTAATGTTTATTTCTGCGTTGGTGGAAGCATCATCTGTTCTCAGAACTGGCTGACAATTTCTGTTCTAAAATTGACCGCTCAGCTGGCTTGAACTTTGCCAAACCTTAACTAGGTTTTTTTTAGCCAAAATAATTTGGAATCATTCATGAAAGGCTAGGTTAGTTATCCCATTTTGAAAATAACATTTTTAATATCATTTAATGCTTCCTCAAGTCAAGGTTTGAAAGCAAGACTGGAAATCTGATACAGACAGAGTTTTAATTAACTCTCAAAGAAATCTGGATGAATTGCAACAGTTTGAGAAGTCTCCACTAAGGGCTCACTGCAATTGCAGCAGACTGGGAGGGATTTAGGAAATAGGAAGGAAAACCAAATTTTTCCTTGCTTTTTGAGTGAAGTTTCTTCCCCTGCGGTAGCCAACAATCTTGAAGGAGTATTTCATCTCATTCAAATGCAAAGGAAGAGAAAGACTGATAGGAAATGGAAAAATCCATTAGGACTGGATAATAAAGAACCAGGGAAATGGCCTATGGGACTGGAAACTTCTCTGTGGACTGATGACACTCAGCTGTTAAAAATCAGACCTAGTACAGTACAGTAATGCAGCAGTCTAGAGGAGATAGTTTGAAAAGAGATAAATCGAACCCGTTTCTTTAAGGTGTAAGTTAATCAAAACTGAAGACAGCTGGAGAGAGTTAAGGAACCAATAATTAATTGCTAAGTACAAATACACTGATATTCTAAAAGCACCTTCATAAAAATGCATTTTCCCAGATAATAAAGAAGGTATACGTTGATTCATTAATCGGGAGTCACCTTGCTGAAACACAGATAATGACTAAAATAAATTTCCACTTGGCTAACCTTAAACTGTGTTGTGTACTTATGAGCTTGAAACAGTATATAGAAAACTTACTGAAAGTTTTATTCAGTTACTTATTCAAATTACATATTAAAGTTCCACAAAGCTCTTACCTTAAAAGAAACAGAAATGAAGAATAATGGATGCCAAGTGGAAGCAAATACTTCAATTTTTGCACTGTGTTAATTTAAGTCCTTCCCAGCTCCCTGTTCAGTAAAGCCTTTACCTAGTAATCCCACCAGAGGCTGTTTTTTCTAGCACTGCCTTAAATTTCCCTGCGTGCTCCGAGTGAACTCTATGAATCGATGGGGAGCTAATGCAGAACCCTGGTCGTTAAGGAAGGTATCAATGAGTGAACAGAGAGCCTCCATACCTGTTAACATCCCAGATCTTGCTGGTGCCATCCATGGAGGCAGAGGCCACGAAGTCCCCACAGGAGTGCCAGAAGCAGGCCCGCACAGCGCGGGAATGGCCCCGCAGGGTCAGGATACAGCCGTGCCTGGACAGGTCCCAGATCCGCACCGTGGTGTCACCGCTTGATGTCACCAGCTGGGTGCCACTGCCCAAGGAATAAAAACAGCTTTGAGCCAGGAGAGAGATGAGCAATTTTCAAGCAAAATAATTTAACTCTGTTTAGAAAGACAGGTTAAGTTGCAGTTGTTGGTTTTACCTTAAAATCCACATGAACAAAAGCGATCTTTGGAAGTGTTCATATTTTCTACTGTGCACAGTTTCCTGACACATTAGAGATGAAGTGTCCATGTATTAATACTCTATCAAAAGAAAAGGAGATAGGAAGTAGCTATCCCCCACAGGAAAGTAAATACAGCTTTCAAATAAATTCCTACTTTTTGTAGCCTATTATGAGTTCATCAATAAAATAACGTAAGCCCAGAGGACTGCTTTCAAAATACAATGAGATAGATTCAGGGAAGAGTATTTTCTAATTTCCCAAACTCATACCATTTTCAACATATAATTTATTTTTTAGAAGTATCCTAATTTTGTTTTTTCTAACTCTGTGTAAACACTTCAACATGTTCACCATCTCTTGGGGTCATTGATACATTACTTAAATGAAAAATAGAGAGTTCAGCTCGGATTTTTTTGGCCAAATCTCAGATATAAACTAGTATAATTCTGTTTCCTTTAAGCATGGACATACAGCTTCAGACTAAGAGTCCATCTGTAACATTTTATATAACTAGCAGGGGACTCTTAATAAAATAATAAGAAAAAGAATGTGGAGTGATTCTCTTATTAAACCCTCCCAGACCCAGCCTGTGGCTCAAGATTTCTTTGTGCTTAAGAAGAATCCATGGATTTTTTTTTCCCTATGAGTAATTGATTTTTGAACATATGCAAACCTTTGGCACTAGCAATCTCTTATGTCAATGAATTCCAAAATTTAATTATGCCTTGTGTGAAAAGCTCTTCTGGCATCTTAAATACCTTACTTCATTTCATTTCATGCTTCTAATTCTACTACTGTGATTGAAAGCAAACACTGAGTACACCTTCACCATGTCTAAGTGTGGCATCAGCCGTGGTTGGACAGGGCCCTGTCCTGTTCCACTGCCAGGATGAAGACCCTGACTCATTCCTTGTGCAGAGGTGATTCCAGCCCTTGGAGCACATTCCCCATCTCTCTCAGCTGAAAGGGAAGGAACAGGTACCCAAGGAAGGTATGCAGTGGCTCTGTTTCCTGTATTCAATCTAATTACCATCTTCAGCTCAACTGTACAGAATTTTTCAGCAAACTGGCCACAGTAGCTGCAAGATTTCCTTCCTGAATACTGATAATTGGACACATTCTTAACTATTATCTGTTCTTATCTCAGGACCATTTCTTCCCATGTGCTTCACTTTGTGTTCACCTGCACAGATTTTCAGCTGTTGTTTCACCATTAAGTCAATTGTTGAGACTGGAACCTTTTCCCGTCATTTTTCACATGCTCCTTTTCACCGCCCTGGCTAACTAGCAAACTCATCCACCTCATTCCCTTTCCCAGTTTCCAAGGTCATCTTAATAACTCAGGTCCCAGCACAGATCCCTGTGGGACTCAGAAATTAATTTCTCCATTCTGAAAGTGGCATTTGATTCCTATCCTTTCACCAGTTTTTAAACTTGTGAAATAAATTTCCTTTTTATTCAGAACAGTTCTGATTCCTTGAGAATTTCTGTCAAATGACCTCAAGAAGAATTTGCTGAAAATCCAAGTATAGGAAATTCATGAATCTCCCTTGATCAAATACTCAATAAACCCTGCAGAGAATTCCCAACCAATTTCTGAGGCTTAATTTCCAAAGCCACGCTCACAGCTCCCAGGGCTTCACTGCCATAAATGTATCTAGGTATCCTGTAATTTGGCTTCCTAATATAAATCCTGTCAAACTATGAAAATTAGATTAATCCATCTAGAATTCATTCATCCCAAACTCTTTTAAAATACTGAAAAAAGATGATGCAACCTTCCTAGGAATAAGGGAGGTTTCCATTTTCTAAGCAAAATTTTGTTTCAATTGTTTTCATACTAAACAAAAACAAAAAAACCCAGGAAAAATGTGTGGGGATAATACACAGAAATACAGGTAAAAAATAGTTAAACTGTAGGTTTTCAGACCAATTTCTGCCATTAGCTGAGCAACATCAGTAAGATGACCTTGCCCTTAGGACCCAATAAACTCTTTTATTTGAATAATGGCAAAGGTCCTATCGCAGGCAGTAGAAATCCTTCTTCCGAATCTCTGGATATAAAATTGTGGGGACTGAAAACAGCTCAAGGGTTGATCCTAAGCACTATTGTAAAACTTCAAGAATACACTCAGAGATATTTAATTCACTGCTGCAGTTTATTAAAGAAAAAGGTCTGGGACCTGTGGTGTCATCCCTTTTATTTTATATTCTCCCTCTCCTCCTTTTCCAATAGATGTCCACTGAATTGCTTGGTAAAAGTAGCTACTACGACAGCTTGAAATATGTGCATCATTTACCTGATAGATCTTAAGGGGGAGCTTGCCACTATGAAAGATCACCTACCCAAGTTTTTGACTATTTTTAACACTTGTGGTTTAGCTATTTTTTGCGAAAATATCATTATAATATTCATTAAGGCAGTTACACCCCCATGCCTAAGACAAAGCTCTGAGAGATTAATCTCTCAACTTTTTTTTATAACAATGCACAGGTATAATTCTGAAGCTTTTGTCACATATACCAGAGCATAAAGGCTTGAAGTCTGAGTAGCGGTTTGGAGGAGACCCTAATTTTGTTGAGCTGTCAAGAATAAGTGTGCTTTTGTTAATGAAACACTTGCACTTTTAATAAGCCAGATCTTACTTCTGGAGATAGATAAAATTAGAGAAATGACAAATTATCACAGCCCTTATACATTTATGAAATAAGAGCTTAAAACAAATTCAGAGTCAGGTATAAAGTGGGACCGATGAAATCTGCAATTGATTCAGAGGGAAACATTCACTGCCACTGTTGTGAATCACAAAAAGAGATTTATGGCTAATGCATTTTTTAATATATAATCCCCAAAATGCTACATGAATAACTGGTTCCTTGGGCTGAATTTCAAGAATATACCATCCAGGCAGTGATGAAAATCTTTCAGAAAACAGATATGAGCAGGAAGGTAGTTCAAATGGATTCAATTTGGCAACCTGCAGCAGGGGAATGAGTTACAAGTGAGGCTTAGTACTCCTTACATATCAAAGGAGAAAAAATAGTGGAGATTGAAAACAAAAGTGCAGCAGGAAACAGTTTTGAGGGACAAACTGACAGTGGAAATAAGGGCAAAAATACTCAGGAACAGAGGGACCCAGTGCCCCAGCCCCCTGCAAAACAAGTTTCCCCGTAACTCCCTGTGCATAAAAAAGCATCAGTCATTCAAGGAAGGGGATCTGCAATTATCCATGTAGGAACTTAACGCCAGCATTTCTGGGAAGCACAAGTGCGTCTGGTGGGAATGCTGGCTTTCAGGGCTGCTTCAGCACAGGGGCTGCATGCTGTGGTCAGGCAGCCCTCGGCACACATGAGGATTCAGGCCAGACACACACGTAACGAACAGGAAAGCACTGTGTCAAGCCAAGTCAGACATCTACATCAAAATGTTGCTAATAAGAAAAATTCCTATCTACTTAATAGCTGATCATTAATGACACACTTTCTCTGATTTGCAGCATTTTTCAGTCCTGGGAGATAAAAAGAAACACACAAAATTCTGAGGTAATGTTTTGTTACCCACAGCTGCAACATTTTTTTTTACCCTGCCATTTTTGCTTGTAAGAGCATGTGGAGGGAAGAAACAAATATATCAGAAAAAGCAGCTTTTAAAAATGATTTAGGCTGTCAGCTTAACCATGTATGGTACCCACACAGTCCTCTATGATATGTCTGATTTTCAAACAAAATTCATGCTGATTTTGATATTAAAAACATGTGAAATTTGACAATGGAACCTCTGCCTTAATTCTCAGCAGCTACATACATAAACTCCATTTGAATTCAAGACTGATCACTAACTGGGAAAGCTCCAAAACATCCTGTGCAGTGTGCATATATCTAACTCAGAGGAGAATAAAACACTTTTAATTGTTTTTTAACAAACACATCAAAGAACTAGGCAAGATATTACGAGACAAGAAAAAGGTAAATCCGATCTTGTTCTGTTACTTCAAACACATTCACATAAATGCACATAACTTTGACAACTTCTAGAAAAGTGTTTTTGTAAAGAAGCAGCACCTTTGTGCATGGTGCTCTGTGGATCCTAATCAGGTGGGTTTGTATGGTCTTGTTTGGTTTGGTTTGGGGTGTTTTCTGTTTATAGTTTCTAGCAGACCAAAGGATGAAACATGCCAGCATTGATTAAAATATTTGTACAGAAAAATCTTTCCAAAGTTCCAGGCAACAGAGAGCCCATGGCACCCGTAACCCCTGTCCTGCCTCTATGGATAGACCATTCTTTAAACATTAAATGTACATAAAGTTCCATCTTTCAGCTTATTTCTGGTATTCTTAATTGATACTGTAAACCTGCTCTTCCAGGAACATCTAAGAGTGGAAAAACTTTGGAAACATTAATTCCACCTTCCACAAAAAGGGATGTAACATTAACTTCTCAAGCTTTAAATCTTTCCTCCCCCATATTCTAAACACACACACATACATTTCCTCTCATTACACATTCCTGCTCCTTCCAGCTTCACTGTTCTCACTACAAGACACCTCTCCATTAACACTTCCCAAGTTGTAGACACATTAATAATTAAGATTCATCTTCAGCAACGACATGAATCTTCGGCACAGAGTCACTTCACAGCATTTCAGGAGGCTGCCTGCCTGTGTGCAGTGCCAGTCAAGTGAGGGCAACAGCTCCAATGACAGTGCTCCCCTGTAAATGTGCCACTCCTAAGGCCAACAGCCAAAGCAGCTTCAAATACTGCTCCTGGTGCAAATATTTCTGGGCAGTGGACTTAGATCTGAACCTCGAGCTGCTCCAAGGGATTACTCAGGTTCCCTCTGAAGACCCTGTGGACACTGAGCTGGAAAAGCTCTGCTGCTCTTCAACATTAGCTGCCAAGCAGGACCATGCATCCCGTCCTTTACAAGGGTTGTCATGTTGAATTAAGCAAAATAAGTGATAAATCCATCTGTATTGTTAGCTCTGTGATAAGCCCCAGAGAGGGAGACCCCATGCCGTCTCCAGGCAGCCATGTCCTGGGCTCCACCTCCCTGCATGGAATGAAGTTCTTCCTCATGTTGAGGTGGAATTTGGGTTTTAGTTTATGGCCATTGCTCCTTGTCCTGTCACTGGGCACCACGGAAGTGTCCAGCAGCACCCTCTGACATCCACCCTTGAGGTATTTATATATATATATATATATAAAAAAAATATATCAGATCAACACACACACATATATATAAATACACAAATTATATAATATATATATTATTGTGTATATTATATAATAGATTTATTTTTTTATATATATTATTTCTGTAAGACTGTGGACACAGCCAGTGATCTGCACACAAACTGAGACACAGCTCCTTCCCTCAGACAACTCCAGCCCAAACCAAAAGGTGGTGAGCAAAGCCTTACACACAGTGCTGGCCAACAACAGTTCTCGAAGCAAAAGCAAGCCAAACACAACTTGTGTTCAAGTTTTTTATCCTAAAAGAGCTGTAGCAAGAGGCAGCTTCTGACTGGAGGTTAAACAACACAAGCATCAGGAACACAATAGCAAATTTTAAATATATGGTCCAAAACACTACAGGGTCTTTCACCATGAAAACTGAAAAACATTTTAAAATCAATATTCCAATCAGTTAAATGGAAAAATGATGTCTATTTTATTTACCTCTATTCATGCAATTATTCAAAAGCAAAATTCTATTTTCTATATATTCTATGAAATGTTACTTGCAGTATCAGCACAGGCTGACAGTAGGCACAGTAAAGTACATGAGAAGAAATGCAAATCCTGCTAAAGTTTACTTGAATTTTGCTGACATTTTATGCTAGGTCAAAGAGGAAAGATAAAGAAAGAAAATGCCTAGGAAACAAGTTATTCCATGAAAAACAGAACTAATGAACACCAAATACCTATGGAAGCATCTTTTGCCTGCTTCTTTCATCATTTTAGCTGTTGATAAAATAAATACATCAAGAATTGACCAATCCTTTAGACTTCTGTCTTCCAGTTTTTGCCAGAATTACCCTGCAAGTTAAAAGTTGCCAGAGACAGTGGAAGAGAGAATAAGAAACATGTGCAAGGGGGATGGGGGAATTACATTCCTGTAAACTTCATTTACTTGGAAACAAGGTTAAAACCAGGGATCCAGACAACCCCACTTAGGAAAGCAGACATCTAATGGAGTCCCACCTTTGGTTATGAGGGCTGTATTTAAACATTGCCTTTTCTAGTCGGTCCTGAAAACAATGTAAGGGATGGAAATGCCAAACATCAGTTCAGCTCTGCAGTCATTGCAATCCTTCTTTGTTCTCCTGCATTGTCACTGCTCCTCATTTTCCTCTCACCAGAGAAGGTGAAAATTGGGATGAATTTTAAAAAC
The DNA here is from genome assembly GCA_013399225.1 of Rhipidura dahli. Taxonomy (NCBI): domain Eukaryota; kingdom Metazoa; phylum Chordata; class Aves; order Passeriformes; family Rhipiduridae; genus Rhipidura; species Rhipidura dahli. The sequence goes on along the minus strand of VXAC01007218.1, from coordinate 925,789 downwards.
ATTGGAGTCATTTTACTATTTAAAAAGTTCCCATTCAAAAGACTGAAAACAGGTGATTTTCTGCCTCACCAGGCAACTCTCTGCAGGTCCAAAGGAAGATGGGACAAAGATTTGGAAGAGGAATACACCAAGGATTACATGGAAACAGCATCCTGGCTCAAGATACTTTGAAATAAGAAGTGTAGTCCAGCTGGGTACTAAGAGCAAACCTTACAAATGCCTTCCCTATTCTTAGCCATTCTGAGGCATCCTCTGGTACTCACTGCTGGGAACAGGATGATGGTCCAGAAAAATCTGGCACAGGGAGCTACCCTTATGTTCTTAGTCTGTGTTTGAACAAAACACTCAGCAACAAAGATTTTGTTTCTAAGATTCTGTAACCTTGAAACAGACTTGAGATATAGTTCACTTTTTTGTTGCTGGAGTTCTGAGACTCATTAATTATTTACAATGACACTTCTTATTAAGAACCCCTAGGGTTTTTTTTTTTTGGATCTGTGGTTCATTTTGGGTGTTGCTTTAATTATCCTGGTGGACTATGTGTCTAAGATCCATTTTGTGTAGTAATTGTAAGATGTTTCATCCCTCAGAATAATCTTCAGCCCAATTTTACTCACCTTAATAATAGACATGAAGTGTCATTTATACAGAAGGCGAATGCCAGAATACTCATCAGTAGAAACATAAAAATACCTTTTCTCATTTATCATCAAAGGTGAGGAGAAAAATAAATTAAATTTCAGAAATGCAAAATCAATTATAAACTGAAATTCTACAAGCCAAGGAAGCAGTTCCAAAGGCAGGACGCAAGGCAGTAACCAGCAGATGGTGGATGGCACATGGCTTTTTGTCAGAGAAGAAAAACGCAACCATCCTGCAAAATCCTTTGCCATAAGGCTGTTGGCTGGAAATCCTCAAAATCCTGTCAGTGTGTACTATGCCAAGTGCAAAACTTGAGGCAATTTTTCACTCTACATTACCTAATTGTGAGATCTTTCTGTGATGTTTCCTGCTCATACATTGACCTCTGCCAGGAGAAACGTTTCCCCTCGTGTTGCCCAGCTGGCAGCTGGCTGTGACAGCAAGGGCAAACAGGAAAGCAAACTTTTGGCACCAAACTGCTCCTGGATAGACAGACACCAGGACTAGGCACCACAAAAGCAGCAAACTTTTGTTTTAATGAAGTTCACCCTCTTGATGAAAACTTTGAGGCTACTTCCAACTTCAAGGGAAGTTTCACGTCTGCACACATTTAAATACAACATGCTCCTAACCAGAAAGAGTCCTGGTATGGTATGTATGAACATTGAGGCAACAAATTCAAGCCATTTATTAACAAGTTCCAGCTTAGCAAGTCCTCCATACTTTAAATCATCTTCCCTTTCTGAACTGAGTACTGCTACCAGAAGCTGCTGGGTCTGACCACACAAACCTATAGAGAAATCCTGTTTCACCTGAGGCCTTTCCCACTGCTCTTATCTGCACATCTGCCTGTGCTTAAGAACTCCTCTTTTTCCAAGGTTCTGGCCCACAGAAACACAGTTTTTAGTTCTGCACTCAGGATCACCATAATGATTTTTAGTCATTTTGTTAGAATGATTTTTTGTTAGAATGATTTCTTGTTATTTTCCAGATTGCTCCAATGCAGGTTACAATCCACACAGACCCCACTCAGGCGTGCCCCATTTAAATCCAGTACCTGAGCTTGGTACCCCCCAAAAAAATATTGAGTGTGGTCCCATTCACTGCAGGCTAGACTCTTTATTGTACAAAAAATGGGTTAAATGCCACCCAATATAATGTAATTAGAGGTGGTTAAATGAGAACCTAAAATGATCTAGGCTCTTGGTAGAAGGAAGGTTTAGTACATGTAAAATTGGCTTTTAGGAGGCTTGAGAAGCATACCAGGTAAGGAATAAAAATGAAAAGACAAAAGATAAACTAGTTACAATACTTGGAGATTAGATGCAGCAAAGTATGAGTCAGCAAGACAGCAGGCACTACAGAATGCAGGGCTCTAGGCAAAAAACCAGACAGCAATGAATTACCTTTCTACAATTATTTTGCATTAAAAAAAAAAAAAAAGATGCCTTTTCTAAAAGCTTCCTGCCAATGCAAGTCTAGCACCCCACAGCAAAATCAGACACCTATTTAGCAAGGGGTAGGAGCATCCTGGCCTCCAGCTGGGAGCAGGGAGCTTGTGGGAGCCTGGCCAGTGATATCTCCAACAATTATGAAGGCTTCTCATGCTGAAGGCAAACAGTGTTCCTGGGTCCAGTTGTGCCACCGCCCTGTAGCCTACTGCCAAGTAAATCTTCCTCCATTAACTTCATGAGAAATAACTATTTTACCTGAAATCAAATATAATGAGTAAACATTGCAAAACTACCCTATTTTCCAGAAATGAGATCTATTCTGTACCATTCCAACACTTTCTCTCGAACAACCCAGTGTAAGTTAAAATCTTTTTATACATTGTTAAATTTTTAAAATAATGTATTTAACCCACATAAAATCATGCATAGTACCAATCAATATCCCTGACATACATTAAACAGTGTGCCATTACATTGTGATACTTCATCTCAACACCCACCCCATCCAGTTGGGTCATTTTTCCTCCATTGGAATGACTCCAAATCCTCAAATTTTAATGAAGGGCTGTTGAAGTAGGAAAAAATGTAGTTTGGAAGGAGTTCAGATACATGAATTCCATGTACAAAACAGATTTATGTCCTATATTAACAGCAATAATCCTGTGTCTCAGTTCCTCTGAAATGCTAAGTTGTGGCTCAGTCGTTTTAAATCCACTATCATCCCCCAGTGGTGGTCCAGTGATGTCTAATCACAATCAATAGCCAGTAATGAACCACAGTCATTAATCCCATTTGCATGTTTGTACAAAGCATCACTTTTAAGCTGCATATTCATATGCAGAGAGAGTTCAGTGAGTGCACAGAGATTTCGCAGCCGGTGAAAAGTTCTGCACTGGGATTTGAACATTCCCAGGCCCCTGGAAGGCTATTTAACTCACACTGTGTAATGATCTTGACAGTGAAGGCCAAGAAAACACACAGGACAGTGCATGAGCCCAGTGTTTGTACTTGGGGCAAGTGATGATCTCACTGAGCCATGCCCTGGGGGGAGAGTGAGTTAATGGAGACAGTGATCAATAACAATCTAACTCCAAGAGAGGAAGAGGAATGGAAATGCTGAACATGAGCAGAATCCTGGGCTGGTACAAAAGAAAGCGGAATTGCAAAGTGAATATAAATTTCCACCCTTTTTGTGAAAGGCTTTGCATGAAAACTGAACTTTGATCCACAAGGCCATGCAGCCTAAACAATGCTCAAGAGATGGGGGACACCAGAGAACCCTTCCAACCCAACAACTCTCAAAGGTGATCTAAACCACGGACACAAACACCGCAGCCTTCTCCCTCTGTTCCCCATTTCTTTTATATACAGACTATTCAGATGCAAAGGAAGTAACTACCACAAACTAAGAACTCGGTTCCACATCCATGTCCCTCAGATGTCAAACAATTCCTGATGCTCATTCCCAGTTGGACAGCTTCTCCTGCTACCTGTTTTGTACCCGGAATTCCCCAGATTACTGAAGCTTCACAGCTTGAGGGGAAACACAGAAACACAATAAATGACTGTGCAATTCATACCTGGAATTTGTGCTCCAGACAAAATCTTGTAAACACTCTAAATATTTGGGAGTTATTTCCAATTCAAATATCTTAGATATTGCCTCAATTGAATTGCCATTCTCTAGTCAACTCTAATGTTTGTTATTTTAACGGCTGCACTTTAGGAAAGGCTCATTTTAACAATATAACAAACCCAGATATCTCCTTAGCCACTCCACTAGAACCCTTGCAGCAGACTTGAGGGAAAATACAATTGCCTTTATTGCACAGAAGAAAGCAATAACGAACCGAGGATGTTAAAGGCATCGAGATTATAATTGCACTCAGAGAAACATAACACAAGAGATTCTATTAAGAGAGATGTTTTGACCTGTATAACGACTCTGAACAGAGTGAGAGCAACACGTTCAGGATCACAGCAGTGAACTGAGACTCCCCAGCCCCAGAGAGATGGCAGCTCCCTCTGCAACTCCAGCTCCACAGCACAAAATGCTGGTGAAGCCAGAAGAAAACCTAAACTACTCAAAATCTGAACCCACCACAGTAAACAACAGGTTTTCTTCTCACAGCCTAAATAAATGATCAGCAAAACTGAACTGCATCTGGTGACTCCCAGGCAGCAAGAGCTGCAGGAACTGAAAATCAGCGAGATGTGCAGGAAGGAAAACCAAGAACTCCTTGCAGAGCAGGCAAATTTCTGCAATACTTTCAGAGAACACACTCCAGGCTTCACTGAAGCTGAACTAAGAGGTTTAGAAATATCCCATTTTATTGATACTCTATAAAGCGATTCCAACTGCCTGTTCCTCCACCCTCTCTCTATCAAAGTGGTTATTACAGAGAAATTTCTTTCTTTCTTTCAAGTAAACACCAAATCTAATTACCCACACAGCTGATCAGAAAGTTTCCTTGCAATTTTTAAGTCAAAACAATTACATCAAAATAGTGATTCTGAATAACTAAATAAACTTTTGTCAGAAAGAGAAAGATTAAACTTGACATCTGTTTTGTGAAAGTGATAATCACAGTGTCTTTTCAAGCTGATACCAGACTGGTTTAAAGCTCCCAAAATTAAATATGTCTGTTTTCAGGTCTAAAATTCAGATAATGGGAGAATGTAGTGCACAAGATCATCACTTAAGAAAAATAACATCATTTCTATGTAAGCATTCAGTACATTTGGAAACTTTACCTCATGGGCAAGCATAACATTTAAATGGTAAATTATGGAGATAAGGTAATTAAATAATAAATTAAATAATACTACACAAAGACCAGCTAACTTTTTATCCCCATTAGGATTTCTACTGTATCCAAGGTCACCCATTGTGGGTATGAAGACTGAGGTCTTTTTTAAAGATCCCTTTAAGAGTTGTTCTGCACCTGTGATGGAGGGGCTGCAAATTAATTAGTAGAAATGGCATTAGTTTATCAACAATCACAGGTTTTCAATCATGGGTGTTGAAGTTCAGTTCATGTGTGAAGCCACCTGTGAAAGCATCTATGGAGTGCTTTCAGCGAAGGGCAGCATTTTATTACAATGGATTTTCTTCCTGTAGTTATTTCAAATACACATTTGAATTGCTCAGTAGGACTGCTGCTTCTGCCAACCACGTCTTCCCTCTCCTCTCTCCAACTGTCCTCAGCACTTCTTTCTCCTGCTGCTTGCTGAATTATTGTAATGGAGATATTATTAGTGAATCACTAACTCGGAGTGGTCAGTATTTCCACCAACTATGAAATTCAAGCCAAAGGCAGTTTTTCATCAAAGCCTGGTCATTCTGGCTGAAAAGTGAAGCCTATTCAGTAACCACACTATGGAATTGCACACTGTTTGCTTTCTAAAATCAATGTAATGATAGACTCTTCAGGTTCCATGCAACAGGAACATTTGTTTGTCTCTCTATTGACAGGGAAAACTACTTCTTTCAAGCAGAGGTAACATCCTTGGAAAACATTAATGGCCCAATTATTAATGTTTCTGAAGGCAAACCCTCCAGATGGCAAGTGGGCCGCCACTGCAACCACCTCAGAGCCAGAAGATGAGAAGCACTGGAGTAAAGCACACACCTGAAGATTTGGCAACAAAGAAAATCTCCAGAAATTTGGACACCTGGGAACCCCAGCCTGTGTGAGGAAATTCTCCTCAGCATGGCAGGAATCGCAGAAAAAAGGCAACTTCTGGATAACAAATCAGGATCTAAATCTGTAGCAAAGTTACAGTTGTTACCAGTCCATGTTTTCCAAAAGCACATTGCAGAACTGAGCTCTCTAAAGAAAATAAAAATGAGATACAAGCACTGTTTTTTTCTTGAAATAGATACTCACCAATAGTTAACAGAGCTCTCTGAAATGAAAACATACTTTATGTATATATTTACATCTCAAAAGCCCACAGAGAATAACCAACAGTTCCATGTGCCAGAAGAGATTAGTATGGGTAGAAACATTTGGCTTGTGGGAGTGGGTGGAAGGGGAAAAATTTTAATCAAATCCATTACCTGGTTATTGATTTCTCTTTGCCAGACTGATCCTGTAGAATACTTATAAAGCCTTTGACATTGAGATGTTTGGCCAAAGATATTGGATTAGACTAAGCAAAAGCTGAGCTTCTCATGTAATCTCTCATATTTCATTTATATGTGATTTATTCCTTTGTCCAGCAGAGGCTTTTTATTGATACAAATAATGAGATTGAGAATCCCAAAGGAAATCTAATGCCCACCCAAACATATTTGTGAGGTAAAAATAGTAGGCTTTGTAAGCTTGAGAGAGAATGATGTTAAGACTGTTTCCTTGTACAAAAAGTATGAAACTTATCACAGATTTTGAAATAAATAAAGCTACTTTTGAAATTAAAATTTTACTATACTTGAAAACGCCATGCACACAGTGAATACTGTACACAGGGGAACTGAATGAAGGACTTCTGAAATAGTTATTTTCCTTGCAGAATAAATGAATACAACTTTCTTCTTTTGACTCCTGTATTAGCTCATTTTGATAAAACACCTTAACAACTGCTAAATATGATGTGTCACATAAAGCCAGTTAGATGACTGAAAATTAACTGTGCCACTCAAAAGAAGTTTCTTACCACTGGAAAATTTAATATGTAATCTGGCAACTAAAAGCTTTATTGAACTATGCTGGAACTAAAAATCCTCAAAAAAATTAAATCATTATGCCTTTTCACTAAATAAGTGTTTAAAAGTTCTAAGTAGAACATACATACTATCTCACGTTTCTTCCATAGCTATCAATAGTAGTAAAAGGATAAATAAAACCATCTGTTTCTGCAGAGAGTCCTGAATTACGTTTTAACGACTATTTCAAGGCACAAATCAAAATAATTCTATTCCACTGATAGCCAATAGAGGCCTTTGTCTTTAACACAAGTCTTACAACTCTTTATGTTAATGTTTCGAGGTGAGTTGGTGGCTTTCAAGTTTTAGCTTTGTTTAATGTAAAGTGTGAAGCTCAGCACTTAAAACTCCAAAGCCAGCAGAGGAAGTGTTCTGTAGCTCTGTGTCCATGGACTTTTTATTACCAGTAATCTCCAAATCCCTTCTCTGGGAGGATTGTTGGTCTGGCTGGTTCATTGGCCAGCCAGAGGGTGAAGGCTGACATTCTTCTCCTCCTCCTCCCCGGCTCCGAGGCGAACACAGCAGCTCCCTGAGCAGCCTTGCCCACCAAGGCGAGTTCTGCCTTGCTTCAACTCCTCACTCTCCAGCTAAAAGATACAGTTAATGGAACCGTCTAATCTAAACACTGACTGATGATAAAACCACTTCCAAGATTTCTGTGCTGTCCAGAATGAATTCAGCAGTTCCCTGAATGTGCAGACAGAACATATCCCTGGGATGTTCTGCACATTTCCAGCCCACGTGGGCAGCTCATGCTCAGTACTTAACTCCTCTGGAAGAAGCTGACCAGCTGGAAGTTCATTGCAGAGCCATACAGTGCCTGCACAGTGAATTATCTGGGAGGTCCAGGGCCTGTGTAACTTTTGTAGAACTGGGCAGTAATCCCACAAAAGCACACACAACTCTAATGCCACCGGAAAAACAATCTGGAGCACGACAAACAGGAATGTCCCTGAGCATATCATTGCAGAAACTCTTCCATAATGGGATTTGAAATGGTCCCTGACAAAACTGAATTTCCAGCCTGCTCCTTTCTCGGTATCTCCAGGAGCTTCCTTTGATCCTGCTGGTTTACATGTACAGTGTCACCTTGGTGTGACTGCTGACCCAGCCTGGGCAATGGCTCTAATGGATGGGTGATAACAAAACCCAGCACTTTAAAATCACTGACTCCAAACCTTTCTTCATTTCTTCATGTGGACAGATTTTTTACAGAGCCCAAAAGTATATGTTAAAAAAAAAGTTTATTAGTCTCTAATAAAAAAGAGCCTGCAGTAGCATAGTCAAATCCCACTGTTCAATGTTAAATTACAGTTTCCATGCAGACAAATACTGCTGCATTTCACTAAAACAAACATTAGATTGTAGCAACATCTTGTAGATCCTGGAATCGTAACTTCAGCAGTGCCTGTTTGTTCTGTAAGTCCCCCTAGTTTCACCAACTAACTACAGCATCAAATCTTGGAAGCCAGTACATGAAACAAAATGGCATAATAGACAGTTCATGCTTCTTCTCACAGAAATAAAAATGAATCTAAGACTGGCATTAGGAATTATTAAAGTACAAGAAGAAACATATTTGATGTTAGTAGAATTTTTATATTATCTTGCTACTGTGACTGAAGAACCTACTCTTTTCAGTATGGCATCATCTACTTTACATTTGCTGAGGCTTCGTGGGCCCTGTACCATCTTAGTTATTTAAAAACTATTACTTGCAATTTGTAAACAAGAAAGCAGCCATTTATCTTTAGTATCAGATGTTGTGTGACTCTCTTCATACCGTGCAGCTGTTTCTCACCACACACTGATACCTGAGCATATTATGATTGTCAAGAAGATTGGTGTGGATTGATGCATCAGCACCTCCCAGGACTGGGACCCTCCTCAGCACCACAGTCTGTGGGGATCCAAGAGCAGCAGAGGTGGGGGATTAATAAAGAAGCACACCTTGTAATTCACCTTGATAATCAAAGCACTTTGGGCTCTCAAACTACAAAAGCATGTCCACTGAGAAATTCCGAAGTGGTGCCTGGACCTGCCAAACCGTCAAGTCTGATTTTTGTTTCTGTCCATGCACGGAGTCCTGTGATGTGCAGCAAGCAAGGAGCAGTGTCAGCCTGTGCCTGCTGCCTCAAAACATCTGAGCCTGGCTGGATCAAACCCAGCTGCCTCTCCTTTCTGCAGGGAAAGGAATTGCATTCCCTCCTGAATTTTGTTCCTTGCTTCCATCACTCCTCAGTAGTTTCTCCACACCCTCCCTCCCTTCCTCGATTACTGTTCTGCTGGGCTTTTCAGTCTATCCTTTTTCCACACAAAGTCATATCTGGATAGCCTCTTCACAAATGATAAGATAAAAAAAGAAATTAAAATAATATAAAAAGTAAAATTAGGGACTTAGCCGAGTAAGAATTAATTTCAGTTTCAGAGTTTATTCTGACTTCAATTCTGCTCAGGAATTTGTTTTTAAAAATATTTTATAAATATTTTCTAAGAGATTTTGTATGATGAAAAAATAATTTCCACTCTGACAGAGTCTTACATACAAAATTCCATATTTATCAGTCACTGCTCTTGAAAACTTTGGGTAAATATCATTATCCTGGTCCCTTTTCCCCACTCTGGATTGTCAGCAATGTTTTGTACTTGGTCTTGAGAGGCCAACACAGTACTCAGTCACCCACAGCCTGCTCTCACGTGCTACAGAATTCCCCTAAAAGCTTCTTGTGTGAATTCAAGCCCACCTGGAGTTGCCATTCCCTCCACAGCCTATCCAATCTCTCTCCAATTCCTCACATTCTTCCTCAATATATTCTGCAAAATCTCTCTACGTGGTTGTCTTTCTCCTCTATCCATGCACAGGTCTCCACCGCAGTAACATCACCTCCTTCAGCTTCAAGAAACACCATCCAGAGCTGCCTCTGCTCTGGAAGAACACGGGTTGTTCTTTCACTCCAACATCTCATCTTTCTCTTTGCTTCCCCTCATTGGCACATTTTTCTGGGGTATCAAACATGACATACCTTTATTTGCATGTCTGATGCAAGAATACACTTATTCTATCTCATCTTTGATTTTCTTTTATTAATTACCAAGGAGGCAATACCTGCCTTCAAGTTTTCCAATAGCAAGAGAACTTACAGAAAATCCACACAGTTAAAGGTAATTGCTGTAGCAATTCTTATATAATAATAAATTGATAACAGTTTTGATTTCTTTTCTCAGTAACTGTGGGAGTTGCAATGGCAACAGAAAGGACACCAGAAGCTCTCCCTCTTTCTTAGGGGAACAGGGCATTACAGAGGACTTGACAATCTAACAGCTTTCAGATCAAGTTTTAAATAGCTTTTAGAACCTACATTTTGTACTTCAGTTCAGAAATTCATTGTATTCCACAGAACCAGACTATGTTTGCATGAAAAAGGCTACAAACATTTTAGAAGAGTTGACTTGATTAGTATTTATGAATATATAAAGGACATTACATATTGTACCAGCACACATGCAGGGCAAGAATACAATATTTTACTATTCACTGGGATTTTATCAGACATTAACACACTCTGCTATGCTGCAGAGCTTGATTCTTTAGCCACCCAGGATGGTGAGTAACAAAGATAAATAAATCTAGTACATGCCATGAAATATCTTAGTGTAATTAGAGTATGGTCCTTAAAGGTACAGCATTAACATCCTCAGCTTATTCTGGAAACTGGCAGAAGATGAAGATTTTTGTCTGCTATTTCAACTATTTAAGTCACCTGGCACCCACAAGTGCACTACACAGCTCTTCCTCAGCTCTCCAGATTCTTACCACAAAGCCTCTGTGTATGATTGTGATAGGAGACATTCAGACTCCCTCATTCCTTCATATCTAGAAAAGACAAGCTGAAAAATACTAAATTTTTCAACAGTGACAGGAGCTTAAAACAGCTAATTCATCTGCAAAGCAGTGTTCAGCCAGACCAGAGTAAAACATTGTTTGTTTTTGAAGTTTGACCAGGTGTCACCTGAGTTTCAAAGAAGGAAGCACTGTTCACCTCCCTCCTCCCAGCTGCTGCATGCCACAGATGACAGGACGTGTTTGAAGTTTTATTTTAAAAGCTTAAGGCAATGTTTTACTCTCAGATCTGCAGGGAGCTGCTCTGCTCTCCTCACATGCACAAAGCCAGGCTGCTGCCCTTCATCTCCTGTCCTGGGAGCCACTGCAGGGAGAACAGTGGCCAGACCCTTCGTGCCGACCCACGAACAACACAACGGCAGCCTCAGAGTCTCAGCACACTCTCACCTCACCCTGCTTTGATCACAAATGGAAGAGAGGTGGCTTTCAGCAAAAAATCACTGTGGAATGAAGCACATTGTCTGTGGGGCATGGAGGGGGAGGGAGGGGGGGAGTGGGGGGAACTGCTTTATCCAACAAGTCTTTGCCCCTGAGGCTTCATGATAATCCTTAAGGACACTGTGGTACATCGGCACTGAGAAAGCTTCAAAGGACAATCCACATTTCTGTATTATCTGGTCCAGAGCCTAAATTACACATTTACCTTCTTATTGCCACTTCCAAGAACCACATTCTCTCATGGCTCTTGGAGACACTGAGGACATATAAACCCAACAGCATTTTAGCTTCAAGTTTCTAGATCTTCCCAGCTACCAGTGAGACTGGCAGCTTTACCCATATTTACACAGTGGTGGTACAGAGACAACCATGACAAAGACCCTTGCTCAAGTAATACTCTGTGAGGACATAAAACCCCAGATTTCTGGGATTTAAAGCCATTTGTATGTGCAGAAGTATCAGTTAAATGCACATCATAGCTCTACATTGGTTTCTCCTCAAATCATTAGTGCCTGGCTGTCAGGGTGTGTGTGGGTTATCGTGGGATGCTGTACCAAGATGATCTGACAGCAGACTCGTGTGTGGCTGCACACAGAACACTTTTCACACCAGAGGTGGAGATTGCTCTAGACCTGATTTTACACAGAGAGAGGAAAAACAGAGGAGAAATGATCTCACAGAGGACAAACAAGAAAAACTGTAGAACTCTAGAAGTTCTACCCAGATCACCATTTAATAGCCCTGTCACACAAAAATATTTTTCTTTTCCACTTCTGGGGTGAACATCATTTTAAATCTTTAAAATGGGAACAAAACTAGAGGTTATCTACATTTGATTCCAGAAAAAGAAAAAAAAAATCCTATTAAGACTCTTCATTTTTATTTAATTCGTTTGACTTTGGGAAAAAACAGATACATGAGTCTCACGTCTGAAAAAACCCCAAAAATCCAAACCAAAAACTGTGATTAAATGCATTCTGCCACATTATATATTTTATGCAGTAACAGAAGACAATATTTTAACAGCACAGCTTTTGAATCACTCCAGAGCATTCAGCAGGAGTCAATTTATACTGCAAGAGAATAATGATGTACCTCAACTCATTTTAATTTCAATAATTGAATGAGAAATAGGAAAGCCTATTGAAAGGACTGTATTCTGGTCAAAGACTAATGAGAAAATAGTTTGGAGTCTCTGAGTCAGCGGGTGTCATGGTAACAATGCATTATCGAAATCTGATTAGTATGCCCAGCAGCTTTATAAATGATAACATGCTCTTCTAATTGTATTTCCCTTTCTTCCCCTGTGCTAAGTTTTATATTCACAACAGGTAAGAAGTAAAGGCAGCATTCTGTTTATCTGCAAGTTTAAACCGTGCCCAGCGCTCACAAACTCTGAGATCTGTCATGCAGCAATAGACAAATTTTCCTACCACCTTAAAACAAGAAGCTGAGCCCTCCATTTCTCTCCTCCTGTATTATATGAAATTATTTAAATTAAATATTATCCTCTTCTTTCAAATGTAATTATTTCTAAGGATGTACACAGAAAAAAGAGAACACTGTGAAACACAAGCATCTTAAGAAAAAGCCTGTTTTTCAAAGGATAAAGTGATGCAAGAGAAAAGTAAGTGCATGTTTAATTCATCCCAGAAAGCGTCACTCTTGTTCTTGAGGTTTTGAAAAGAAGGAGGGGATTTTCTTGTGTTTAGATGACTGTGTGTGCCTTTGGTAGCTCATTACAAACTCAGAAATCAGGAGGAACCATGAAATTAAATAGGATACATTTCCTCCTCATGAAGAAGAGAGCTAATATTGCTTCATAAAATAAACACAATGAAAATACAAGGTTGAAGGCTTAATAATGCTCCTTTTATAACTGAGCCTCAGGTGAATAGTCTGGCAGACCTTTATTATATTAACAGTAAAGAACTCTATTTAAACTGCTGCCTCACATATCTGATACAAAGTCATTTCAACATATAGAAGCTCAGCCTTATCAAATGGCTTTTAGTTTTGAGAGTAAAATGATGTCCTATTTTTCAACAAAAAGACCAAAAAATCTAATTCACTTTTGTCCTATTTCCATGACCCTTGTAACTTAAATATTTAATTCTTATTTTCAGTGTTCACTTTTATTAATTAATTCAGCTTCAAATCCATATGATGAAAGAGCAGGAAAGCTCATATTCTTATTCTCTAGGTACTCCAAATACTCTTAGTCATATGACAAATAATGCCTAATACAAGAAGTCAACTTTTCACCGTTATTAATAATGGGGCTATGTTTGCCATGGTGCACCAACAGGGAGAAAATGAATACAGGAAGACCTGAAAAGCTTATTACTCCTTGTTACATGCACTGGCACGGGGATAGAGTTTAAGATGTACAAAATACTAAAAGCAATCAGTCTTAAGTCAACACTGTGAAAGGCAGAGGAACATTTTACCTACACATTTGGGAGTTCAGCAGGGAGTGCGGGGCCCCCCTGAGAACTGACAGGCAGCAGAGCAGGCCAGTGAACAAAGGAGCTGCAGGAGGGAGCAGGGCCAGTTCAGGGACTCTGGGCACTGACCTGGGCCTGAAGCAGCAGCCTGAGAGCCAATCCGTGTGCCCTTCCCCAGTCATGAGGATGTTCCCTTCAGGGAAGCCCCACGTCTTCCACAGGCGGTCATCACCGCCAGTGAGCACGATGTTTTTTCGGGGGTGTAAAGCCAAGCTGCAGGAGAAAAGAAAGGCAGGTTATGTTCTGTACCAGTTCAGTTTTCTGTGAAATACATAAGATCCATTTAACTCAGGGCAACAGCCCCAGGAGTCTGATTCTGGATGGACTGAGCAAGCAGTGATGTTTTCAAAGTTCATAAGAATTCAAAATACATGCTGCAGAGATGAGCTGCTGCTGCTGCTGAAGGAAACAGAACAGGACTCATTCCTGTGAAACCAGAACTGTTTTCACAGTCTCTTGAAGTTCCAGTTAACAGTCAAAAAAATGCTTAGAAATACTTTGTTAGGTTATGTTCTAACAAACATGCAACAGTGTAACAAACTGCACCAACGTGATTAACTTTACCACTTAACCAAAATAATTTCAAAAAGCACCAGTGTCACCCTGTCTCCACTTGTCCCCACAGGTGTAAAGTCTTCTACCACTGTGAAATAACACAAATGGTGATTACAGTCCGGGAGCTACAGCTGTTGCCAGCACTTTAGAGCCCATTCACTGGGACTAGGTCAGAAAATCCATTTCAATTCTGTACTCAGGATGTGTTCCATGTTTTCATTTTTTAATATGTACCACGCTGCGATGTAATGGAAATCACAGACTTAACACACCCCTAAACTGAAAATTCAGTTTATTTTTGATTTAGCAACTGCACTGCAGCTTAAAATGGATCCAGGGAAGAAAATCAATCTGTTGGAAGGATAACAAATAGTGTATTTCATAAGGATTTGGTTATTTGATTTAAATCATTGTAATGCCTTACTATTTGTTGAACATCAAGAAGTTCTAGTAGTTGACTTTAGTCCCAGGAGTGGATTATTTAGACAGACTAAATCTGGAGTTCAGAATCAAAATGCAGTAATGGGGAAAGGAATCACAACCTGTGTGTGCACCTGTTTCAGCTGTGCATCAGAGCTGACAGCTCAGAGAGAAAAATGCTTATTAAAGCAGAATGAGAGGAGAGAGAGACAATGCTAAGCACCCAAATGGGAAGAAAAGAGAGAACTTAAAAGGCACAATGTCACAAAAATATCTTTTTTTATTAGTACGTTTCTCCTGCACTCAAATTATTTCATAAAATTCCTAAACCAGAACCACAGCATCTACTATACAGGGAAAAAAAATTCCCTCTATCAAATCCATGCTAAAATTATATTTATGTCAACTAGAATTTCATCAGAAAACATCTATTCTTGCAGTTTAATGCCCAGCCTAGGAAGATTCCTACAGACTCATCAGCTGAATACATCTGCTCGAGCGAGGAGCCTAGGATTTACTAATTCTCTAGTTTCTTAGAATAAAATGTTTTCTGTCTTTTCCTAAAGAGGATAAACTTCCTCTGCATTTATAGGAAAAAAGAGAAGGAGGGAATAATGCTATTTAAATTCTCCAGAGATGCACCGAGAGCAGTTGTATCACTTAGACTGGCCACAACAGGTATCTGGAAGAGCATGCGGGGAATAGAGATAAAAGCAGAGAATTAAAGGCTGAGAGAAGATACCAGTGGCCTGCAAATTACAGGATGAGAAGTGCTGAACCAGAATCCCTCTACTACGGAGACCTCTGAAGCACCAACAACCTCACTGCTGCTATCTGCCTATGAATACAGCTGACATTATTCTCTCAGCTAACTTCAGACAGTTCAGATCTCCTCCAGTTTTTCCCTCCAGGTATTTCTGCTCATAGTGGGGGCTTGTTGTGAAGCCTTTCCATCAGCTCACTTACGTTCTGCCTGAAGATCTGCCTTCTTAGTTCCCAAGGTGCATGACACAACCTCAGATCACCTTCAGTTCACCTTTCATGCAGAGAAAATTTAACCTGGTGGCTTTCTCTAGACCCTGACTCTCCTCCCAAATAATCCTTATGCCCTGGCCAGGATGCAACTGTGCGCTCATCCATCCTGCCTCAACTCCCAGGAATATTCTGCCTACCCTCAATCCTCCCAACACACTTCCACAACTTCTGAAATGCTCAAAATTCTGCAGTGACCAGACATTCCTTTTGGAGCTTTGAGAAAATCCATAAAGTGAATTTCATACGGAAGAAAATACCCTGCCATCCATACGAAGGCTGCAAATTTGTTTTTCACAGTCTTTCCTTTTAATTGCAGAGCTTTTGTAAGATGCTGCTGCCATTAAATGTTTTTCTTCCTCCATGCCATTTTTACAGGCACACAGTGAACACCATTTAATTAACAGCAAATTTGTGACATGACTGCTGTTGAGCTGCTTCTGAGAAAGGGAAGCCCATTCATCCAAAAGGCATTCTATATGCAACATTAATTAGGCACCCTTGTCTTCATTTCTGGCAATCCAGCATTGTATAGATTTTTGCTTCATCTCTGTTCACAGGGTCTAATTATTTCCAGCACAGAAGACTTTGGGTGGATTGCAATGGAAATCAATAATGGAACATGTGTGATAGGAACATTAGTTTTCTCCTCCTCCTCCTTTGGGATAAAGTGGGATCAGTGGAGACTCAGCCAAGAAAAAAACCAAACCCAACAAAAAACGCTCTCAGAGATTTGCTGCTGTTGAGTATATAAATACCCTTGTTTACACAACTCACTCTGGCATTATAAGACATTCTCATCTCTTCAGCACTTGCCGTGGTAGATACATAGTACTCCCAGTAATTTGCTTTCAAAACAATCATTGATTATTTTAATTTATTTTGACTGAGCCATAAATAAAAATACAGTATCTTCAGATGTAAAATGCTTTCAGTCTCAGCACGTTCCACACTTGACCACTTCACACACATAAAACCAACCTTCAGGTCAAAAAGTGCTGCACCCAAAGCTGCCTGGGGAACCTTAGCTGGGTTTTTAATACAGCCACTAACTTGAGGGCGGGCAGATCTCAGATCCATGTGAAGGAAAACTTCCTGGGTTTCTGAAACACTGGAACCAATGTGCCATGATCAGCCTGTTTTCTTGGTCTCAGCACACCCTCAGGTATTACCCAGGTAGATGGTTTCCATCATGGTTGGGAGACCCAGGGACTGCTCATTCCACACACAAAACTGACAGTAAGTGAAATAAAAACCTGACCTAAATTGTCTCAAAGTTAGGCACTCAGAGAATGAAAAATGCAAAATTAATGACCAGCTAGTACTCCTAAATGACTTAACCAGCCTCACCCAGTTGCTCTGTGGCAGAAACAAAGACAAAAATCCAGTTTTCTATTGTTTCACATATAGGAGTTATACAGAAAAGTATGTTCTGAATATAGACAGCATTCAACTGCCAAATTCTAATACATCATTGTACTGAATATTGCTTGTGATACATAATTTTTAGAACTTCATTATTTGATCAACTTGATTTGCATTCCCGGGTACTGGCAAAGAGGTTTGTTGTTAATGCCAGTAGCTGCTTTCAGACCAGAAAGCTCTCTGCTGCATTTCTTGCTCCAAAACATGACAGCAGTAGAGTTCCTCCAAGATTAAAAAAAAAAAAACCAAATGCATTTTTCCTAGTGTCAGAAACATTTCAGCCAAGATTTTCTTACAAAGAAAAAATCAGCTTTGCTCACCATACCTAGCACAGGAAATTTGGGGCTGAGCAATTACATTTGGGTGAAGTTACAACTGGCTGAAAACCTCAGTTTTATAGTGCAAACTATTGGGAAATTGCTGATATTTCTTTCTTTGCCATCAGAGCAGGTTTTGGAGGCAAGGACATGACATGCACTGAATTCCAGAGGATGGATACTGGCTACAGCCTCAGATAAGAACAAATATATATAAATAAGAGGGCATCAACAGCCCTGCTGTTGTTCACATGCACATACTCAGTTATATTGCTGGACTGTGCCCTAAAAATCTACAGTCTGTGAAAGCCAAAATTTTATTCCAGGCCTGATTTTGCTGGACATGAGCCAGTCGTGCTGAGACAAAGGACAAATTACCCAAAGCATTAGGAACAGTTCCTGTGGCAATGGACGTGGGAACTGCACAACCTCACCATGTTTTCCCAGCTCTGAGCTGCCACACGGCCCAGCTCAGTCCCAGGAACAGGGGATGTGGGATGGCCTCTGCTCCCTCAGCCCCACGCTCCGAGGATCTCACTGCAAACAGGGTCAGGCTGTACATTTATCAGGGTAAACGAGCAGGGCCCACACAACACAGACCAGAGCAAGGCAAGCCCCATTTTCACCTCACGGGGGACGGAGGGACGGCAGCGGCACTAAGGGAAATTCCCTCGTTTCCAGAGGGGAAAGGGAGTGACAGCAAACACGGAGGTTACCCTTTTGCTGTAGCACATCCCTTATCTCCCTCCTCACCTTCAAGAGGGTGCATGGGGATGAGGAAAACCGAGGCAAACACTCCGGGGGCAGCAGGGGCGGCTCCGGCTGCTGCCCCTACAGACCCCTGGAGAGCCCCTCGGCCACAGAAAGAGGCCTGGGGGCAAACAGAGTCCAAAGAAAGGACACAAACTGCCAGACAAATGCTCTCAGCTAAGATTAACTTGCCAATAATTCAAAACTAAACACAATACAACAGCCTAATCAATCATTTTGCCTGCTACAACTCACCCTAACATGCCTTCTTTGAACATCATCTCCCTAATTTAGTCATTTCTACCACCTTTTTTATCTTGGCTTGAGTTACCTGGTCTCACCTGACAGCATTCTTCAGTAATAATTATAACCCTGACATTTAATTCAGGGTTTTATTATGCAACCGTAGCATAACTGAATAGCTTGCATTCCTGTTCGAGGTCTTAAAATTTATCTTTTCTTGACAAAAAGGAAGAGGAGAAAAATGCTTTCAATTGAGAAAATAAGAGCAAAAACAGACCAAAAAAAGGATAAAGAAAAAAAAAACAAAAAAACCAACAAAACAACAAAACCCAAACCATAAAAGAACATAAGAAGAGGAAAATACTCAGAGCACAAACCTCCTATCTTTTGTTTCATTTATGTAAATGTCCGTTTGGAAGTCAGTGATAGATCTCAGTCACAGCAATGCTTCAAAAACTCTATCCTGTCTGGTGAAATTCCTGGCTCCTTCCCAAGCACCTGTGACTCAGGATTTGGGAGGGAGAAAACTTGCTAGAATCTCAGCATACCTCAAGTTAAGCTTCTAGACTGCCTAGCAGAGCTTTGTACACCCTAGAAAGTAATAAGAAAACAGTCTTCCAGAGACTTGAACTTCTATCTCTAGAGACTGTGCAACTTCCTAATTCACAGTCAAGTTTATGTACTTATTCTTGTCTCCATGCACACAGAATTGTCACTCCCAGCTGTAGAGCAGCAGCAAACATATTTATTTCTCTGAAGTGGAATAAATACAAACACTTTCTAACTTGGCAAACCCAGTTCTCTCAAAAAGAAACAACTTCAGGAAGTGGACACTCCATACAATATACAGTGCCTCCAAAAATAATTGTATTAAATACATCACTGTAAGTCCCTGATACAGACACAGTTGTGATAAATTCAGAACATTCATTTTGTGGTGTTCTCTGATCACTCTCTGTTTATCCACTCCATGGGCAATTACCAAAATGCATTCATTTTTATTAACTGAGTGTTGTAACCTACCCAGGTTTTACTGTATTAGATCTGACTGTGTATATGCTGTGCCAATATAAAATAATTTTCTTCTTAACAACAAAGTTTGGCATTGGATCAAATCTGAGAAAAAGTCTAAACGATCCTGTTGATCTGCATGTGTTTTCAGAGGTCTCATCCTTTGAAGACACATGCATATTCCTGAATTGTGCAGTACCAGGAGTACTGCAGATTTCACAGCATATTAACTTAAAAACATCCATAATCCTGTTCAAGATTGAGTCCTTAACAAGATTAGGGCAAGAGGATTTTTCTAGAACCTATGTAATAACATGCAAAGTGCTTCTGTCATTATAGTCTCATGTACTGTGAACCTCTGCAACCTAACATTAAGCCTTTTCTCTAGAATGCCTGTAAACAACAACAGACGTGAATCTAAATTACTTCTTAGAGAATCTTTACTTATTCATTCCATTTATTGTGCTTACAAGGTTGTTGTAATTACTGCTGGCCAAAGGGAAAAAAATCTCTTAGTCTTCAGCATCGGCTGTTACACATTACAGAAACAGCTCCTTTCTAACGTGCCTTAAGCCTTTGCAGCAGGCAAGGAACAAATCATCTTACTCCATACAGAGAATCACTGTTTGTTTTCAGTGCAAAATCTGGGGAGGTTGGCTTGATTTTTAAATTTATTTGAATTCTCATAAAGTTTAGATGCTGACAAAGCTCTGAAAAGAACAAGAGACAGATGAAATAGCTGGGGTATTTTTGCTAAGACTGAGAGTGCTATTAAAGAAACCAACTAACTCAGGAGTTGTTTGCTGTGACTGTAGCTCACAAGCTCTTATTTAATATGTATTTGAATCAATTTTTCAAGCTTAGTCAACATATTAGGTAAGCAGCATACTTTAGGGAGAAATAATTAAGCCAAAAGCAAAAAGAATGAGAGTAGCAACAAACAAGTAGATGCAATTAAAAAGTTAAAACACTGACATCCTTTCCTAATATCTTTCCTGTGGAGTGCAAGCTGCACTTCTGTGCCTGAAATGATTTATGCCATGATTCACACTGCCCGTCACTCACCTTCTACTACCCCCTTATGAAAAATGCTACATCACTTCTTTTAGGGAAAGGCAGCCCCACAGGACAATTAAATCACAGCATCCAAAATAGCACCGTAACGAGATTAGTGCGGATCTGCAGCCTCTGGAAGCCAACTCCGGAAGGGATCGCAGCTCTCAGGACAGCTCTCCAGAGCACCAGGGGAGAGGCACAGAAAACCAGGGTCAGACCATGGGCAAAGCTTGGCAAAGGAAGTGCCCTGGGTTTTCACACTGCACCTCTGCTTGTGAACCACTTCACAGGCAGAGAAGCAAAGGGAAAGGCATTGTTGGCCAACTTGGCTAAAACTTTCCCTACCCAACACACCACTGTTGCCTCCTTTTTTGTACTGTGCATTATGTACTTGTTGGGTACAGAGATAACAGCTGGGATTCCTTTGGAATGAAAGAGACTGCTTTTCTACAAGGCTATTCTAGCTTTCCCAGCTTGAAAAGATGCAGATTGCTTTCACAAAAGCTTCTACCTGTGGTCTGGTTTGAATTGGTTTCCATCATTACTGGTAGCAATTCCCAGTCTTCTGTTGCATGGCAGCTTTTTCACAGATGGTTAGGAGCAGCCGTTGCGGTATAAAAGGGTTTGGAAGAAAGAATTTGAAACTTGCCAGTCGTTAAATTCTTTTAAATTATCAAGGTTGATAAAGGAAAATATTAAAAAATATAATTTGCAATTACAGCATCAAACTAACTCAGATTTCTAAGAAACCAAAGCATTACCTTTTCAAGGTCAGTTACCCGCCAGTGTTTCCTTCTCATTTTTGGAGGCAGAAAAGGGTTTAATGCTCTGGGCTTTATTTCACTGTCGTAATGCTGGAAAATGTCTCCATCAACAGAATTAATAGAAACTCTTGTGGGAAGAAAGTTACATAAATAAATAGTTTCTTCACAGTTAGGACTAAGAGGCAAAGTCAGTAGCTATGAATCACATTCTTCCTCTGGTGATCTCCGTAACTAGGTGTATGCATATGAGAGAGAAAGGGATTTTGGGTTCAGAAATTCTCTAGTCCCATGATCCCAAGTTGTAGCTGCAGCCCCATAAGGCTGTGCTGAGTCTGCCGCACATCGTGGGCAGCTTTTCCCACTTCCACATTTCCAGGACATTTAAAGAGAAAAAATTTTCAAGCTATTTATTCTAGTCCCATCACCTGCACAGAGTTACAGACACATGTCCTGGAAGGCATCACCTAGCCACCTTGAGCTGAGGAAGGTACACCCAGCACAGATTTGTCTAACTTTTCCTTGAAAAGGAGGTTCTACAACAGCTCTAGGTGGCTTTTTCTGGGATTCGGGCCTCAAAAAGTGTTTTGTAAAACACAACCCTCATCACTGTGAGTGCAAATAGCAAAAATTTCACTTAATTCTTCACTCAGAGAATACAGAGAATATGTCCCTCTCCCTTTCGTCTTAAAATCTTTATTTATCAGATGGTTGTTACTAACATTGTCTTAACTTAGGCAAACTCAATTCTCTAAGTGATGCAGTTTTCCAGAGGCTTTTTAGAAGCCATAACCAAACATGGATACGGCATGTCAACTCAGACCTCATCAGGCCTAATTTGGAGTAATTACCCAACATTACAGACACAGCATTCCTCTTCCAGAATTACAATTCCTTAGTTTGCAACAGAAGTGTACTGTAAACCTTGTTACCTGTTTTTCCTCTTAACAGGTATTCAGTATCTTGAATTTGTGTATCTCAATTGTTTTTCCTAAATATATCATGTGGCACTTCACTTAATTCAAGTTCATCTTGCTGATTTCAGACCATCTCTGCAATCTGCCAAGTTTATTTTGTATTCAGATCTGATACAGAAAAGCATTTTCAGATCCTCACAGCTTGGTGTCATCTGCATACTTTATAAGCTACTCTGTATTCCATCCTCCTCACTGCTAATGAAAACACTGAACGAAACTGATTTCCTAAGCAAATTCCCAAACTGAAATGCAGCCCATGGAGTTCAACCAAAAGGTTCCTGGCCCAAGCCACTACACTGGTTTGTACTAAAACTCACCCTTTAGAAAGGAACACAATACATTTTAAAACCCTAAAGACAAGAAAAGCTACCATTTCCTCTGCAAAATTGTTGTGATAGTTAATTATCCTCGTTTATTTCTGTAGAATTTTACTTTAAAATCAGGCCAGCTGCATATTACACTGTAGTTATTACATCAGAGAATATATCCACAGAAAACACTCACTTAGAGAATTATAGCCAACTCTTCCATATTCTGCTGTATCATTCCTTAGAACTCCTATGGATTAATTTTCACAGCCAGTAAGAGGTTAAGAATTTCTGAATATTTGATAAGACTAAAACAAAGAAACACTCTTTTAGGAGAAAAAAGTCGTATTTTTACTTGCAGTTCCTGGTTCTGCTATGGAATTGTGTACAATCACTCACAGAAAATTATTACCCTCCTGGGCAAAGCCAAGCCCTTGGAAAATGTGGAATTTCTAGAATGTTTGCTACACAATATTTGGCATATGAGGCAAATTCTCTTCCCTTCTTTCCTCCCCATTTGCTGTCCATAGGCATTCATAAGGAAGAAAGTAGAAAGCAAAGCTCTTCAAAACTGGAAAACAACCTTAGAGAGGCCCGGAGCCACATAATTTTATGAAAACTAGAAACAGGTCTCAGAATTTCCTTCAACTTCCAGCATGCACAGCAAAAATGAAGTTGGAATAGAAGAAATGAGAGACTCATTTTGGGGGACACTCACAGAGGAGAAAAAAAAGCTGAAGACATATTCCAAGTGTTGTTACTTAGAGATTTACATTTTGACAAAACCCTGAAAATACTCCTTGTAATGAATGCTGACCATACACAGAACAATTTTCATGGTTGACTCAGATGCCATGTATTCCTTTACCTCTTCTAGACCCAAAAATGATAACATACCAGCCCCTGGAAATGCTTAAGTAAGGTAGTTCTAGCCTTTTTTAAAGATGCATTAGAGACTGAGAGAAGAGTCTGGAATAATAAAAACACATACATATTAAAAATGACTGCTGATACTCATGAGTTTCTGTGATACATATGGGAGTTTTACAGCCAAGTTGCAGGAATTATCTGAAAGAAGCTACCTGAAAGGGGTCTTCATTCTGTTTAAAATGTAATGTTTTTCATGACTTACTGATATCTACAAAACAACCCCCTGAAGACTCAAAGTCATGCAAGCTACAAATTTTCAATTCAAAGCCTATTTCAAATAAAATGCCTTTTTTTGAGTCATATCCAAATGAAAACAATGAGATTCCAGAATTCAGTTTTTCACCTTTGTCAGCATTTTCACCATCTGCTGTCATTGACACCATCTCCTGCCATTTACGGACCCCAGATTCAGGTTCCAAAGGGGTTCTAAATCTTAGGATGGTCCCAAGAACCTACATGTTCTGTTGTGCCGTGGATTTAGCCTATTAAGCAGCTGGCTGCTGCCAGCCAAGAATCACAGAGTATCCTGAGCTGGGACCCACCAGGATCACGGAGCCCAAGCCCAGCCCTGCCCAGGACATCCCAGCAATCCCACCCTGTGCCTGAGAGCGGTGTTCAAACGCCCCTGGTGCTCTGGCAGCCGTGGGGCCAAGACCATTCCTGTGGAGCCTGTTCAGTGCCCAACCACCCACCTCCTCCTAACATTCAGCCTTAACCTCCCCTGAAAGAACTTCATGAACTTCATGGAACACACAATCACACAATGCCAAGACTTCCCATCCCTCCACATGACCATTCTGCTCGGTGGTGTTGTCTGTGCTGAACATCCAAACTCATGCAAAGATCATGTTTATGAAAACCAGAGGACCATGCACACAACTGAGAAGCTACAGCAGCATTAACCTTAAGGGCTGCCATTTATCCTGCTTCCAAATTTGCCTTCATTAACTTCACATGGGGCTACAGTGAGTGATGAAGATCAGTCTCAACAAATACATACTTTTAGAGCAAAATACAGTCCTGCTTCCAGAGCAGGAAAAACAGGGACAAAATTGCTGAGAGACTTCAAGTCATCACTCCCATGGAAAGAACTGTAGACCCCATTTATAAAAAAATGTATGGTTTTCTCATATCCTGTGGGAGACTCAAAAAAGCTGAAAACATCTCAGTTTCATTTTACCACCACCACCTTTTGTCCCACTGCGTGTCCATCACATGCCTGTTTAGGAAAGAGAAAAAGCCCATATTCCTAAACTCTGGTCAGGAGACAAATACTAGTCCACAGAAAGTGAAGGACCTCTGAGAATCTGACCAAATACTACCAAAACCCCACACAGCAACATGTCTAAAGTATTTTTTTACACATTTAATCGTTAGTGTTTCATTTAAGATACCAGAGAGCTATGAATGAGAAGAGGGGTGCCTGCCTTTTTTTGACACGAGAGAGACTAGACTTACAGGAAATGATGCTGTAATGCCATCTATTCTGTAAAAAGCTAATGATGTCTTCCAGAAAGAGATGGATGAACAGAGGCACCGCAGCTTGCACCAGTCAGTCAGCACAGCCTCATGGACAGAGCTGCAGGATTTGCTTCTGATGAAGTACAGGTATGAAGCACAACTCTTATTTGAGTTTCCTTTTGAGGGTAAGCACATCTGCATTGCTGCATGTCTCTACCAAGGCAGTGGCTATTTAGTGACCAGAATCTGGCATGCTGGGGATGGAAGGTCACCAACAGCTGCTGCAGAGATGAAATCCCTGGATGAAATATTGGTATATGCATTGATTACCTGTACAGGTGATGACAAACCTGTGAACTTTCCAGCAGTACCTCTGCATTTGACACCTGCATAGTTGTTTGCTGGGGTTTTTTTCTCTTTAAGTACAAGCTCAAGTCACTCTAAACTCAAAATACTGGAATATTTTGTACCTCTAAAAATAACCCCTTTGTACTAACTAAAACCCAGCAACCTAAAAGCCAGCCCTTAATCAGCTTTACCAAAATAGCTGATCAAGTGTAGTTCCACGTGGCTCTCTCACACATTTAAACATCTCTATAACACCATTCACATTTGACCAATATACACTGCAGGCCAAACCCCCCATCACGCCTATTAGAGCTCATTATTACTGCAAAATTAAGAACTGCTAGGATGCAGAGAGTGCAACAGAACTCCACAGTCTATTTGTCATAGGAAAAACAATCATCGATATGGTAATTGCAGAAGTGCAAAATGCACTTTAAAGACCAGTGCTGGTAATTTTTTATTCCATGGAGTAGGAAAACTAATGAGGGACATCTTAGACTAGTTTAGGGTAATCCTAAAAGCAGTAAATAATGCTTACTATGTAAATACTTTAAAGCAGATTGCCTAAAGTGAAAAACAGACAAGATTCTACTCTAATGTTACCGATGCAGAAACACAGGAATTTAAATCACCATTAAATGGACTATTTTTATTACCATCAATTACTCCAGTTTGGCACAATACTTCACATCACATTAACTCCAATTTTAATATGATCCATTTTCTAATTAAAAAAAAATCTATGGTTTGGGTTTTTTTAAAAAAATCACAAATAATAATGTCCCCTGGATGGAAACACAGAGTTTTAGGGGAGCCACTTTATAAAGCTGTAGTCATCTAAAAGGAGCCTTGTCTGTTTCCGTGTCATGTGGAGTTAAAAGGGCAGCAATCTCAGCATGAACAGCTTAAGCTCTGTATCTTAAAGGGGCAACAGTACAGACAGGAAGTCCCTGGAGAGCTGGAGCAGAGTCTGGGGCAGGCCATGGAGAGCCAGGGCTCTCCTGCTCGCCTCCCAAAGCGTGGGCAAGAGGCACCTGAGCTCTCCCTGGAATTCATAACGCCAGACAGGACATGTTGAACCCCTCTGTTCCACAGGCCACACCAAAAACTCTGGGGTTCAGTTTTGCAAAATGACGTGGCTTGGAAAAAGAACCAGTTCTCATAGTGCTGTGCTGCCACATGGCTACACCTTTAACATGCAGCATCTGCCCTGGAACATACTCCTCTTCAGGTCTGCTCCAACACACTCGTAATCCACCAGGATCATTTACTAATGATCTTAAATGTCCCCTGCAACCCTAGCCTTTGTCTGATTCTCTGATTCCAGTTAAAAACTGGCCAGCAAGAGGCATGCTTTCAAAGACTGTTTAGGATTTCTTTACCAAGAGATTTCTCCACACCCCATCACATTATTTTCCTTTGCATGTAACAGGGATAGAGTTTTGCAGTGTTCACGCTTGAATCCTTCCAGCCAGGTGTTAAAGTTAACGTAATCAATAGAAATCCTTTCTTCATTTAATGAGGCTTGTACAGAAGCTTAGAAGAAAAAAAAAATACCATTGAAGTTCATGGGAATTTGGACTGACTTAGTATTTCAGCATACACCACTGTGCAAACAGTTGCTTAATGTGCTTGATTCTCCCTCTGTAAATGCCACTGATCAGCTGTGTGTGTCTTCCAGCAGGGAAAAAGGAAACAATACTCCATGTCCTATTCCATGAAATAGCTGCACTTCCAGTAATAAAATAGGGATTTATAGAAACATCTACTTTAAACTGTTTTTAAAGCTTCTGAAATATATCTGGTCTAGTTTATTTTACCCTTGCAAATGTCTACAAATAAATGCACTCTGGCCATTAAGGCTTTACAAGTAAGAAAATGCAGAAGGCAGCTGTACCAAAATATGTCAGTCTGTTAAACCTCACCTAAAATCTCTCTTAAAAATAATTTAAAAAGCAGCTATTATGTGTGTACATGAGTATAAAACAGCAGAGCTTTATAATGCTCTATGTAATACTTAATCCTGCACATATAACAAGCTGAATAGAGGTATTTGGGCTCTTCCTACAAATCCAAGTGTTCCAAATACGAGCAAATATGGAAGAACATGGATAATTGAGGGGGATACAGAAATGGAGTGTCACTATGCTGCTTTAAAATATGATCCTGATTTGTACTTTAACTTCTGGCTATAAAGAAGTCAAAAGCTTAAGTTATGTGCGTAACTTCATACACACAATTAGCCCCACAAAGCAGAGCTGGACATCAAACTACACCAATTTATTTTGGCATCAGCAGGATTAATTACATCCTTCAGCTTAACTACTGCCTTGTGTACTCAGGTCACTTGTGCAGAGAGCAGCTGATATCAACTCCACCACTCAGGAGCCCCCAACCCCAGCTCCCTCCCATCCAGGGAAAAGATATTCCAGGTGTTCCAGTAGTCTGGGTCATTCACGGTGAAGAAAAAAAGAGACATTTTATGAACCTGAAAAATCATTCATCTTGCCCTTGTTATTGTGTGTGTTTATATATTAGCAGAGCTTGCTATTGCAGCTGGCCTTCATATTTCCATATAATAAAGTAGAATATTGAGAACAAGTATCTGCGTAATTAGCATATCAATCATGTCGCTCTTTAATATAAACCAAATATTAACTCACTTCTCCACAGATCCCCTCCCTGTAACTAACACAAATTATTAATTAGCTAGCCACAAGCACAAAAAAAATGCTGGAGGTACAGAAATACCAGCAAAAACCACTGGAGGTACAGAAATTCCAGCAGTTATGGCTCAGGAAGCACCCACAGGAGTGCCCCACCAGCCCAGGTGTGGCAGGGAATTTGCCTAGCATTTCTCAGACACACACTAAAAAATTTGAATCTCTTTGTTCATATCCACACTGCACACAAACTAAATAAATGTATTTTTCATAATACTTATAGCCAGAGACAGCAATAGAAGACCATCCTTCCAGTTTTTCCCTGAACTATGTAGTGACCTTGCTTAGAGGCCATAAGAACCTCACGAGAATTACTACAGAACCAAAAACTGGATACCATGCTGAGACAAATCCCCCTGAACAATACAGCACAGATATCTCTTCCCTAAGGGACATTACAATTTTAAATGTCATTTTCTTACTTTTATTTCCGATAAGAACCATCTTCCTCTTTCCATATCCATTACAGCTAATAAAAATTGAAATTTCAAGGAAATTGAGAAGCCAGCTCATGAGAAACTGTGCAACTTTTCCCCCTGGATCAGAATATGATCAACTCACCAAACTTCCCCGTCACATGGAGGTGACATAGCTCTTCCTACAGAATTCAAGCAAGTTCAGTGACCCATTCCCCCCTATGCTTTTGAAACAGCTTTCTATTCCATTCACCTTTTAACTCTAAATACAACACCTTCTGAAATTTTGCTAAGGTTTTTAGCTCTTAGAACATTTTATGCCTACATGTGACTCAAAGTACACACCGGACAAGTCTTTCTTTTCCTTTTACACCTGCTACCGTTCCCTGGTCACTAAGCTATGGAACCATATTTTTCTTCTCAAAACACACTGTAAGCTGGACTAAAAATCCAGTGCCATCCAGTCAGCTACACAGAAAAAGAATGGAAAAATTCAGTTTTCTAAGAAAAGCATAAATACTTCTTTGAGAGAAGGAAGGTGAAATCATTTTCATTGATTTAGCCAGCATGAGTTAGCCAAATATCCTTCTAAAGCTTATTTATACGAGGAGGATGACAAGCGCTAAAACTCTTCCCCTCTAAGCTTTTATCTGCAGTAGCCATTCAAGCTCAGTGGCTCTGAGTGCACAGGTACAGAATCCCCTCCTTCCCTTCCCATGTGCCATGGCAGAGCCCTGGAGCTGGCTGTGGCCCTGGCATGTGCAGGTGAATTTGGTACTCCAGACCTTTTCCAAGTGCAGGCACCTGCTTTGGTTCACTCCACAGGGGAAAGTTAGGACCATTTTTGCTGGTTTGTTCCACCACTCTTGATGTTTAATTAAGCAGCTGCTTCTCTGCCTGAGAGACGTTAAGGTCATCCTGGGGTTCAAGGAATGCCAATCCGGCTTCCCTGAGCTTCTGCTCCTTGTGTCATTCCCCAAAACCAAATCAAACAAATGAGTGCAGCTGAGCACACCGAGCACTTGCAGGGACACTGGAGACATAAGCTATCCCTGCTGGCACTCTGGGCTTACCTCAGACTTCCACAGCTCTGCATGGCACACGAGGGCAGGGGGACACAAGGAGGAGCAGGAACACTGGTGCAGAAGCAGAGGTAAAAAGCTGGTTGGCCCAAGGGATCCCTATCCACCATTGCACAGGAGAAATGAGTATCAATTTGCATTCATTGGAAATCCTAACCTGGATCAAACATTCCTGCCAGTCAGCAGCAGCTGCAGTGCAGCTCCCATGCCAGTGCAGTCCAACGCAGCTGGCTGAGGGCAAGGGAAGGTGGCCACTACAGGAGGGGCACCAGGAGAATGGGGCACCAGGAGTGGCATTCGGCGGGGTGGGCGCAGGAGAGAGAAACCAAGTTCATGTGTAGAGAGGAAAAGGAAGTGGGGAGGGAAAGGATGAGGTGGGGGCAGCAAGTTTTCACCGCAATGAGACTCCAAGGCTGTGAGCCAGGGGTCTGCAGTTCACAGGCACCACAGATACACACTGGGAGCAAAGGATGAGCTTTAAGGACCTGGCAGGGCTCGTCCTGAGGCTGCTCCCTGTCTTTGCAGGTATTGAGGCTGCTGTGAGGCATGAGGTACCTTTACCACCTTCCTCCAAGGATGTGTCAAAAAGCACATCAGTAAGTGCAGGATAATGTACAAAGAAGGTCCTATCACTGAAAAAAGGAGCACAAGTAAAGCAGCAGTAGGAAATTCCCTTTCATAGGGCCAAATTCCACCCAAGCAACAACCCCACAAGTGCATGAGCAATCACCAGATGGCAGGATTGGCCTTCTAAATTCAGAACTATTCCCACACCTCCCAAAGGCAGCAAGGAAGTGGGCAACTCCAGCTTCCTCACCTACCTACCACAGTTAACAGACAGGGACAGAATAGAAGCCAGAAAGCAACGAACTAGAGATGCAACCTGGGCTATCACTGCTGCTAACACACCTCTAGCTCAGTAACTTTTGTCTATTGATCTTCATTTTTTTCCTCTCTGAGGGCTTCTAGATCATGCTTCCATGGAAAGAGTGAAGCAGAAATATATAATGTGTATAATACAAATAAATTTCAAAAATACTTACATGTGTTATCCTTTTCAGATGTGCAAAGAAATCAGTGGTGAAATATTTTCTATTTTTACCTTGGATTGGTAGTCAGAGATTCTAAAGAGACTCTTAATGCAGTTTTGCAAGCCAGGTATTTTTGCTGTTTGCCTTCAAATTATCAAATGATGAAGGGGTTGGTTCGTTGGTTGGTTTACAATTCCCTTTGAAGTGAAAAGGCTCAGCATAAAGAATTCTATGAATAAAAAATGCTGCTGTTTCCCTCTGCCATTTTACTGTATGGATCACACATTTTTCACATTTTCCCATGTCCTAATGGCTAAGCCTGGAAGAAACGTTGGAGAATAAGAGTTTTCTGCACCATACCCCAAAGGGTGAGAGTAAGAGTGATACAACATTATTTTTCCAATGATTCTGTGATGCAGAAGTGGCAGCTACAACACACACATCAGGATAGAGAAGACAAAGTACATTTCAAATCCAGAATGGAATCTGTGTGCAATCAATGCAGAAAGGACACACTGACAGATGCTCGAACAGAGAGTCTCTGCAAGATAAGGAATGTGAAAAGGGCATTTATTCAAATAAACAAAACCATGACAGCTTTTTTTATACAAGAAAGAATTGAGGAAAAGGTAAGCCTAATACCAAAACACTGGAAAGATGGAATCGTGTTTCACAGCAATTGACACAGGTGATAAACGAGCCCAGAAGGGAAAGACCTCAGAACGAGAAATGCAACAGGGCTCTGTGTGCTGTGCTCTGACACTGCTGCAGCAGCTCCTAACTCTGATTAAATGATCTGTTATGTATATGCACATATACACACACCATAAACACACAAGGAACAATTGATTTCCTAGCAAGCCTTGCCTGAATCCAGGCAAAACACAGCTGCTCAGTGCAGCCCACCAACACCAGCCTCAGCAAGCCCAGAGAGCTGCCCTCCTCCTGTCTCAGCTCTGCACTTGTTCTGCCGTGTCCTTCAGGGGAAAGACGTAAAATATGTCGGTTGTACATATAGTGCAGCTTGTTACAATCTCACCATTGTAAACACATGAATACTCTTGAAACTGACATGTTTCTGTCAGAGAAAAAGAGAGAAATGTGAAGTTTTGGATTCTGCAAGGAATTTTTTTTTAGCAAGGTGCATACGCTGTCCAGCCCCTAAAAGGCCTCTCGGGCATTTTTTCCTCATCATTTATTGATTTCTGATATGTGATCACTGACACAGTTAAGCCAGGCTTGACAAAGGTGTCACAGAGATCCTGACACACAAACTCCCTCGATACTGCTTAGAGGAAACAGTTCGACTGCATGTGACATGCTGGGAGAGTATTCCCTGCAGGCTGGACATGAGGAAGAGAATGCAGAATGCTTTGTAACCACACAGCACAGTGGCAGCACAACTCTTCAGGGCAAGAAACCTGCTGTGTCACACTAAATCTGCTTCACTGGCCATAAAACATCCTCATATTTCACACCAGTTAGACCCAATTCCTTCTGGCCAGTGCTTGGAGGCTTCCAGTGCCAGGCTTCCTGCAACTGGCTATGGCAGGAGAAAACGGAAACACAGAATCTCCAATTTCTTGATAATTTGTAAACTTTTAAAAAAACTCAGTTGCAAGTTGGACAGGAGACGTTTAACATACAGAAATTTGTGTTTGCAAACTATTCCCCAGTGCCTAGAGCTATGGGCTGGTGTCCTAAATATTCCATAAATATATAAAAAACCTCAAATGCTTAATTTCCAGAAAACTTATTTCTCAGCTTAACACAGTAAATTTTCATTAATTTCTTCCCCTAGGTTAGTATGAAACAAATTACATTTCAGAAAATGTTAATATAATTTCCCTACAGTTTCTCTCTTACGTACTTATACCTGCAAATGTTTAAATATTATAAAAATATAGAAGTAGGGCAAGACAATGGACAATTTATTCTGTTATAAGCACAGTACTGCGTAGGATGGATTGAAAACATGAGAGGAAAAAAAATCCCTATCTGAAAGGTCTGGCTGCAACAGTTTGTTCTGTCCTTAAAAGAATCCTGAGAGTAATAAAAGCATTAGATGGTGTCCTGCAGCACTAGGGAACAAATGGGTGGGGATGTGAGCTTCAGTGGAGAGGAACAAGTGGTATCAGGTACTGAAATCAGGTCAGGAAGACAAGAGAAATAACGTTTGGGGTGATTCATCTACAGCAGGATAGGCAGAGAATGTCAGTGACGGCAAATTAAGAAGCCCAGCTGACATTCACTGCCCCAGAGGGGTAACAGGACAGGATTTCATATTACACAGGACCTGCTGCTGTTCTCCCAAACATCAGGATGAACACTACTGAGTCAAGGCACTGCCCTTCCAAATCAGCCCTATGTGTTGCGAGCATTTGTGCATTTTTAAATGTCTCTGCTTTGACATATCCACCCACAAGGACCATTTCTAACAGACAGTTCAATGCACCAGTAATGCAAGCATTTCCAAATGCACCTCGTGCTCCTTTCTGACACTGTTTCCAAAAGTAAAAGCTCCCCATTTCCACTGGTGATTCCCACAGGATAGTCAGCAGCAGAGCTGCCTCAGCCCATTCCCCCAGTCCACCTCCCAAGTGCAAGGCTGCAGATCAGATTCACACCGGTGTCAGGCTTCCAGAGGATTCTTCCCTGGATGCATCGATGGCAGAGGATCCAGCAGCACTTCACATGGCCAGGATGAGGAGCCTCCTGCTAAAGGGTAGGTCCCGAGGGAATGTGTGGAATTCTGCTGTAAATGGCACCTATTTTCCCTGGTATTCCAAATGGCAGAATTTCCTCTACGGATCCCTAAGGGGCAGCACAGCTCCACGAAAATGCAACCCATGTTTTACAGGGATCACACACCTTTCATTCCAAACCTTCCAGTGCCAGGCAGTTCCTAGAGAGCTACTGCTATGGTTCCCGTAGACAAAGTAAGGTTTGAGAACCTCCACTCAGAGAGGCAGGAGTTTATAAATCCAGTGCCAACCCAGGCTTTTACAGTAAGGGACAATCAGTTCTTGCATCTGAGCCTCTGCAGGTCAGGGCAAACCTCCTGTATTTGTACAGCCAGCAGTGAGAGATATGGTCAATAAAGCAGGATGGAAAATTACATGGTCCAAGGGTTCTCCCGAGTTCAAGGGTGGGATCAGCAGCGTCAAATCCAGCTGGCATCGCATTAGAATGGCACTCCCAGGGTTAGTGTTGGGGCTGAGGCTGTTTACCATCTTTTAGCAAAGACAATCATATGATTGATATCTTATCTGGAAAAGCAATACTAAGACTAAACCAGACATTTCCGAAAGTTTTCTGCTAACTAAAATGAGAATTATGAGAATCCAAGTCTCACTTCATTGCAAACTAGAAGCCATTCCGCTGGTTTTAGATTCTGATGCCAGTACTCATAAAAGGAAAGCTCCATCAATTCAAGAGCTGTTACCTTCCAGAAAGACAAAGCTTCTAATAACTTTCTCAGGGTGTACAGTATGATGATGACTCCAGTGTTTTCTTGATGGCCAAACTGCAGTCTCCCTTAAGAAATAATTGAGACCATTTTCTCAAACTCACTTAGAGCAACATACAGGACAGGACATTGTTATCACAGCTTTTCACCTTCCCTGCCTCACCATATCCCTTCACGTTGGTTACTGTTAATGACCCAGGCAAAGGAACTGCAGCCATTCCCTCTGTAAAAATGGCATTTCTTGCTCACTGAGAAACCACTCCATTGCTCTAAAACATAGGTTTACTTTTGGCTAATGGTTGCTTGGCAGGTGGTTTGTCTTAAAGTAAAAAACTATGTCCCTCCTGCTCCTTGTTTTACTTGGAGTAGAATGTTCTTGGTTCCCCAGACTTCACTGAGGGAGGGTCTTTCCCTGCAAAGCGATGCACAAAGTGCAAAACTACTCAGGGTTGTTGGTGTATCTGTTCACTGATGTTTGCACACAGAGCCACATTCACTGCTTTCAAAACCAGGACTGGTCCTGGATACAACAACAAAACCAAACCAGACTCAGGAAGCAGAATTCTCCCTGGAGCTTCATTTTCAGTTCCGATACTCTGGCTCCCCCTACAAGCACCTACATTTCAATAATGAATGTAATGCAGGCAGAACACATTTTACAGCTTGAAGAGATGGGCCTGGAACCTGTTTCCATTTCAAAGAAAAAAGGCACAAGTAAATTGATTGTCAAACAAAATAATTTTTACTGATGTAGAAAACAAAACTGTTTTAATTTGTATTTCCTTTTTGTATGATCTGTAAAGAGAATCCATGAAAGAGAAAGGTATTTTAAGAGAGAATGAATTAGCATAGTTTACAAAAGCCAATTAAACTATTGAAAAAACACTCAGCATGCCACATTTTAAAGAAACTGTCGATTCATTAAGAGAAAACTACTGGTTTATTTATGGTTCAATTCCCTTCCCTTTATACTGGGTTATTTTCTGTCTTTCATAACACTGACACATAAATGACATGAGGTTTCTTTCCTGATCTAAAATAATGCAACTCAAGTAGGACACTGCACTTTTGTATGGCAGAAAAGGAAAATGTATTCAGAAGCTTCACACCTACAAATGTTAACACTTCTTATGCCACCTTCTTCAAATAAAATTATGGATTACAAATGCTATGGTCTGTTTCATTAATATTAAAGTTCAGCTAAATTAATCAGACTTTCTGAGGTATCTCAAAATGGTAAATAAAAATTATGCTCCATCATAATGGAAATAACTTGCAAGATATAATTACAGAGGACAAAGGGACGGAGTATGGAACCATACCACACCATGGGCAGGAGTGCCACTCAGCGATTAGAGTTAAAAAGCCTTTGTGCTTCTTTCAACAATCACCCTTACAATAGTGTGGCTGAGCCTTGGCTAAATCTAAATAAAAATCTTTGGGGATAAAATTCTGAGTCTTCTCAAATGACTATAAAGAAACACAGGATGTGAAATTGTGCCCCAGGTCCCACCGACTACACTGCAACCAGAATTTCCCTCCAACTGCATCTGGTTAGGGACTGGGTAGTTCTGATTTTTTAAAACTTTGAATTAAAGCCTAATCCTTTAAGAACCTGATCCATACAGGTGATGATTTTGTTCTTACAAATATTTATTAGCACAAATCTTCCTGCTCACACAGATAATCCCCTCAGGTTCAAAACCAGAAACAAATATGCTGTACTAAGGGAAAAACAGGGGGAAAGTCTGCAAAAAGAAGGAACACAAGATGGTCACAAACACTGACAGAGGCAATGGGAACAGAGCAGACCTTGGAGAAAACAAAAGAGCAGAACACTGCAGTGCTGGAGGGAAGAGATGAAAGCCTGGAACCCCTGCAGAACAGGTGACACAGTCCCAAGAGTGGGAGAAAAGGGCACTTCTGACAGCAGTGATTTCCTGAGACCACAAACTGGGAGGGTGTGAATGAGATGAAGGGAAACCAGGAAAGTAAAGGTTTAAATCTGGGCAAGTCTGAGGACTGGAGACCCCTAAACATTGAAATTCATCGGCAACCCTTCGTCAATAAAGAGGAAAGAGGACAGAGTCAAAGGAACAGAATATGAAACACAAGATATCAAGGTTGGAAATAAAAGTGGAAGAGTAATGTAAGATTAACTAAAAAGAAGCCAAAACCAAGCTTATATTTAATATAATGAAAAACATGATCATTTTCTGATAGCTACAGGCTCTTCATCTGAGTCTGTGAGAGCTAAAACAATTCACATCACAATGCCAGTACCACAAAGATCAATCTTGAACTGGGATGAGCAAAGCCATACACTGTCATTCCCACCTGTAATTTCTGTTTTCCAGCATAGTTGTAAACCCCTGAAACACTAATTAGGTTCTGGTCACGGGTATGAAAAAGCACAAAATAGACATGAATCCTGTTCTGAGGTCCTGCTTTTCCACCAGGCAGGTATCAAACAGACATACATGGAAGAATGTAGATGTTTTAAGCTAATTATGTCCTCTGGATGGTATTTCAGCAGAGATCTCAGTAGCAGAAATACAAAATAAATAAATAAAAAAGGATGGGCTCAGTAAGACTCGGAATATTTGGTTACCAAGAGAAATGCAGGTTTATGTGTTACAGTTCAAGGAACATTTACATGCTTCAAGAAAAACACTAAAATTATCAAAAGGTGACTAAATGCTACAGTATGGACTATCTATATTTAAATCCATGTCTGATATAGACTGAAGACAACAAGAAAATCAAGACTTTCCAGTCAATGTTTAAGTGTTTCAGTCAATCAGATTAAAACTGGAGTCTTGTTTTTCTCCCCTGTGACTCCTAAGCATCTTGTTAGATGCCATTACCAGCTAGTTAATAGCAGCAGTTCAAGTGGATGACAGAATTAATTCTTGGTACAATGAAAAATAGCAGCTATTTCATTATAAAATGTACAAGCAGTGTCGCACCCAAGTATGAGCCCTCTGGATGGTCAGGATGTTCAGATCCTGGCCCACCTCTGGATGGTCAGATCAATTCTACATCCCTGCCCTGCCCAGAAGCACAACACACCTGGCACAAATCAGTGCCTGCAGGCACACCAGATTAGCAGCCACTGAGCCCATTACTCTGCAATGTAACGGGTGGTCATTATGCTGTGTGTTCAGCCACATCAGAGTCTTGCCCTGCTCCACACCATTCCTGGTATTCCCAGTCAAGCACCTCCCAGTGAGCACCATATGAACATGTATAAACAATCAAAACATGTTTTTATTTTGAGGAGTATTTCAGAGATTAAAAAGGACAAACCTGTCTTCTGGAAGCGCCAAGGCAAGAGAGATGCAGCTATGTTAACAGCCATTGTGGAGGGTACCTTGCTGGGGTGGGCATGGACCTCCTAAGTAGAAAAGTGTGATAATGAGGAACAGGGGGGTGGGGAGGAGGAATGGGAACTGGTTGCTTAAAAAGCACAAAGTATGCTTTGTGCATACTTTGAGCTGCCCATGTTCCCTGTGACACCCACAGTTAATTGAAACAGGGATACAGAGTTAGTACTGGGACATGCAGCTTCTAGAGTGTGATTGCTACACTGTGAACTACAGCTTGATTTCACAAACTTTGATTTCACACCATAGTCTGAGTTGGGAGGGACCCACAAGGATCATCCAGGGATTGCAGCCACAACCCTGGTGTTATTAGCAACAGGCTCCGACCAAGCCAATCCCAGCTTCTCCACCTGGAAAACAGTCATCAGAATTGTCTCTAGTTTTTTAAAGTTCCAGGAGCTCCGAGCTGGGGGCTAAGAAAGTTCAGTGAGATCTGGGTCTCAACCAAATTATTCTGAAAAATATATATATGTATATTAAATCCTACAATGGTTGTATCTCCTCCTTCAGAGTGTAAAGTTATTGTTGAAATCTTGTTATTCCAAACTGACTTGGCAAGTACAAAATTTGACAATTCTTCTCATATATCCACGGGGCACAGGAGATAATCTCAAAGCAAAACCTTTGAAGGAGGTTTATTAAGACTCTATGTATTCCAACTGCTAATGAGCTAATGAGAAAAATATATTTAAAAATATTTTTTCTGTAGCAGAAATTAGTGATAAAAACACCCAAAGGAACAACATCACACTCATCACGATGCAACAGCAGCCACACACTGGGATGAACGCAGCTGGGAGGCTCAAGTGTTTATAGGGTTGCGTGTCGATTGAGGAAAGGCTTCCGAATGCAGTCTACTTCCCACAACACAGGCAGAGTTACAGCTTTGCTTAGAGCCAAACTGTCATAAAATAGTTCATCCTAACACACAACCATTTGGCAACAGAATTACGGCTTGTTCCAGACCACAGCATAACAAAAGAGCATCAGCTTCTCACCGGGAGATTGCTGAATCAATCTTACATTTTACACCTGAGGTGTCTGGCTTTAATTAGAGCCTTGCAGTATCCCAACATTGCTGCTAACAGCAGTATCACCAGCAAACAGATATTGATATTACAGGGCCTGGAAAAATCCCACTATTTACTCTTTCTAACTCATCCTGATGCAGGGCATACATACATGATTTAATCAGCGTGGAAGAGACAATTTTCACTGAGAGGCAGCAATCAGTTACTGCTCGCTCAGACACAGAATGTCACAGGCCTGAGTTTGTTCCCAACTTTTTCTTCTTCCCTGAAGAGCTGGAAGAGATTTGTGCTTTTCAAAGAAACGATCATCAGTTCTTTATAAAATAATTACGAACTCCTTACAGGATAATTACCATCTCTTCCCTCCTCAGTGCTTTCAGCAATACTTACTTTCTGAAATGCACATTCTAAATGTGACTGGTGTTGAGGGGTGACATTTCTGAGGGGCCCATCCTCAAACACCTTCAACAGTTTAATTTGCAAAATCACGGCTTTGAAATCCTCTCCCAGCTGTCACTACCTCAAACCTGGTATTAATCACCAGCTTTAAAAAGAAAACATGTCATTCATCTAAATAAAGCAGCATTTTGTAAATAATTAATAAGGAAATTAATAGCAGAGTGCCAACGGTAGCAGAGAACTTCCTGATTTATTTTCCTTCAAACCCATCCACCTTTCAAGCAAAGCCTAAGTAGCAATGCCATGCTATTAGCTTAATATTTGCACTAAGCCTCAGAATCTGCCACTGTAACCATGGCTTTGCCTGAATCTGCAACAAGTTGATAATCTCCCCTTGATAAACTTGACTCCAGAGTTCTTATTAGGATTCTATAATCATGACCTAAAAGATCATGAATCTTTTACTCATGATTACTGTGCCTACTCAAAAAATTCCACGTGCAATCTCCCCTTTCTCCAAGTGTTTTTTGTGTAAACAGTTAATGTAAAGGAACCCTTTAAACCCAGCATCATCTACTGATAATTTTAACAGGGGCCTGATTAACTTTACCACAGCTGACATCACGCATCTGTCAGTAACAGAACATTAACAAGGGTGGAAGCTGTGTAATTGAAAGGAAAGGGAACACACCTGCTGTACCACCCGAATCTGCTGGCTACACACTGGCATTTCAGCGTGCTCATGGCTCCAAGTTCACTTTTACATAGAATGGGCTTCAAGTTCCTTTGCCACTCATGACAACCAAAACTAAATATTCACATCAAACAGTCCTTGAATTTCTCTAGGCCTATGGTCAAAGCAGGTCAATCACATCCCTTTCTGTAGACAAGTTCTTCTCCTGAATAACCATTAATTTTTTAATATTAAAAATGAGGTTTTCTTGGGTTTCGTGTTTTGCTGACATAAGAGAACCAAAGCCAAAAGTCTCAATCATACACCTGGATGCCATTCTGCCTTTTTTATATGAAAAGTACTACTGTAAAGATGGTCCCACTGCTGCTGGCTTCGGGCTGAGCCACAGCTAAGTCCTTTTGGTCCGGATAAGCTGCTTTTTGTCTGGCTCCACAGATTGGAACAGCACAAGGAAGTCTCGTGTCAAGCAGGAATGATGACAGAACAAAAAGAAAAAATTTTGGTTTTAAGGAAAAACCAGGGGAGATGGTGAAGGAAAGGTCCTTGGGCTTCTACATGGGTGTAAAGAAAAATACTTGTTTTTTGGTGGAACTGAACATGGTCTACTCATCTTACCAGCTCATTCCAGCCAGTATTTACAGCAGCACCACACTGCAGGAAGCAAGAACACATGGAAATGAAAATTTAAACAAGTGGGATCTAAGTAAAGGGCTAAAGACAAAGCTGTGAAATAACATTAGTGTTCTTTAGCACAAAACCCTCTAACCCCCACTATTTTGCCAGACTCAAAGCATGCACTCCTGCAGGAAACAGATACATAAACAGCAAGACAATAAAGAAATATTCTGA
Source organism: Rhipidura dahli (assembly GCA_013399225.1). Classification (NCBI taxonomy): domain Eukaryota; kingdom Metazoa; phylum Chordata; class Aves; order Passeriformes; family Rhipiduridae; genus Rhipidura; species Rhipidura dahli. The sequence continues at coordinate 885,465 of VXAC01007218.1, read as the reverse complement.
ATGAATGTTCCACTCAGCTCTCACTCTTAAGAGAGTCAAGATGCCAGGTTTTTAAAGGATGTCAAGCATAAAAAGTCACAGGTAACAATCATTCCACTCATATTTTAATAGACAGGGAGAAAATCAGACTTTTTCTTGTATAGAGAACATTCTAGATCTCTCATTATCTGAGGGATGGCTGCCAAATTTTAGTTGGACAAACTGCAGTAAACTTGCAGGAAGAACTGCAATTTACACAGGAAAAAAAACCCCAAACCAACAACCTAAATTTTGTTCCTTTAGGTTTTCAATAATAATGATTATAATGATTTATTGCAGAATACAAAACCTTTGTACCTCTTGTGCTCCAACATATACTTGAAATAATATAAAACCTACCTTCACCTTTTCCTTCACCTGCCCTTCTCATTTAAAAAGCAAAGACAGTGTTGGAAATCCATCCTAAGAATTACATGTTAATTATCATATCAAGAATCCTATTTTGGCCCCAATATCACTGACTTTGTGCAGACCACAAATTAACACTCTCAGATTGCAATTTCTCATCTCCCAGGCTGTTCCTGTGTGTATATAATCTTAAATCCAGACCCAATTCCACCGTGTAACTTTGGCCACAAAGGAATACAGAAACTGAAGGAGATGGAGATGACTGTCACTTAGCAGCCAACAATCCACCAGCTCAACAGTCTGGTTTGCAAATGAGCATAAAACAGCACGTAAAAAACAGAGTAAGCTTTTGGGTTGAGAGACATTTGCTTTCATCCTTTCTGATACAAATGAAGGGAATCACTGAATGATATGGGCTGGAAGGGATATTAAAGCTCATCCCATTCCACCCCTGCCATGGCCAGGGATACCTTCCTCTATCCCAGGTTGCTCCAAGCCCTGTCCAACCTGGCCTTGGACACTGCCAGGGATCATGGGGCAGCCACAGCTTCTCTGGGCACCCTGTGCCAGGGCCTCCCCACCCTCACAGGGAGGAATCCCATCTCAATATCCCATCTAACCCTGCCCTCTGGCAGAGGAAAGCCATTCCCCTTGTTCTGTCACTCCATTCCTTTTCCCAGGTCGCTCTCCAGCACTCCTGGAGACCCTTTAGGCACTGGAAGGGGCTCTAAGGTGTGCCTGGACCCTTCTCTCCTCCAGGTGAACACCCCCAGCTATCCCAGCCTGGCTCCAGAGCAGAGGGGCTCCAGCCCACTGACCAATTCCACAACCTTATGTTGGGAGCCCCAGATCTGGAGGCACCTCTGCAGATTGGGTCTCACCTGAGCAGGGCAGAGAGGCAGAATCCCCCCTCCCCTGCTGCCCACACTGTGGGATCAGCCCAGGGCATGTTTGGTTTCTGGGCTGAGTGCATGAGGCCAGCCCATGTCCAGCCTCTCACCCTCCACAGCCCCAAGTCCTTCCCAGATACAAACACTGTTTATGGGACAGCCCAAAATCAGTCCTCAGTAGAATCAACTAATAATTTGCTTATATTCTATAAGCAGTAGTTACAACTATTACTAGTATCTGGCTGTAATACTGTTATAAGATTTCTCCTGAATTGCTAGTTGCAAGTAATAACAAAATTATTCCAGGAGGAGTAACTCCATTCTTGAAGTGAGTCCTGGGCTTGCGTAGAGATAAAATTTGGATCTCCTTGATTGAATTATAAAAACGCCAGCACCACTCTGCAGCTCTGAGAGGTGTTTTTTGTGCTTTCCTGCTGCCGAGGGAACGTTCCATCAGATGCTCTGAGGCATACAAATTGCTACACGCTGCAGCAAATGGACCTTGTTCAAAACCTGCCACTGAAAGAAACACTCCAGAGCAGAATGGAAAAATTTAGCTTTGATCAAAGCCTTTAACAGACATCATCTTTAATGTGGTCACTCAGGTGAGCAGAGCTTTCCATAGCGCTCATCCTAGGATTTATCTGTGCATACCCTGCACACCCCTGTGACCCTTGGGTATTTGACACCTCTTTCTCCCCTTGCAATTTCAGTTTCAATTTCCTAATCCTCCTCCTTTTTTTAAGAACACACAAACTGCTTCTCAATTATGTTTTTCCTTTTATGGAGGGGTATGATGCTTTTATCATTTTAGGGGTGTTATTATTATTCTCTCTCTCCACAGAGGATCAGACACACTATCACATGTGGATCTCTCCCCAGTGTACAGCCTGCAGCAGTACTAAGAGTGTAAATAGAAGTATATGACCTCTTCTCACACGGAAAGGACCCAGCAGTCTTCTGTTTTGTCCTGTTTCACTTGAAAAGGAAAACATTATTGCTTGAAAGTCCAGCTCCTTCTTGCTTAGTGTAGTGGCTCTCAGCTCCTCAGATCCAACTCTGTTGGATCCCATCACACCAAAGAACACTTCTGGCTGTAGATACCTTTTACACATAGTTTTTTTCCTCTTTTCTAACTCTGTGTAGCATTGTGCCTTTTTCATTAAGTTTCAAAAAATACATCATTTCTATTCTGACTTTTTAGGGAAACCACATGAACATAAACAACACATATTCTTAATGACATCAAAAGCAATCTAAAACCCTCAGTGAAAAATCTTTCTAGCCAGGCCTAGAGGAAGCCTGTTATGTGCTGACCTTCAATGATATTCTTTTCAAATCTCCACATGGTTGCAGCTGCCGTGGTTTCTTTTACGGGTCAACAATCTTATCTGATTTAGTGTTAACCCTTCTTATAACTTTTGAAAGGCAGTATTTCTCCAAGCGTTGGTAATTTAAATGAACATTTGAGTTTCTGTCTTTTAAGGGCTGTTATTTGCTACATCTTTTTTCTCTACTTAGAACAGAAGATCCCTTTAACTCCCTTAATCTCCTTGTTAGCCATACCCATCTGTCCTTGCAAGAATCTCACAGGGCAGCAAGGAACACAGCTGGCAATTGGAAACCAACATGTAATCATTAGTTTCAAAGTCATATTTTAGTGTCCTCAGCTTGAAAGAAAACACAGCTTTTCACCCTTGACTTTTGAAACCTACTTTAATTCTAACAACACTGGTAACTGTGGTTATACTAAAAGCATTTAAAAACTTGAAATTAATTTTCAGATCTGTATTAAGACAGGTGCTAGCCCAAAGAAAATTCCCAGTTAGAAGTGAGTTTCTGAAGGGAACACACAGCCGTGGGTGGACAACATAAGGCAGGAGCACATTAGACAGGCAAACTTAAGTTTTCCTGGTATTCATCTTACTGCAAACAAGGAAAAAAGAAAGTGTCCTGGCACGACACCCACTACTTAATTTAGCAACACCAGCATTTTCAGATTCATTCCTCCTGACCTACAAAACTTGCTAATATAGAAAGAGGCACCAAAACTGAGCTGAATCCACTGGCTTTGCTTGCTTGCAGTTCAGAGTATCCTCATCAGCACTACAGGTTATTGTTTTAAATAAAAAGTGGCACGTTGCATCAGGCCGCATCAGTCACGAGGAGTGAACAAGCTCCCCACTGGTAAAAAGAAAGCAGAAACAACAGAGCAGCACAGAATCCCTGTGCATTTGTGACGCTCAGTGCTCCTGACACAGCTCAAGCCACTGAGGGGTAGGTATTTATAAGGCAGAAGAGAAGTTTAACACCAAGGAAAGAGACTTTTTTTCCCCAAGAAGTCTGTGGTGGGGAGGCTGAACTGAGTGAAGGACTCAGTGCACAATCCAGGCAATGGGACAGAATGGCATGGATTGGAATTTACTACATAGGCAGCAGCTGATGTGGTTGGACCCCCAGAGTGCCAGCCTGGACCAGAGTACCAGAAGGGCTCTGGGTGACCAGGGCTGCTGAGGGACCCAGCACAACACGAGGAGACTTGGGATCCTGCTCTCCTCTGAGAGGGCAAAGACAGGCAGCCAATTGTGAGAAAACAGGGGTAACATGCAGGCATGTACGGCACATTCAGCACAAGTCCATGCACTGTGTGCTTGAGTTTGTACTTGCACCATACTTGGGTCTAAGAACATCCACCCTAAGGACTTTTATACCAAAACAATGAGCTTGGGATGTTTTGTCTTGATGTTCTCTTAATAAACTCCTACCTAGGTGAAGCACTCTACTGATTCCACAGTTCCAACACAGCAGCAACTTCCCTGTAAACTGATGAAACCCCAAGAATGAGCGAAGTTTGCCTCCACTTCCCCACTGCCTCACAACAATCAAGCTGTCAAACAAAGACCAAAACTCTTGAAGATGGGCAAGTTCCCAGTCAGGCAGCCAGCTGTATTTCAGCCTAGGACAAGCCAGCACAAACTCTGGGATGGTTTACAAACAACACACAACTATATGAACATGCATGAAAACCTATTTCACATGATGCCTATCTAGCAATTACTTCTCTTCCAATCTTGGAGTGAAAGTGATAGTAAAACTAAAATATCATCAATGCTTCTTTTCCTTCCCCAGGATTACTCAAAAAGCTGTTGAATACATTGTATGAATTCTACAGAATTTAATTTAACTAAACAATAAGATAAAGCAAGATGTGAAGAAAAAACAGGCACAGACATGCAAAATAAGAAGTAGTAATGTACACAGCCGAAGAAATTACACCAGAAAGTACTATGGGCTTGGTAGTTGGACTGTTGTCTTGCACTACAACATCCAAAATCGGATGGTGCAGACACTGAAAGATCTGAATGATGATGGTGCTACTTCAAACCCACCTACAGAGAAATAATTCTGGAAGCAGAAATACTGATAGCACTTGTACTTGGAGAAACTTACTGAAGCCAAACAGCTGAGCTCCTTGAAAGAGATTCTCCCTTCACTCAGATACACTGAAATATTCAGAACCACACAAATTAAATTACAAAATTAATTGAATTACAAATGCAAATGCAGGAATCATATGCTGATACAGTTACCAGCAATTTGCAAAGCTTCAGCTGTGAGCTGTATACACAGAGGAAAGTTGTTCTTTGCCCTGTTTTTCTGCTGATGACCTTACTGAGATTTGTCTTTATATACACTTGTAAAATTTGATCAGTTGCTAAGTAATAAAATAAATTGCACCTTTTTTTTTTTTCTTAGCATCACAGAAAGCTTTTAGAAACACAACCTGTAACAGCACTACTGTGGCCAGCACAACCAGGGCGGTGCCCATGCCCTGTGCTGGGCACTGCTGAGGATCTCCCATCGTGTGTCCAGTTCTGGGCCCCTGAACTCAGGAAGGACATTGAGGGGCTGGAGTACATCCCAGGAACAATCTCTGAAAGGGGCTGGAGCACCAGAAGCACCTGAAGGAGTTCAGAAAATGAGGCTCAGAGGGGACCTTCTTATTCTCTACAGCTCCCTGACAGAAGGGTGCAGTCAGGTGGGGGTCAGTTGGGCTCTGCTCCCAAATAACAAGCAGCAGGATGAGGGAAAATGGCCTTTTTCCTTTATAAGGGAAGATTTCTTCACTGAAGTGTTCCTGGCAAGGGGTGGAATCACCATTCCTGGAAGTCTTTGAAAGATGAGCAGATGTGCAGCTCCCCTGTCCCGTGCCATTCCATAACACATTATTTTCAAGAGCCTCAACTGCAAATTCCCACCTGAGCAACTCCGTACATCCACAAAGATGATGGAAATGCATCAAGCCAGGCAAGGAATTAGTTTGTAGCTTCATGTGTCTCTGAACACTGGGATTCCTGACTCCATAAAGTGAGAGTTGGTGTATATTCATCATACGAGTTACTTGGAAACTGTCACTGATCACTTCAGGAGCTTGTTCCACCTGCCCAAGCCAGCACTGAAACACTGACTGATGGGTCAGTGAATGCTTTTTATTGACTACTACTATTGTACATTCTTCCCGTGACCCCAAGCTCTACAGTACCTATATGGAATATAAAATAGTGTGGTTTGTCACTATTTCAATTAATTACAAACATGTCTTCCTGAAAACTAAAAAACAAAAAAAACCAAACCCAAATCTAAAACAGGTAGCTAGCAGGATATTGAGAATAACAAGGCAGAAATCTAAAGATATGATATTCACAGCAAATAATTTTAAAAAAAGTTCCAAATTTCTTACTCCACAGGTTTTTCGACTTTCCATTTCACGATCCAAAATCAATACTCCAATAAACACCACAAAGCCTATGAGACTGAAGTCATCATTCTATGGCTCAAGCATAGGTTTTGTCATTTCATAGATGTTTTGCAACTTGCTGAGAGGTTCATGTTTTTATCATGGCAGAAATAAATTCATCCAGCTAGCTGAACTTCCATCACAGTATCTGGGTGAAGTACTATTGAATCTGAGCTCAAGAGGAAAGTAATGATTATTTGTAAGATACTAGACCAGTGATCATCTTCACTAAGCAAAGCAGATCCATCAGAAATATGTCCTGAAATACAGGGGGAACAAGAAGACCTTGTATTCAAGCTGCAATTCACCTTTAGCACAGGACTCATCACTCTGAGATAAGGCACTGGAGCTGTTTGATGCCCTGAAGGTACCAGTATCCAATTGCAATTATTAATGGCCTCTATGGCTGTCCATCACTGCAGCTGTCTGCAATAGTGGAGCTCAGCAGTAGCAAATGGGCTGTGACCCCCCGTGCTGCATTCCATGATTCTGTGTTTTCCACGGGACCTGCATGACTCCTGCTGACCTTGCAGAGGTTTAGGAGTTCAGGATCAAAGAGCAATTGATGCCCACAGAAGCACTGCAAGACCAGCATGATTTATACGGAGAACACTGCGGGGTGAGAGGTACAAGAGACACCGATGCTGCATCTGGAGTTGCCTCCATTGACGAGCTTTTGCAAGACTGATTATCCCCTCACTGTTATTCCATGTTGGAAGTTTTGTTGGTTTCTTTAGCGCCTCTGCTTCCTGCAGTTTTAGGAAATGTATCCTCCCTTCTCTCCTTACCTTCTCCCAGACTACAGAGACAACACTTCACACAGAATCATGAAATGGGTCAGACTGGAAGGGACCACACTGGCTCCTCTGGCCCCACCTCCCTGCTCAGGCAGGGCCATCCCAGAGCACAGGGCACAGGATTGTGTCCAGATGGCTCTGGAATATCCCCAGTGAGGGAGACTCCACAGCCTCTCCAGACATTCTGTTCACAGCACAGGAAAGAAATTCTGTCTCATGCTCAGGTGGAACTTCCTGGGTATCAATTCTCATGTGACATTTTCAACACAAGCACTGAAAACTGCAGTGCTGAGAAAGCTGCTTCCCTCCCAAAAGGAAAGGGTTCTGAAGGAAAAGGATCAAAGGTTCCTGTAATGCCTCCTGCATGGAAAGATTCACTGGGATAAATTATGCCACTTTACAGCAGAGAAAAGAAGTCTGAAGAAAGGAAAACTAAACAAAATGCCCAGAGAGTCTAGAAATACCATTTAACTAAGATACCTCAGTTTATTGTACAAATATTTTAAGCATCACTGGGAAAATTTAATAACATCTTACAGTAAACCAACAGAAACACAGACATTTTGAACATTAAACTGTCTGAAAAATTCACTCAGTGATCTATGATTAAGAAGGAAAATACTTAAGTTTTTGTTTAGCACTTTTGAGGACGAGAACACAAACACCACAAAAGGAAGATCCAGTGAGAATTCAATTTCCATACTCAATTTGCTGCAGATGAGATCACCAACGTCCAACACTTCCATTAAAAACTGAAAGCCATTCCTGCATAACCAAAGACAAAACCTTCACCATGGGAATCAGCTGGGACATCTGCAAGGTTTGGAAGCAGGACGAGAGCCGCAATTTGCATTTACAAGAAAAAAAAGTGTCTTTCCCTTACTTTGATGTGCTAAGTGAGAAGTTTACAAGACAGTCACTTCAAAGACACCATATTTCACTGAAGGACCTTCAGTTATGCTCTCCTCTGGACAAGGATTCCTCATCCCGGCAGTCTCACATTATTAGGTGGCACAACTTGAAAGCCATCTGTGCTCAGAAAAACCACAGAGCCCTTCGTGTGAAAAAAACCCCACCTAAGACAAATGTGTTGCCCATGGAATATATCCTGTAATACATGTTCTTCGTCCATGTTCCTCCTCCTGTTCTTCCTCCTCTATTTAATGCACTCTTTTGCATCTGTAGGTTTCTGTAGAGAATAAGACACGTTTTTTACTACTGCTGTTGCAGTTTATTTCATGGTTATTAAATGGATGTGGCACTTGGGGACGAGGTTCGGTAGTGGCCTTGGCAATGCCATGCCAAGGGTTGGAGTGATGATCCTCAAGGCCTTTTCCAACCTAAACAATTCAATGATTCTATTTAAAACTTACAAGATACAGTCCATGTTACCCTTACAGACTGAGCAGAGCATAAAAACCATGTGCTACATGTTTTACCTATTTTTTTTTCTCCTGTGGTCAGGAACACCAAGGGAACCCATGGTCCAGTACTAAGGAGTCACAAGAAAAGTCTGAAAATTACAGTTTTGGGAAAAGAAAAGCAGAGTTACACAACTGGACCCTAAGGGATAAACATTAAGAGGTGACATAAATCTCATGTTTTAATTTGTAAAGAACACAAAATGTTGAAGGCAGACTCTGAAAGGTCTTAAAAAAAGAAAAAAAAAAAACCAGCCCAGATGCCGAGTTTGAGGTGGTGAGTTCTGTTACACACTACACCTGTAATTCAAATATCTCACAAGTAAACATTTTGGCTATTCACCTCAAAAAACTATTTTTTACCCAAGTGGAAGTTATGAAATTATTCATTCAGACTGAAATGTGGGGTTTCAGACAGAATTTTTTTTTTTCAGGAAACAATAAGAAGATTTTAGTTAGAATCATAAAATCATTAAGGTTGGAAAAGGCTTTTAATATCATCAAGCCTAAACACCAGCCCAGCACCATCACATTCATCACTAAACCATGTTCCCAAGTTCCACATCCATGTGTTTTTGATCACTTCCAGCAAAGGTGACTCCACCACAACCCTGGGCAGCCCCTTCCAATACTTTACAAACCTTTCCCTGAAAATTCTTTTCCCTAATATCCAATCTATATCTAAATAAGCTTACAGCTCATCTAATAATTATTTAAAAAATCAACAGAATAAAAAAGATTTAAGCAAATCTTTAAAAAAACCCTGAATTTTGATTAAAAAACGCTGTATTATTAATTATTGCTTTAGCCTTTACTCACACAAGTAAGTAAATGCAAGAACAGGAAATAATTTGTTCTTCTAAAATAAAAAGGGGATTTGTTATCATCTTTTCAGGATTTTTTCACATTCCACACCTCCTTAAAAAGAAAACCCAGGAGACTAAGCCTAATCTTTACAGCAACACATTTTCCTGGAAGCAATTTCTATATTCCCAGATACTATAATGGGAAAGGTAAAAATGTTCTCTGTGTCTTTGTTTTAAAACCTCCCATTTTTCAAGCAGAATGTACTTCTTTTACTCTAAAAAGTGAGGAAAACTTGTAACGAAGTTTGTAAGAAAACCAGCTGTAAAAATAAAACAAATTTCACTTGCTCTGCAATGGGCAATTTTTCATTTTCAGTACTGTGTACTAATGTAAGTCTACATGCTGTAATTTAACTAGCAACAAGTTTTACATCAATCTGACAGCCTTACTGGCCTCTGTGGAAAAGGGAAACAAAGAGGAGGTAGCTAATATGATATATTCAAGTTTTCTGCATCTCTCTCCTGTCTTTTCAGACTTCATCTTTGTGTTGAAAGGGCCTCTGGACTTGTAAAAAAACCTCGTTAACTCTTTATAGCTTATCATTCATTAATTGTGTCCATGCAAAAGCCTTTTTTAAATTAGTCAAGTTCTTAATCAAATGCTCTGGTTTTAGAAAAACTGGTAGAATAACCAGGATGACAGGTTCTTCTCCTCATGTAATCTCATTTTGCGCTGTTCTGATAGTAAGAAAACAAGCACAAACCTGATAAAAGAAAATAGACAAGGGAACTTTCTGCTCACAGATTAGTTTCTTTGTTCATTTGTATAAAACAGACAACATCTGCTTCATTGACTTTTACAGGCAAACTCAGATTTAATGCTACAGACTGTTTTCTGCTGGTAGCTAAATAACTAAAAAAACCCATTTTGATTGCCAGGAATAAGAACCTTACCACGGGGTCATTGTAAAATGCAAGCCTAAAAGTGAAAACCTATATAAATTCAGAGTCTTGGGATTGACTCCCAGGAAAAAAGGTTAGCTGATTTACCCCTTCGGCCAATAGTCTTTAAATAGCAACAATTTCTCCAGAATTGCTAAAGGCAGGGAGCTTTTAATAGGAAAAACTACAAAATTAACAATTTTCAATATTCGCAGCAGATTGTTTCTCTAGTTTTGTCTCTCCATTCAATCAACCTGACATATCTTAGGGACGTATTACAACTTTCAGGGATACTATGTCATACTTGGAGAACACAGACCAGCCAAATCCAGATTAAATTCCCAGCCCACCTCTGGAATGATGAGGACCTCCATAGTTGTTCATCACCAGACACATTTTCATGGCCTCAGTTCATTCAGGAGTTACAACATTTATTTTTATTTTACTTCCAAAGAAACAGACCGTATTTTTTACACATACAAGAGGAGGAAAAGTATGTCAAAAATATGACAATCCCAGAAATGAAAACAAAAAGCTATTTTCAGGCTAATAGTAATAGATTCTCTGAAATCACGTTCACAAAAGCTAAGTAGAAGTGCTAGCCAGCTAAAGAGGAGAGACAAAATACAACCTTAATTCCTTTAACTGAGTGGTGCAGGAAAACAAACTATAAAGATAAATGTAAGAGCTGTCATGAATTGTCATAGCTTCATTAATTTTCACTTTTCACCTGGAAATGTTCTTACCCTGATGCTTACATATGAATATCTGCTTTGTCTCTCTTCTACTGAATTTAAAGTAGCTGTGCTGCTAGTTCAGGCATTAAAGTTAATGTAAATTTACTTATTCTCATTTGATCTGGGAAAAATGAGTATAAGCTTCTATACTACAATGCCAATCTGTTTTGGGCTTGTTTGCTTTTTAAAAAATGTAACTAATGCAACACTTTGCAAATTCCTGAGCTCTCCTTTCTTCTTACAAATAGAAGAGGCACCACCTGAATTAAACATCCTGCTGGAAAATCCTGATGTCTGTTACAACACAGGGAACATACAGCTTTCAATCAGTGGGTTATGGAGACAATTAAGCAAAAATGGTAAACCTTCAACCTTCAAGTTCAGATTACTTAGTAAAGCAGATTATGTCAGACAAAGAAAGTAAGATGATCAGCTTTAATTTGATTATTAAGACCTTGTTATTTAGAAGAAATGTGAAGCAGCCACACAGCCTGTGACGGATTGATGTAAAATATAACAAGTGGAGCGTTACTGCTTTAAAGAAAAACTGTTAGAGTGAAAAATGATCCCACCTTTCTCCTCTCACAAAGGAAAATAAAATACATCTTCCCCATCTTCACCACAGTGCCTGCAGTGAAATGAAAACGTGCCACCCCTGTAGTGTCCAAAGAATAGAACAGTAATTTTTAAAAATTAAAACTCATTACTGATCATAACCAAGTGGATTCTTTAAATTTAGTCTTAATAAAATACTACTGCCCATAATGCCTGAACGTATTGGCAAACCAGTGCTGGCAAAGCAGTGCTACTGCTCTGCTCAGAGAGCCACATAATCTCTCCCATTTCTGACTGCTGCCAGGAGTGGGCATCTAGGGCAGAATGGGAACTGTCACCCCCCAGCTGGCAGGCACTGGCATCTCAGAGACTTCCCGAGCTGGACACATGTTCTGGGAACTCCAGAAACCTCTGTTCCAAGAGCTTTGTCTCATCTCCTCTTGAGCCTCTGCAAACAGCCACAATACAAGAATGACCAGTCTTTTTTATGTTTGCTCTCAACATGCCTCTTGTTGGTGTAATTTCATCCCTTCTACTTCTTCTGTTAGAAGAGACAGCAAAAAAGAATCAAATCAATCCTTCCCCCTAAAAAACCACCAACAAAACAACCAAACCAACCAAACAAAAACAACATCAACCAAAAAATCTAACAAAACAAAAACACCACTGAAAAAGCCCCCAACCCCTCTTCAGTCCCACTAATGAATTCTAGAGCCAACTGTATTCCAGGCTGAAAACCCCTGTCTTACTTGGCTGTTCCACGCAGAGCAGCATTTGACCAGCCCTGTTGATCCTCTCTAGAGAGCTCATGGATTGTCCTTGAGGTATGAGGACCAGAACTGTACAAACTAATTCCAGCTGTTGGCAAAGCATTGATGTATTCAGTGATGTTGCTGCTTTATCCTCTATTCCTTTATTAAGAACTGTTCATGTTTGATTTACATTTTTTTACCACCATAAATTGTTGAGCTGATGCTGTCACACAGTCCCTTACCACAATCTCAGAAATGTTACTCTGAGCAGTAATGGCCAGCTCAGAGCTCAGAGTTGGTACTTGAAGTCCTGACGTAGTGAGGAAATATTAAGGAAGTTATTATGCATCACAATTAGTAATTAAGCTGCTTTGGATCCAGTTTTTGAGTCAATATGAGCTGATCTTGGTGACTCAGTACTTATCCTTTCATCCAGTTATTCCATACTCCCAAACCACATATATCCGAGGAGACATTTAGATTTGAGACACATCTTTTGCTAAATCCCTCATAAGGAAGGATTCCTATGTGAGGACTACATGGACACAGGTAAAAGTAATTACTTTATTACAACAAAATTATTCCTGTTAAGAAGGGTGGGGAGGCCCTGGCACAGGATGCCCAGAGAAACTCTGGCTGCCCCTGGATCCCTGGAAATGTCCAAGGCCAGGTTGGATGGGGCTTGGAGCAACCTGGGACAGTGGAAGGTGTCCCTGCCCATGGCAGGGGGTGGGACTGGATGGGCTTTAAGGCCATGTTCCTTGTCTGATTACCTATTTATCATACCTAGTATTGGCTTTCTTGTTCTTAAGTGACCCTGCCAGCTTCCCAAAGCCATGGGCACAGTCTGCCTACACAAGCAGGGCTTGCAATTGCTTCCCATTCACTGATCTCTGTGCAATTTAATTGCAGCAGGTGTATTTTATTTCTAGTATATTATCATCTTCATTTTAACAATTATGCCTAAAACCCATTAAAGTGTATTTGAAAAGAGAAAAGAAAACCTATGAGGTATTACTGATAATGGTTTAAATATCTACAGTACCTTAATAGCATTAAAAATCCCAATAAAAGAGGACAGTAAAAAGTAAGTTCTTGGCCTTATCTTATTAAAAAGATTAGACAAATGCTGCACAGATGAAAAACTAAAGAGATATTTATGCAAGGATATGTGAAAAAGTCTCAAAGCCACAAGATTAAGAAATTAAATTTGAAGGGAGAGAGTAGGGATGCTTGAGAAAGCATGAAAGCATAAAGAAAGAAATACTGGGAACAGAAGAGTTAGGAAAACTTCTAGAGAAAATTGAGGTACACTCCCAGCTACACAAGAGAGGTCTCAACAGCTTTATAGATGAAAAGAACATGAAACCACTCAATGATAACTTGAAGCAAACAAAAATTCTACTCCAGTAAGCCCAACAGAGTCAGATAAAGATGATCCCACCAGGAGTGGAGCAGCCCCTTACTGGTGATGGCAAGGAAGGCAATTAAATAATCAAAGTGTAACTCTGAAAACGCAGGATGCCTTTCTGTGCACAGCTGACGGTACTGAGAGCTCGAAAGAATCTAAATGGAAGCCAGGGAAAAAAATGACACCAGGGATAACCACTGTAGGTGATGGGAGAGATAATGGTGACACTCCAGCTGAGCAGAATTCATAACTGAACGTGTCTTGGTAACAAACATCACTGGCTGTGGATGGGAATATGCTGAAGGGGGGATAAGAAGTGAGGGACACGAGAGAGTTTTTCAGGGGAGATACAGAGCTCTGCCTTGCCTTTGTTATCAGGAGCTGTCAGGCCAGAAGTGCTGGAGATGCGAGATGAAATACATGCCTGAACAGAGGCAAACAAACCCTGGGCTGACAAACAGATTTGCAACTCATCTGCTTAAAAATAGCACCTGATCATGTCTGAGGATATGAGGTCACCCAGTCATCTGATTCACAGAGAAAAGACAGTCAAAAGCAACACAGCATTCCTGTAAACTACAGAAGGAGCAAGGGAAATACCTACAAAAATGAAGATACAAGGAGCTGGGACAGTAACTGCAGAGACAGGGGACTGTGCAATAACAAGGGAATAGAAACTATGATAGAAGGGTGAAGGACTGACCAGCTTTACCTATGAGAAAGCATGCATCAAAGGCTGCAATCTTCGATCAAAAAATCTTATTTTAGGCTTGTTGAAGCAGTTTCTGTTGTTAAAAACAGAAGGAAACCAGACTATGGGGCACTTTAGAGTAGATTTGAGGAACACAATATATTTTTTGACTATATTCATATGGAGGGGAAGACAAAAAAAAAAGGCGGGGGGAAATGTGTACTAAGGGTAAGTCACAGTGAGGAAAGGAAGAAGCTGGACAGGATGAGGAGATGGATCTGAGCAGTGAGTGGCTAAACCTTAAAGAAAACTAGCAACAGTAGCTGTTCCTGAGAAGAGACAGGAGAAAGAAATCTCCTTCAGTGAGCTGTAAAAGAAAATTGATGCAGAGGGAGACCCCGGCACTCAGGTGGGTTTGGCAGGCTGATGGAAACACATAAACCGTAAATGAAGTACTTGACTGTGAAGGAAGAAAACAAAAATTGAAATGAAGGGATTAGGAAGTCTGTATGTTAAGAATACAAACTCACCTGTTTAAGGAAAACAGCAGTGCTGGCACAACAGTGCCAGTCAGGAGCCTGGGAGAGAAGGGTTACCCAGCAGGAGGAAAGGAGGAGAAACCAGAGTTAGCAGTATTAAATACAAAATCATTGAAGGTACTGGGCAAGGTGAGGCAGAAGGAACTATGAGACACCCTAAAATTAAAAAAGATTAGTGAGTCAATAAAAGATACATTATAAATCAGGGAGAGGAATAATTCTGAAAAATGTGAATCATGAAGAGAAATAGAAGTGTCTCAGTGCAAGCAGGTGAAACCACAAAAGAATCTACTGCATATAAAAAATCCAAATTACAATGTCAAAACAAGGAAAGTTGGAGCAAGGGGATGAATAGCCAAGGAACCAAGATGAGGGACTAAGGACTCATATTGAAGCCAAAAACTGGGTGGGTCCTCAGATGATGTCCCATGTGCCCTCTGGAGATGTACATCAAGATTTGTACATCAGAAATGGGGAGAGCCCACAAACAGCCCCAAGTCAGAGCGGCTCTCACTTCATCACCCTACAAGAGGCAAAACAATCAATGTCACTCACTAGAGATTCTTATTTGTCTTCAGGAATATGCAAGAACTCATGTGCACGTCATGGCATGGCTGATGAAATTAGGGAAGGTGTGCAGCTTACACGAGGCAATGTCTGATTCTTTGTCTCCAAATTCATCGTCCTGTCATTGTCGCTCACCTTCCTGCTCAAATCACGTGTCCTGTCTTGGACTGCAACATGAGCCTTCTTCCTTCTTTAGAGTGAAATGTCCTGTTTGTCTCAAACACATTCTGCTAGGAATAACAAATCTGGAATTTATATGCGTTTTCCAGTCCCAGAATGGCTTGGGTTGGAAGGGATCTTAAAGCCCATCCAGCTCCACCCCCTGCTATGGCAGGGACACCTTTCACTATCCCAGGGTGCTCCAAACCCTGTCCAACCTGGCCTTGGACCCTTCCAGGGATCCAGGGGCAGCCTCAGCTTCTCTGGGCAACCTGTGCCAAGGCATCACTGCCCACACAGGGGAGAATTTCTTCCCAATACCCCATGTAACCCTGCCCTCTGCCAGTTCAAAGCTCTTACCCTTTGTTCTAACATTACAGTCCCCGCATTGAATGTATTTTCTCATAATCAAAGCAAGATTTATTACAATGGCACTTCATTAGTAAGTCTTAGAGAAGACCTGTAGAATTGCAGATCAGAAATCCCTAAGCTCGAGATCCTTCAGCCATTTTCTTGAATGTCTTTCTGACTTATTAGTCCAAATTCCCAAACCACACTGGGCCACACTATATCCTTACTGAGTTACCTACAAGTTTTTTTGAGGAACAGTCCCATAAAAATCAATAAACCCCAAGAGGTAAGATGTTATTCAGCCTGAAAAGGGAGCAGATTATATAACCTGTATTAGTGTCCTGTTGCAATCCCCTCACACCAATGGGATACCAAATAAAGTTTAAGAACAAACATGGTTTTAAATACCTGATTGCTTGTAATTCTAACCTGAAACCTATCAGACTAGTGATAGCTCTTGTGGAGGAATTCAGGGAGAACTTTCTATTACTGGCTCTAAAATGAATCCCAATTCACATTGGTATTGAAAGATAACTTCTCTATCACACTTTTCTTACTTGGTAACAGACAATCTCTCTTACCACTATCTTTTAAAGAAATTTTTTAAATTAGCCTCTTGGATGATTTGCTGTAAGCTGATACACCATTTTTATATCCTCCAAGAATAAAATCTAAAAAAAACCTCTTGGATTTTTCTCCCATTTCACTAAATGGATAAAGCTCATCCCTGAGTTCCACAAACAGCAGCATTTAAAAGGAGTGATGAATAGCTTGAAAAATAAAACTTTAATCAAAAAACAGAAGCTGTAGATTTACACTGGTGTAAATGAACCTCATCAGTAGCTCCCAGAATTGTTGTTTAAATCACTTAGCTATAGAGCAAGACCATACTAATCTACATGAACAAGTAGGAGAATAATTGAGGTCTTGGTGGCTGTTTAAACTGTATTTACAGCTGTTCTGCATGACTAGAGCAGTAGAAAACAAGCGGTGCACAGCAGCTAATC
Organism: Rhipidura dahli; assembly: GCA_013399225.1. Lineage (NCBI taxonomy): Eukaryota > Metazoa > Chordata > Aves > Passeriformes > Rhipiduridae > Rhipidura > Rhipidura dahli. The sequence goes on along the minus strand of VXAC01007218.1, from coordinate 868,655 downwards.
TGCCTCATTCATTCCTTCTTTATTTTGACCACTGTAATTTGTTTCACAACATTTGTGCTTTAACATAATTCTGTAGTGAATGCAATGTAGAATGCTCCACCGAGTCAATAAAGTCATCTGGAATGCAAGCCCTTGGTACAGCATCCTGCTGCTAAGCAGTGGGAGGAGAGGACACATTTCCCCTCTGGAATTTTATGTGTAATTACACTGTGCAAGGATTAGCAAGGGACAGGCACACAAAGCTCAGCAGCTCCTGGGGGTTTCTTCCAACTTCTCAAGGTTTCGCTTCCTTCAAGTCAAGCCTGCTTTCCCTCCAGCATCCTGCTTTTCTACACTACTCGTGGTCTGCTCACTTAAATTAAAACACTACTGTGAATCTACCAGACATTCTGGGTTTCTTTCTTTTTATTACAGCAGTGGTACTCTATATTTAAAATCAGTTAAGTGCTGCCTGCCTTCTGTTCACCAGCAGGGTTTTTCCCTCTGAGACTACTATTAAGTTCCCTCAGCAAAGCAGCTGGCTCCAAGAACATATGGGAACAAGGCACTGAGCACTACCTCTCTCCTCTCTCTCTTGGAAGTCCACTGGAGCATCAGCACTACTTACTCATGTTTGCTCTGCTCTGGAGCCAGGCTGGCACAGCTAGGGGTGTCCAGCCTGAAGAAGAGAAGCCTCTAGAGAGAACTCAGAACCCTTCCTTCAGTACCTAAAGGGGCCCTAGGAGAGCTGGAGAGGGGCTTGGGACAAGGGCCTGAAGTGATAGGGTAAGGGGGAATGGTTTCCCAGTGCCAGAGTGCAGGGTTAGATGGGATACTGGGAAGAAATGCTTCCCTGTGCAGGTGCTGAGGCCCTGGCACAGGCTGCCCAGAGAAGCTGTGGCTGCCCCTGGATCCCTGGAAGTGTCCAAGGCCAGGCTGGATGGGGCTTGGAGCAACTTGGTCCGGTGGAAGGTGTCCCTACCCAGGGCAGTTCTATCTGAGGTCCCTTCCACGATTTTACCACTGTTCTCTGCTCAGTATCAACTGCCCTGCAAAGACTTTCTCACTGCAGTACCAGAGCAAGGAAGGACGTATCTATGCCAAGGCCTTTTTCTTATTCCTATGAGAGCAGAAGTCATAAGACTTACCTGGATACTGTTTTCTTACAGACTCAGTTCCCCTTTTACAGGTGGCAAAGAAATTCCCATCACATTTAAACTCTTTGAGGTGAAAAATGAAACTGTACCACTGTGAAAAAGGAATCCTTCCATAATGCTTTGGGTATTAAGTGATCAAGACATTCAGATCAAATTACTTCCATCTCTTACAAAAAATATTACAGCCAATCCTTTCCCTCCCCTGCCCAGATGCACACTACGGCTTTGTAAAGAAACACAGTGAAATCAGAGGGAAGCTGCAAAATTAAATAAACCAAATGACATAAACAAAATGACATACTACAATTAACCTTGTTGAAAGTTATCACACACCTTATAAAAAAACCTTCTGGTTTTAATTTCAATGACTTGGAAATTGTTTTGTTAAAATACCAATGCTCCATTTAACAATAAATTACTAACTTATTTGGGAAGCACCTGGAGATTTTTTCAAAGTAGGCTTTATTATTGATTAATGGAAAATTCTGCTCCAAACTGATGTGGTAATACAGTCCAGAGACTCGGCTACTGGCAAACTGCTGTGTAAAGACAAACACTGCATCCTAATGGCTTCAGAAGGAAGGCATATTCTCAGAAATGTGATTACAGAATCAGGGCCTACGACACTACCAGTTGTTTTCAGTGAAATAGTACAACAACAATAGTACAACAATTTCTCAGGGCTGCATGATGTATAATGGCATTCTGTATTTATATTTTAATAAAGTAGTATGTTAATTAATCTTTTATTGTACATTTTTTCCTTCCTTTGCCCCCTCTACCTCCCTTTTTAAAAAATTAATGGCTTTATTCTTCACATATTCTAAGCAGCTCTGCAGTCAAAGTTTTATAATTATTACCAAACAGTTACTAGAGATGTCTTCTGGTTTAAGTACAGCATAAAGCCAGGCAATTTCAGATGCTATCTTATGGCAAACAGTATGAAAAAAAATTCTTTTTAAATATGCACTAGTATATATAAATGGAAATTCTGGGGAGTTTAGAGCTGCTGGGTTAGTGACCTGCATGAGCAGCACACTCTGTATATCAGAGAGGCAAATCCTGTACAACAGCTGTGCTGCTCTAGGAGGTTTTCAATAGCAACCCTATAGCAGAGATTAAACCCCAAAGATATTTAGAGGCACCAGTGGCCACACTTGGCAGACTGACAGTGGCAGTATCCATATGGCTCCCCACAGGTCTGGCAGTAGCAGCTTCTCCAACACTAACACCTCCTGTCCCCAGCTCTCCTCAGTTCTGCACCAAACAAGGATTACAAAAACCCTCGATGGGGAACTTGACTTACACTCATCCAGAAGTTTGAGGGGTATTTCACATGCTCCTCCTGCACTAAGCAGTGGAAGGAGCAGAGTGAGCCCAGCCTGGCTACAGCCCAGCTTAGCCCTGACCACTTGAAACACCAAGTGTAATTTGTTTTGGTGCTTACTGGAAAAGAAGCAATTTCTCATCTTCTTTTGTTCCAGAGACCTTTACAGCAGGCCAGTAATTTCTTCCAACTTTAGTTTAATTGCAACTGGAGCTCAAGGTAATTGACAGTCTAATCCACAGGCTTTAATAAAACGGGGGTGTTTGAAGCTGCGCTGCTGGTAAAGCACTGCCTACCAATTTTAAAAACAAGTTCCACATGGAGGTGATAAATCAGAATTTTGTGGGCTAGACTATCGCTTGATAGCTGCAGAGACTTCACTTTCAAAATATAATCATTTAGGTGTAACACCAACATATGTTTCCTGGTAACTAAGCAAGAATTATGAGGAGATGAGTCAAAAATGTTGCACAATTAAATAACTCACCTCCCTAAGAGAAGAGACAGGGAGGTGGAAGAGAGAAAAGCCCATTATTAATAGCTGTTGTAGGTACATTGGAATAGCGAGCAGAAATTGCTGAGCTATTTTAAGTCTGTAAATGAAAGAAAAATAAATAAAAAATCACCATTACTCTCAGGTTATCATTATGCCTACTCTCCTGTAGAAATAAACCATTGCCAAAACATTTCAGCAAAGTTTGAGTCTAAACTGTAATAGCCGTGCTGAATATTAATGTGGATAAATTTAACTAAAGACACCTTTTGCCCCCCTTCACTTTTAGTCCATTGAGATCTCCAGGTTCTGGCAGACACTACAAATATATCCCATTAATTGTACAGATCATGACATATTGCAATAATAATAATTCTCTGTCCTTCCCCCAACATCCCTGCTGCTGTTTCAGTGAGCTCTGTACTCTTGACAAGAAAGTTCTTATGAAAAATGCACTGATCTTTTTTTCTCTCTTTTCAAATTGCTTTAAAAAATGTGAGGTGGTTTAATTTTAAGTATACACACAATAGAAATTATTATTAAGAGGTCAAGGTGAAACCACAGCTTTCCAGGGAGGAATAAGAGAGAGACATCGTAGAAGACCGGAACAGATGAGTCCATTCTCTCCGGTATCCTGAGCTCCATTTAACCTGTTGCTCCCATCGGCATATGAGCAACTTTCCAGCCAAGAAACTGCATGGTTTACTGGCACTTTTAACATTTCTAGCTTATTTTCTCCAGCTTGGAATTGCTGACCACTGTGCACATAGAGAGCATCCATGGTGACTCTGTTGAGTTGGGGAGATCAGCATGGAGTCAGGGACAGGATTTTACTGCCTTATACAAACAAAAAAGGAAAACTAGCCCAAAGAGTTATAATGCTTTTGATCTGTAACACTGTTACATCTTCACTGTCATCACTCAAGACTTAATCCACTTGGGTGTTGAAAACTTCCAAGGATAGAGACTGACAGGTTCTCCAGACATTCTGTCCCAGTGCTTGGCTGCCCTAGAGAGTGTAAGAAGTCTCTCCTTATAACCAGCCTTCGACCTCCAACTACCGAGGTGTTCTTCATGGCCTGCATTATGGAATGCTTTAACACAAAAACATATGAACACTTTTTCTCCCAGTTCAGAGCCCAAAATATACTTTGTTGGCTGGGACCTCAAGACCCAGGTTCCAGTTACTTCCATAGGGGTTTCAAAGGGAAAAAATTCATGCTCAAGAGCAGAATATAACTGGGAATTGCTAATTCTATTTGACATTACCATCACAATTACAGTTCATGCACTGTAGCTAGTCAATTCTCTCAGCTAAATTATTTCATCTTATTTACTAATCATCTGGAGTAGGATTCAGGATTTTATGATGATGGCAGAATGGAGATACAAGTGTGTCATTAACTCTGCCTCCATTTCTACATGCTTTTGATGAAGCGTGCTCGAATATGGAGGAAAAAAATGAACTTGGCAACAGACTTGATTAAAAAAATCTTGGGCATTAAATTACTAAATTGCTACAAAAAAGAGAGAGATGGATTTTAAACTAAACACTTTCAACGTGCATAATGTTACCCTTTCATGGATTTGTTATTTCCTATACTTCCCAGAAAAGTTTGAACATTTTATGTGGAACACACGTAGTGGAAACAACACCTAAGAAAGAAACCCAGAAGAGGAAAGGGTTGTACTGCCTGTCTGAGCTGGAAAAGTTAAGGCTGGACTGACATTCATTTCTCTACGATGGCCCCCTCCCAGAATGTCTTGTTGCTCCCTGTAAGCACCATCCATGCATCCTGCACATCTGGATTCTCCCCACTGAGCACCATCTCTGCCTTTTTCATTTCCCTGTGATACATCTCCACAATTCTGCCTTTGTATCGCTCCCAATTCCAACTGTGTCAGGCTTTCACTCACTTTGAAAAAATATGAAGAAAATGAGTTAGGAATGTCAATACAAATTTATGGAGGTGGCACTGCAATGTCAAATCAAGAATATAGTATCAAGATGAAATACAGTGTCAGGATAAATGTACCAAGCTGAAAGCACAAAGTCAAAATGGAGCAATGTCACTGCAGATCTACAGGAACAACATTCATCTGTCAAAACAAAATCATGTCATTACACATTAAAGAATAGCTTAAATAAACTGAAAAGCGTAACTACTTGTTCAGATTAGCAAATTCCACCCACACTCTCTTCCCAGCAGGGAAAAAATACAAATGTTTGGCAGATGTGGGAAAGTAAATACTGTGATGGGACTTAATACTACAAACCAAGTTAGACTGGGAGCAGAAAAGCCTGATGGTACAAGGAGACTTCCAAGTGAGGACCAACAACCAGTAGTGAAAGAGTTAAAGTGATCACCAAGGAACAACCGGCAGAAGCAGGGACTATTCACATGGGAGCAAGTTCAGCCACCAACTCATTTGCAGCTCTTCACTTTCATACAGCTGAGGCAGAGGAAAGGCTGGAAGAAATGGACTTGTTCACAGTGGAAAACAGAAGCTTTGGGGTGACCTAACTGCGGCCTCCCAGTACCCAAAGAGAGCCTACAAGAAAGGTGGGGAGAGACTTTGGACAAGGACCTGGAGTCACAGGACAAGAAGGAAATGGCTTCAAACTGCCAGAAGGCAGGGTTAGATGGGATAGTGGGAAGAAATCCTTCCCTGTGAGGGTGGGGAGACTCTGGCACAGGGTGTCCAGAGAAGCTGTGGCTGCCCCGGATCCCTGGAAGTGTCCAAGGCCAGGTTGGACAGGGCTTGAAGCACCCTGAGATAGTGGAAGGTGTCCCTGCCCATGGCAAGGAGTGAAACGAAATGAGTTTTAAGGTCTCTTCCAACCCAGGCCATTCCATGGCTATGTGTTTCCATGTCTATCTAGTTCCTGACCTGTTACAACTCAGTCCCAAGCATGCCATATCTTTCCTTCTTTTCTTGATTAGTGTTACACCTCATCTTCACTCACTATGAAGTGGACACTGTGTAGCCCCCAATAAAATGTGTTAAGAAACCCCTCACAACCACAGACGTGCTAATCCTATTCCTGGGACTAAGGTCCTCATTAAACAATATGCCAATCACTATTTTAAAGTTGTGTCTTGAACTCAGGGCTGCAAATTTTAAACTGCACACATTTAAATTCGCAGCTGTTTCTGAGAATTAACAGATTATATGATGCCACTTGATCAGATACAAAAAAACCCACTTTTAAAGTAGTTATCCCAATGCTAACAGCTGTATCCATCAATACATCTCCACATCTTCAAAAGTGGAGATAAGACTATCGACATTAGGAGTGTATGTGCAGAAACAAATGCATTAATCAAATTCTTTGAAAGGGATGATTTTGTGTCTGGGTGTCTGGGTTTCTAATGAATTAGAAAAGAAAATAATGCAAACATGAAAAATGCATTCTCTCTGCCCTGCCATAGCTTTAGTATAGAAGGGAACTATGGATCAGTGGAAAACTACAAATAAAATAATCACACTTAAGGAGAAGAACTCACACTTAAGAGAATCACACTTAAAGGGGGAGAAAATAGATAAACACCACACATCATTAAAGAATGCCTAACATTGGTGCTTACTCCAGTCTTTGGGAAATCAGTGCAAGTACCCGTGTATGTTTCTAGCCAGAAGAACTAATACTGCAATGCATTCTCTTTCATTTATCACTTTCCTGAAATAACTTTCTTGCAAAATAGATTTTTATTTTCTATTAAAAAACCTTAAAAATAGAGAGAGGAAAATAACCCAAGTCAGGAGAACAAATGTCAGTTGGCTTTTCCCTGAGGAAGCTCCACGCACAGAAGTCACTGACCGCCACATTCCACGAGACATTGGCTGGTGTGTTAAATGCAGGGACACCTTGGTGAAGGCCACACACCCACAAGCTGAGAGATAAATGCGTGTTGTGTAGCTGTGCTGCAGAGCACACCAGTTAACCAAGCATATCCCTTACCCCTGAACATGGCCCTGCGGCTGTTAAGGACGCACACAAACACCTGCACTACTCTGCTGTCTCCAGTGGAAGTGTTACTAATTTTGTTCTGGTCAATATTTAACTGGATTCTCAACCTGAGACCAAGAACACACAGTAGAAATTGCATTTATACCCTCACACAACCTTTCAGAGTAGTGAATGGTAATCTAAGAGCACGTATGAAGTGACCGAGGCTGAACTCTGCTGTGCCTCATTTCTGAGGCAGGACAAACCAAGATTCTCCACAGGGCTGGTTACAGCCCTAGAGATTAACACTCAGTCTTCTTCCTTTCCTCAAAACTTCAGAGATTTGAAGTGGAAGTAAAGTTTGATTTGGATTCTCTCTCTGGAAGGGCTGTTTTCTCAAGCAGCATTGATATGAATCACACTACGTTCCTTTAATAAGCAGCATTATTCCTGCCTCCCACCATCCAAAAGGATTAAATTAATAGAAAATTCATTAGCATACTCCAACAGGGAATAATTAAAACCTCCTGGCCAAGTAAGAAAAGGTGTACAAACAGAATATTTTGCAAGCACAAGTCCATACATCCTCTGCCAACTGAACCATGAGCAGAAGCATAGAAGAAGGTTCTTCTGAGGCTGACTGCTCCTTTGATTACCTAGCCCTCTGCTGACGAAACATCACAGCGGATAATTTTTTATATGAATTCTTTCCGATAATACTTGACCAAGTGCTACACATAACCAAAGACAAGGTAACCTATTTTATAAAATATTTTTCTTCTTCCTTTATAACCCTTTCTTTTTAAGTAACAATATTCAGCTCTCACCCACCTTCCCACCTGATTTTGGGACTAAAAGTAATCAGCAGAAGAGCTTGTTAAACAGAGATGAGGTATGCACCACAAAAGCACAGAAAAGACTTCCGTGACATGGAAAAAGGAGCAATGCACATACACAAACACATGCTGTTGAGACCCAGAAATCCTGTTTTCACATGCCCTTTCCGATAGAGAGGATAGCAAAGCCACAAGCTTGGCTCCAATTACATTCCTTTGCTTCGCTTGAAGTCAGGGTTATTATCCAGCCCATCTCGCCTACAAATCCAAAAACTACCTCCGAGGGCATGCCATGTCCTAAGCCTGTTCATGGGGCTGGATCTCCAGATTCCAGGGAAGTTTTCATTACAATCACCACTTTGCGCAGACGATCACTGGAGTTCAGTGACTCCAGAAGACAGCACCAGAAGCTTCCCCCAGCTGGTACCAGTCCTCAAACCTTAAAATCTTTCCTGAGAGGAAACTGCAGCTTCCCCCCACCATGGCCTGCATCATCTAGGGCTGGATTTTGGTGCACAGCATTCCTAGTAGCTATTATGAAGAATGATCATATTAAGTTTCCAGAACCATTGGCTCCCAAAGCTAAAACTGCCCATAAATTTTAGGGCTGCACCAGATGCTAATACACACGTTCACATTATCTAAACCATTACTTATTAAATAATCTGGCTGGAAAGATTTCTCTGTTTGCCAGTTCAAGGATACAGGATGTCAGACTAACCAGGCAGCTCTGATTCATGCAGAGCCTTTGCAGTTTGCCTTGATATGACACTGCGAAACAGCTATTTAATACCTTAAAGTTACATATTACTTAAATACTTCCCACGTGGAGCAAGAACAAAAGGAAGGAGGCTGCTACTCAGACTCAGGAAGGTATCTGTAATTAAAGTTGTGCTTAAAGATGAATTCAAAGTAGCTCAAGTTGCCATGGCCGCTTTTTTTTTTCTCAATGTCAGCCTGTGGATGGCCCAATTATACCAGCTACCCAGTTGGCAAGGGGCTGTGGAAACAAGTAAGAAAGAACCCCATCTTCAGGTTCTGAAAAGACACAAAAGACTTTGTGCAGAGAGAAGGAAGAAGCAGCAGCAAGATGAACATTGTGTGCATAATAAGCAATTCCCCCAGTGCTACCAACACAGCTACTGAGAGGAATTACGATGAGCTCTTCCACACTTGCCAAGAGCTAAGCACTGACAGAAAAGAAAATGCCTCTCCTTCAAAAAAGAATGCTCACATTTGCTGAGAAAAATGTATTTTTTCATTTTATCCCAGCTTCTCCAATTCTAAACATTGCATGGAAGCAATATCAATTCAGCAAAGTGCTGATGAAAGACAGGAAAAATCCTTTATGGATTTTCAGTTGTTTCTCCCTACCTTGCCCACACAGTTCCTCAGTGCACTGCCTACCTGCTGCATCACTCCGGAGCCAGTCTGCACTTCCACAGCAGCCCAGCTGGCTTTCACTTCACAGTGAATTCCAGAAACTTGGATTTCTTCTCAGAAAGGGCTGATCTAAAATCCCGAAATACTGACATCCTTCACAGATCATAATTTCACTTTATTTCTTAACTCCAAGCTGCATGTTAACGGTGTCACCACACAAATCATAACTACCAGAATTCCACTTGAGAAACAGGGAAGAGCGTTGAATTTAAATTCCTGTTTTGCAAATCATTCAAACAGTTTAACTCCAGATCCAACAGTGGTGGGCTCTCTTTTCCAATGTTAAAGAAAAAGGTATGACTATGAAATTTAAAGAGAATTTTTCTAAGATAGTGGCCACTCTAAGATTTATAATGGTTTGTACAATAAATGTTTGTTCATACAAATATCTCCATTAACCCAAGTCAAACTGCCACTTCCCAAATTCGTTTACCAACACGCCCAGCCCAAATTCACAACATTTAGCTGACTTTGAATGTAGATATTTGTACATAGTCTCCCTCTTGAGGCAGCTGTGCTGTTGAAACAAGCCTGAGCTTCTGCATTACCACGTGTTCCTCACGAAAATGGATTGGCAAGGAAGGAGGAAAGGACCATCCATGGAGGTCCTCAGCTGTGCCTAAACCTGCCCCAGTGATGGGAAGTGATGGAAGGACTCTCAGGCCATGGAGATGGGCGGTAGAGTGGCACCAAGCGGGGAGGAAAGAAAGAGGCTTGTGTGCTGTTGACAATTTATATAAATCAGCTGCAAATTCAGGACTTCCAAATGAGGCAGACAGCAAACTGAACAGATCACTCCAAAAACTACAGGGAAAGAACCCTGTATTCACACTGTATACTGAAAAATACTGCCACACACTACCAAGGTGTCACTGTGCTTCATCTGCCTCACTGCAATGCTTTGGGTTGCAAGGAACCTTAAAGATCATCCAGCTCCATGGGCAGGGACACCTTCCATTAGTCCAGGTTGCTCCAAGCCCCATCCAAACTGGCCTTGGACATCAAACATTATTTATTTAAATCCTGGGATTTCTCCAGGACAACTAATACAGGGGCAATAGAGGACTGATCTGCCACCAGGTCTCCTGCATAGTTCACAAACATGTCAAAAATATCTTTAGGGAAGTTTATATCACAATAAACCACCTGCTAAATAGCCCATACAACAAAAGAACTGACTTCAGCTCTTGTTAACATGGTATCAAAAAGGCTTCAACTACAGCAGGTTTTTTTACTTGTGCTTGATACAAGAACAACAATTAAATTACACTGCTCTTAATAAAGAACATCTGCACATTTTGTTATCGTGACTGATAGGAGCCTCTCATTTAAAGTGTTACTGCTTCTCCTCTCATTAAGATCAAGTTCAGACTCTGCAGAACTGCCAGCTCTGTAAAACACTTTGCACAAGGGAGGAAACAAAACATGAGAGGCCAACTGTTCATAAGATAATGTCTTCACATTGTGCTTTAGCTGTCTACAATAATTAGGAGAACTTTGATATGTATCTCACATTTGGGTGACTTGCTTTCAGTTCTGCAGTGGTGTGAACAACTACACAGATATGAAAAGTGCAAGTCAGTTATGATCATTTAAAAATGTGTTAACTACTGTAAAAAAAGTAGCCTGTGGTTCATTTCTCACATGAAGTGTTGGGGAGTTGATGTTTAAAATTATGGCCTGAAGTTATCCAAAGTCCAGCTGAAACCATTTTCTTGACTGGGAGATTTATCCTGGACTATGTAGCAATGATTCTGGACTAAGTATTAGTGACCCTAGAATAACACACAGTTTAAAAACTGCAATGCAATACAGTGAGTTACCATCACTTCAACCACATCATCTGGATTTTAATGCCTTCTTCAGCAAAGCATAGAAAGGCTCCTGAGAAATGCCTCAACTCCCTGCCAACAGGCCGGGGTTACTCTGCTGGGTGTGCAAGAAGAGTGGAAGTTGGAATCATTACTGGTTAGGTTCCAGTGCCTGCCTGAGCCCAAGCACTACTTACAAGATGTCAGATATCCAGGAGCACTGGTAGGAAGCCATGCACTCCATTATCTGCCATGTCTGGTTATCACAGAGCAGCTCTGGCCAAAATCTGACACAGTAACACAAAATACACCATCTCACACCATCTAGGGCCCATTTATATTTATTATCCACATTTCAACTGCACACCTCAACACAGGCGAGCACACTAAGACTGTCCATGCTCAGAGGGGTTATCAGACACTCAGCAATTCAGCTGAAATGCCAGTATTTGAGAGCCGGTATTCAGACAATGTAAACATAAGATGGTTGGGTGGGGCTTGGAGCAACCTGGTCTAGTGGAAGGTGTCCCTGCCCTTGTTGAAACAAGGTGGTCTTTATGGTCTCTTCCAACCCAAACCTGCCTGTGACACTGCACACTGGAAGTATGGACAGTTTTGAAAGAAATGAAATGACAAAGACATTTTAAAGCCAACATTCTAGTGTTAAAGAAGATTTCTTATCTTATTACTTGCTTTGAAGAAATGGGACCCAAGTGAGTAAAGCACAGTGGATCTGGGAGATGCTGCTCCAAAGAGTTTGGAGCTTTAGTCACTGAATTCTCCATGCCCGCTAGAAACCTTGGTGAGCATTAAATGATGTTTACATATTCCACTAGAAGATAATTTAAGGTAATGTCAATGCAAAACTGAGACATTTTTCAAAGATCATGAAAACAAACAGGAAACTCATTAATAATTTTTTAAAGTCTGGGCAAAGTCTCTATATTTTAAGTGATTAAAAAATGAGCAAGAACTTGGTTTTGCAACACCTCAGAAATCAATTAGCTTGCAAGGAGATTATGTCAATGATGAATATTGCTAATATATTTCTTCGGCCTACAGATTATCTCTGTGTAGATATGGGCATTACGTAAAAATGCCCATAAAAAGGAACCCGAATAATGTGAGAAATGTATCCACACATACCAGACATTACTCTGGACACTTAAACCTGCAAACCTGGACTGAAAAAGTGTCATGGCAGAGGCACAATTATGTCAAAGTAAATTATGCCCTCAGAGTGAAGGCACTGAGGTCACAGGACTGACAGACAATGCTGGCAGAAGTGTCAGGAACAGCAATCAGAGCCATGAATCCTTGTTGTGGACATCAACCTCTGGAACAATGAATGAAATCTTTTTAAGTAACAATTTTACACTAAATTAGCAGAGTAATTAGAAGCAAAAATCCATGAAAATTTAATATTTTGAATTTATGGTTTTTAAGTCATCCTTCATGTCTGCCCTAACTGTTGCCACTCTCTGCTCTCCTTAGCTGTACTTTGCCAGCTCTTTCTGGCTTAAGCAATAAGTAAAAAGGGGAGAGACTGAAGAACTAAGTGCACAGACAGCAACATCCTAAAAACAGCCAGGAAAGCTTACAAATAAAGAGGCAGAGCTAGAAATAAACCATGTAATGAAAACCTAAGCCCCTTGTGTTGGCAGTAGAACAATGCCTAGACAGAGCTTTTACAAACATTTGTGGGTGTCAGCATCACACTTAGCTTGAAATACTCAGTTTATTAATTCTCTTCTAAGCAAAGTGTATGAGTGCACACAGGGACAACCACATGGGCTTAATGACCTCAACAAACCTGGCTTACAGGCAAGCTCCAGGCTTTGGGCTCTCACTGTCAGGTTTGCCAAGGTTTTCCTGCTTCACTACCCGCTTTAACGGGACAATAGCACCACCAGGGTCTTACCAGGCTTCATAATGCAAAGATTATTCCCTTACTAAATCAATGCTGTCATGGCATCAGCGTCCTGATTAAACCACTAAAGAACATGTTCATCCTTTCAAATCAGAGAAAACACAACCCATCAGCATGCCAGTTATATATGAGATACTGCACACAGGCTGGATACCAACAGACACGCTTTTAAGAGCTGTTAAATAGGAAATAAAGTGGAAAAAAAAAGAGCTACACTATCTGAGACAGACTATGGCATGTAGCAACAGATCCTTACTGCCCTCTTGTATCTTAACCCACGTGAGCCCACATTCCTGCTCTTGCAAACCCTCTCCTGTCCAATCCTGCTCCCTGCCCATGCACAACCACCAAGCTCACTCCGTTCCTTCAGAGGCTCCTTCTTCCTCAGCTGAACATTAGGTCAGGCAGGATGGGGCTTGGAACAACCTGGTCGAGTGGACTCAGACTATTCTGAGTATTCCAAGCCCCACAATGCACCACAAGAAAAGCTGGTGAAAATACTGGCTAAAGAGGCATTCTCTTTGACATATTGAAATAGTTAAGAAAACAGCAAACGCCCCAGATGTAATACAGATAGAAAGCTGATAGATCCATGGCTTCAGCATAATTCAGGGCTTTTAGGATATTCTCCCAACTGTTTCTAGATACACCTAATGCCAGAATCAGCGAGTACTTTGTGGGAACACAGCAGCCCCATTTTTGCTTTTCCACCCCAACTCCTCCTTGTGTATAAACCTTGTTTGGTATAAGACCTGTACAGGAAACCAGAGGCAGTGAACTCTCCTGTGTTAAAACAACTGAACTGCATTTCACTGGGCTGATTTTAATTTCCATCAGCCTTTAGACCCAGTTCACAGTGCAGTTGTACAAAACAAGTGCAAGGGCAGTGAAGAGGCTGGAAGAAAGGACTGAGAAAGAAGTAAGAGGTTTGTTCCTTCTGGCAACAACACCAGTTAATACTTCCCTAAGGTGCCCCCATGCACTGGGATCCTCCAAGGTTTTTGCTTGTTTGTGTTTTATGGTTTTAACTGAAGTTACCTACCTTGGATTTTTGAAAGATCACTGGCTTATTTTCCTCCCCCCCAAAGCTTTTCCTTCTGTTACGTCATTTTGCTTTTGAACAATGAAACAGATATACAAATAGAGAGAATAAGAGAGAATGCTTTTCAGGAAAGGAAATATCTGCAGCCCAATCTTACAACAATGAGGTTGAGGCCATTTAATTCACCCTGCTTTCTTTGAGATGTTCATTTTTGCAGGGAGGAGAATTTGGACAGATAACAGGCTTTCAGAAGATTTCTTGCTACACTAATAATTCTAAAATTTCTTCAAAGAGCAAATTTGATGTATGTGTTTCATGGGACATAACAGAGATGTTCTTCAGATGTTGTCTTGCAGGAATAAAAACAAATAAAAGCACTGAGAAAATAGCCATGAGACCTGAGAGTGAGGGGCAAAAAACACCAAGAAACTGAGGACTCAATCCAACACCAAACCACTGTATCTGATCTTGTCCCATCACGACAACACAGAAGGGTAAATAGATTACTGCTATGCAATCAGTTCTCTGAAAATTGCTTCCCTCTACAGCTTTTGTACTATCTTTTAGCAGTACAGATTTTAGGGGTCTGGTGCCACAAGAAAACTGGGTCTTCTAAAGTTTCTCGGGGTTTTTTTGCAGCAGGGCATTTCAGAAACAAGCCTGAAATCTGGAAGGGGCATCTGGATTTGCAGATGTCCTGGCCTTACCCAGCACCACAAAAAGGTCATCTCCAGGGCAGAAATCACTCATTTCATCTAAGAGGTGGACATGACTTTTTCCTGCTAAAATGCAGATTCTGTAGTGTCAGCTACCAAATTATTACAAGTAAATCAACTGCAAATAAATGTCTCCACAATCGTTCCAGTTTTAAGTGTGTACCAAGCCACGTTACAGTATTAAAATGTAAGTTAAATTCATCAGTACAGAGCAAGAAACAGAACACTTGCTATTCTCAAGTGTGATCCTGCAGAAGCTGCTGCTTGGAAAGTGACTTTCCAGTATATTCACTTGTCGAAATTCAGAAGCAACATTATTTTTTTTTTCTTTCAGAGAATAGTTCTGCACCAAGACACTCACAATTCCCTTCCAGTATTAAGATATTTTAATATTCTACACATGCAAGATGCTGGGAATTATGGAGCACAGTAAAGCTGCCCGATAAACTCTCACCTTAGGTGTGGTTTGGACTTGGATGGCTCAGGGCAAAGCCATTATATCAAAACTGAAAACAAACCCCATGATTTGTAACATAGGATGCTTTTAGCAGATACAGATTGAACTCAGCAAAGTGCACACATGTGGACAGCAAACATACCAAGTTACCTAGAAACCCCTCTACATGCTGACCTCAGCCTGCCAGGAGTGTGCCATGTGAAGGCCAGGAGCAGGAAGCTGAAGAACAAGCAGCCCTCCAGTGCAGCAGGCTTAGCAGGATTTAGCTTTTGTTCAAGCACATTTTCCTGCTCTGCAGGAGGACAGTAGGTAATTGCTATCTACAAAGTAATTAACAAACCCACTCCTTCCTGTTCTTTATCAATATAGAAGAAGACCCACTGCCAGCCCAGAGGAGATATGACTCCTGGAACAGCCACAGCAGATGACACTTTAGTTAGTGGTGGCAGTTAAGGAGGACAAAAGCCCTGTGCAGGCACGGGAAGGCCCTGACAGGCTGGATTATACCTCTCCTTCCCACACCTTTCTCACCCCAACCTAATCCAGTGGGTTCTTTGGAACAATCTGTTTGGAGATACCTCCCTCCACTCCAGCCCTGGCTGCAATGGGGGTTCCACAAAACCTCTTCCTAATCACTTAATGGGCTTTGTTCCTGCAGCCGTGGTTAATTTCTCCAGAATACACCTCCCTAGCAACCAACACCACCACGAGGATTTCACCAGTGTACCTTTCGGTGCTCTTGTGAATTTCTCTTTCAGATTTCCATTAAGCAATTGCCCTCTCACACCCTTCCTATAAGGCTGCTTTATGTGAATAAAAGATAATATGCCGGATTCCAAAGATTCTGGCTGTGTAATGTTTCATCATGATGTAGCTACAGCTCCTGATAAATATCTTTTTTCCCTAGGAGATTTTAAGTGATATTAATATTTGGCTCTTACATACTACTTTACATCTTGAAAGCACTGTACAAACACGTACCTAATTAGTCTTCTCAATTTCTCAATGAAAAAAAATCTACAAGGAATTAAGATTATCAATAATCATTACTCTATTTATTTGTTAAATCCTGATGGCCTACTTGGCCCTGAGCATGAAGAAAAATATATCTGCCTCAAGGACTTCACAATCTGAACTGTGAAGAACTTGTTAAAGAACTGCCAAGGGCACACATCATACTGACAGCAGAATTTGGCCCCCCCAAAATTCATGTGAAATCAAAAACCAAAGTCAATTTTCTGAAGGAAAAATCAAGTAATTTCCACACAAAGCCAAAATTGTAACTCCCAAAGCTTAAAGTCTGTAGTGGAAACAAGAACAGCAGGACCACTGGGTGCTTTATTTCACATGACATACAACCATTCAGAGAAGAGAGCAGATGCATAAATTCAATTTTAAAAAGAAAAAAACCAAACCAAATTCCACTAACAAAGAAGACAAACCTTATCAAAGGTCCTGAAGAATCAGGCATAAAAATAACCAAGGCTCTCTGATAGTTTTAGTTACAAATTTGGTTATTGTTTCTATTTTATTTTTCTAACAAATGCTGATGCAACACAGAGGGTGTTTTATTAGTACTGTAACAGGACCTTCTCCTGGGGCTGGATGAGAGCCAAATACTTCACCTCTCAGCAGCCTTTAATGCAGTAGCTGCATGCACACTAAATTAGACACTGAAGTTTCCGGAATCCATCTGAAACCAGGACAAGTAATTCTCAAACTTGTAGGCATCATGTGAGACATTTCTGTGTCAGAGTTAAATTCATACTCTGTGTTTTGTTTGCTAAACCTTATAAACAAAAGAGATTTGTGCTGTTCACATAAGCAGCATGGAGTGTCAGACCTCCTCTCTGTACAAGGATTGTAGCACCAGAGGAAAAAGAATGGGATATCCTTCCTGGAAAAGTCAATATTCCAGCCTCATGTGGGGAACAGGGCTGGAGGAGAAATATCATTTACAGGCAGATGAGATGTGGAGCTGTACATGAGGGTGGAATTACCCCACTCTAGGAAATCAATGAATGATCTCTTTGGGGCACGTCCTACAGCTGTTCAGATGAAGATTTCAGAACAGATTCCCAGAGTTCAGAGCTCAGCATAAAGAAAACTTCCAGGAGCTATGGCCTAGCAAAAAAAAATCCAGCGTTATTAATGTTTGTTATCTTTCCACTTCTGTTGATATTTGAATCCTAGTGATTTCAAGTGAAAGCTAACCTGAAGACACAAAGCCATGTGAATGCATAAAGCTGAGTATCCCATACCCTCCCTGGGAGGATCTGCCAGTGACAAGAAGGTGGGATATTAATTTATGAATTGCAGCCTGTGCAGCTTTAATACCCATCCCTATCACTGGGACAACTGCATTTCAACACATCACTTTAATATCTAGTGTGAACACGGCCTTGGGAGAGCAAGAAAATAGAGAGAAGATTATGTGCACTAAGGAGGTGAACCAGGACCACAGTAAACACCAGAAGTGTGCATTTTGAGTCACCATCCCTGAAGGGATTTAAAGGTGTGCAGATGTGGCACTCAGGGACATGGTTTAGTGGTGGGCTTGGCAGCGTTGGGTTAATGGTTGGACTTGATCTTAAGGGTCTTTTCCAGCCCAAATAATTCTACAACTCAATGATTCTGTATTTCTTGAAAATAAAAAAAAACTACCCGAGTCATCAGAAAAAACTGCAAAATAATGGAAACTTCCAAACGAGATATAGTAGCCTTCTAGAGCACAGAGTCCTAAGGCACACCAGCATGTTTTATCTGAAGGAAATTTCCTAACAGCTATCACAATTCACCATCTCCTGCAAAAAACTTTGTACAATTCCCACCATGTTAAAAATCCAGAGAGATGTAAGAGATTGAAATAGCTTAAGCTAATATTTAAAAATTGATTATTAAATATTTCTTAATGAAGTCACTGAGCTTTTCAATTTGTTCTGCTCTGCCTCTTCCAAAACACATGCTGAAAACAAAACAGCACCATCTGAAACACTGGGTTAGCTTAAAACAGCAATAGTCACTTTCCTTCATGTGACAGGTTCACTTACGCAAAACCAACTGATGTGTTCTCAAAGTAAAACAGCACTTAAGAAAATAGCCCTTGTACACAGAAAGTAATTTGAGCTAAAGCACGGGCAACTACTGAAAAGAAAATGGTAACTGTTTAATAAACATTCCTTTCAGATTACCGGTTTCCTACTTATTTTCATTTTGTAGCTTGAATATGGTGATTCACTACTATAGAATTTAATTTAAACATTACTACTGGATTAATTCAAAAGAACCAACCCTAGAATTACTTGTGAAGAGAGTTAATACAAAAGTTCAAGGGATACCAATTCTTTTGTTGTGTGTGAATCATCACACAAACTGAGCTGAACTGAAAATACTACTTCAAGTAATTTGATCTCAATAAAACCAGCAAGGCCTCAGACACGGAATTTCGTTGAGAAAAAACTTCCACTTGCAATACCAAGTTCAATGGACCTCTGGAATGTAGGGAGTCGATCCCATTATGTTCTTATGTGATCTGCAGAGAGAGTTTTGCAGGCACTATTTTAATTACTGAAACTTGGAAGCCATAGAGAATTTCCCACGGAAGCTGATGAAGAGGAAAAATTTCCCTGGAAGCTGATCAAGAGGAAAAATTCCCCTCTCCCCATAGCCTAGGAAAGGGATTGTAGGAGACCAAGAGGCCTCCTCTCCACAGGAGAGATTTAGGAAGAAATTAAACCAGTGAATTGACCTAGCTTAAGATTTATCACTTGACCAGTGACCTTCCAAAGGACACAGCAGGGAGGGTGTGTTGGCAGTTCTCTTTCCCGCTCCTGCAAATCCATTTCCTACATTGATGGGCTGCGGTCCCATAATGCCAGTGCAACATCTTGCCAACCATGAGGAACTTCAGTAGCTTAGCAGTTTTCATCAGGAGACAGATAATCTTCCTCTCTTAACCTGCAGTGGTGGTCAAATTGGATCCTAAGATGATGCCATGAGTATAACTCCATAGAAAGAGTAAAACAAAAGAATTCTGTCTTCAGAAAAGGGTACTAAGCCCACCCTTGTATCGGAGACTGCAGAGAAAAGCCAGTGTCTTCCATCCCATGGAGCACATCAACCTTCCAGTTTCAGGTGCAAGGCTGCAGCAGAGGATTCTCACCCTCCTTATCATATCAGCCCCTTCTGTGCCCTACATCTTAACACAGAACTGCATGGCAGGTGTCTGGAATTCTTTCTTGTGTTTTAAATCCAGGCTAACACAACATACCTTGATTTAGAAGCCTTCCTAAGTCTCATAATACCCTGCCTGAACAGGAAACCTCAGCCACCACGGACAAACTCAGCACTGAAAACCAATGTCTGGCACTAAAGTGGGCCAGGGACTTCCATTTTCCACTTAGTAACACTCCTCTCCAACTACACATTGTAGAGTAGGAACTGGTACTTCAAACTTGGGCATTTTCTGCACTGTAGCTTTTAACATCACTAATGTCTCCTCCCTCTAAACATGGTGCAGGGAATGACAGAAGGATGGAGAGGTTTGGGGCTTGAGAAGGAAAAAAGTGGGGGTGGCATCACAAAGCCCTTGAGGTGTTTGCGATCCTTGTAAAGTTCTGACCTCATCAACACCCAGCTCCACAGGAAAACCCCAGGTCATGTAGGCTGGACAACCACTCCTCTTCAAAAAGATCAATTTTCCTAGAGATTTCCTCATGACATGACTCAGGCAGGTCCACACAGGTATGGAAACCAGACCTTCTCCTGGAAGGGTTAACTGCCTTCAACAGAAGTCTGTTGATTTACATCAACTTGGAACTTGCAGTCTCGGCTAAGGGCTGTTTTTCCTCTTTGTTACAAAAGTGAAAAACAGAGAGAGAGAGAAAATCAGATCCTGCTTCTTAAAATTCAGTATGCAATACATCTACTTGGCCACAGACTCAGGCTTTTATTTCCCCAAACAATAATAGTTTAAAACATCCCAGCTACACCAAGCAGACACATTGGCACATACTGTTCCTAACTTTCAGTTCTTCCTCATTCTGTTTTCTTGGTACTGTTTCTTTCTCCTAACTCATTATTTCAAATCTAAAATAATATTGGAAACCCTTCTGAACATAGCAAACACCCTTTGCTGCACCTGTAGAGCACAAAGTATTTTAAATAATAATAACACAAAGAAATGGACAGTTCAGAAGAGGAGGCACATCAATCAATGGAAGAGGAGTAAGCAAAGCCATCTGGGTCTAAAAGGCATTTCATTTGATTTCTTTTGTCCTACCATTTCTTGCATACAGACTATGTAGACTACACAGAAACATTTAGACTTAAGGCTGGTGTGGACATATGGCTCCAGGAATCTAAAATGTAGGCTGGCACCTCAGCTTTATCCCAGGGAGGCAGTTCCATGCAGAAACTGTTTTTTCAAGGCAGTTCTGAGAAGGGAAGGAAAGGACATTTCCATTGCTGCTAAGCTTGGAATCACTATCACATTCAATGAAATAACAAAGGACATGGCATTCCTATTTCCTGTGCAGCAGCCTACCTCTCCTAGACATTTTCCAAGTATTAATACATGCCCTTGGGAACGTGGACACTGGCACACAAAAATGTAACTCCTATGACATTAAGAAATAAACCAAAAAATGCTCCCAGGTTTTATTTAGTGCGTAAGACACATTACTTGAGGGTATGTATGGGAGAGAGAACTAAGAAAATAGCTCATTCATTATTTAAATTGGGGAATGAACTCAGAGAAGCTTTATTAATGTTCAAAGAAGTGAAAAGCCGGAATCTCCTTATGCAGACTATATCTGTCTAAATCCTGTTTACAGCACAGACATTTGACAACACTTTTGAAGTTCTAAATTATTTCTGTAGTGTAGCAGTACTTTGGGTAATTTTTTTCCCCCTTATGTATTAAAAACAATCATGAAAATATCCTTCCAAGGTCACTTTACCCAGTTCCTCATATAAGATAAAATGACAAGTCCATAAATCATTTTAACAGTGAAGTATTGTAAAGGATATCTTAAGTTCAGTACCACAACTTGCAGTGAATCATCTTCAATCAATTAACAGATTACCTTAATTCAACAAAATCCAATACCTGCACTTTCCTGATTAATGTATTTTATACATTTAGAGTTCTGATATTTATATACAGAAATTAAACATGGATTGTACATTTGTGGATACAGAATGCGAGGGCCTGTGAGACTGGCAGAAATCTCCCTTAAAGAGAGAACTGCCATAGCCTGAGGTGTGCATATTATATACAAAATTAGGATTCCCAATTCACCTGGTTTGATTGTGGCCTAAATACTGTCAGAATAAAAGGGTTAGCATCAAGATTTCTAAAATACAGACATGCTGGGGCATATATTAGCATGTCCTCACACGTTCTTGTCTGGGATAGGGCACTGCAGTGCAAATGTCCCTACATCTCTGCTGACCTGCCCAGCAGTCCAATGGGATTACTTCGGAGGCACCAATTTTAGCAGAAACTGCCAAAATTAAACCCAAAGAGCAACTGCCTCCACCAGTTCAGAACAGATGATGGGTTCTGCCAAACAAAATGAGCACTCACACACATTCTGGGATGAGAAAGAGCTGGAACCCTAAACAGACCTGGGGAACTCCAGGCCATGCACCTTAGGTATTTCATGGCAAAAACCCTTCCATGTTATTAAGATTCAGAACAGAGGCCAGCTTCAAAGTAACACTAACATGGACAGGAGCTCGAATTTACCAGAAAAAAACCAAACTAGAGATTCAGACAACAAACTTCAGTGTACCTCTGAAGTTAATGAGAAGGACAAAACCAAGGTTATACAGTGTATTGCAGAAACTATTTTCTTCACTCTCACGCATGCACATGTTTTTCTTGGGCAAGTAAATGACTTCCAAGTAAACATAGTCTACCAAAATAAACAGAATTTTTCTAATTGATTAGACTTTCAGATTTTCCCCATTTTCCTATCCCAACAAAACTCACGTTAACAAGGCAATGTACTATCAAAATAGCCATATCAATATTAAAAATGTGAAAATAAAAAGGAAATTTAACACTCTAAATTCTTAGAATTATCTAATCACTAAGTAAAATTCTATTATCCTGCTTTAATGAAGATATTATACATGCATTTTCCTTGGATGCATACAATCCTAATTACTGCATGCCCTGGGTGAGCCCTGGAATTATTTTTAATAGACGTTAGTAATGTGTCTTGGTTCCCCACAGGCAATAGCATATTAATAAAAAGCCATCTCCCATCAGCAGAAAAAAAAAAGTAGCAATAGAGGCTATTACAACAAAACAAAGCAACTCTGAAGACAGAATTTTAACAAAACTTAAATCTCATTCATTTTTTTAAGCCCCTTGGGAATATCACCATCACAGACCTTTTCTAATTTATGTATGTCCTAGGTTAAAAATAGATGTATTCTATTACCACCAGCTGTGGGCTGTTAGCTGTTATCACCTGTTAAACGACCCACCCCTGATAACAGATGATGGGCCATCAAGAAGTCACCCAATGACTCATGGACTTATCTGACCCTATTGTGAGATGCTCCACCCAGGAGGGGGAAGCCGGGCATTCCCACCTGGATATAACTAGCCCTAGAACTGCCTAGGGGGTAGCCCTGTCTACGGGGTAAGTAGAGGACAAGAGCCACCACAGATTTTCAGTTGGACACCGGACCTTCCATCGGATCATCGCTTCATCTGGATCACTTCAGCTGGACTGCTTCTGCTACCCTAATAGGGTATCAGGTTGTATCTAACTTCATCTGTACCTTTTTCCTTATATTATTTTGCTTGTTTCTACCTTTTCTATAAATTTCAATCTTGATTTGTGACCTCCCACTGGTTTGTTTTCAAACCAATACAACATACCATAGTGTCTGAACTCCACTCTTGGCAAATGCTACTCATATGATAGGCTCAAGTTTTTTGAGCCGCTCCTTATGCTTGGAAGTACATAATTTTTTCAATTTCTGAGGAGCTTTACATACTTTCAAACGGAGACAACTGCAAGGCAGTTGGTAAAATATGACATCAGTTTCTTCAACAACTGCAAAGCAATTCTGACGGGATCTTACAGGAACACTTTATGCCTTTACGTCTTCTGTTGAAACAGCTGCCAAGAGGAGTAGGTGATTAAAGAGCCATTATTCACATTATTACTGTTTAAAGGAAAGCCAGCAGGAATTACAGCACTGAACCCCTCAGTAGAGTAGATATAATAGACTGCTATCATTATATACATAGGGATGTGGCAGTAAGCCAATTGTGTATCAAGCAGTACAAAGAATATGTATTTATACACACATGGAAGCACAAAGATGCAAACAGTATCAGCAAAAGTCTCCCAGCTCAGCCCCAGACGAGGAATTCTGCTGGCTTCAAAGGCACAGGAGCAGCAGGCACGACCGACCTCACACCAGAGCTGAAAGGGGATGCAAGAACAAAACCAAAGCAAGTGCAAGGCTGTCTTTCCTTCCCATGTTCCCTCTGGTTTACAAAGGAATTCTCCACACAGATATGAGAGAGGATGTTTTTTCAAGGGCAGTCAGGAATGTGGAGTGTAAGGTATGCAGACAGGCTTACAGATCAGGCAGAATTAGCCATCAAAGGTTTCAGTCCCAGTGACATCTGCATAGTTCTTCCACCTCTTCCACCCTGAGTTGTGTCAAATCTGCCAGTGTGTGCTGAGCTGTGTATTCATTCCACTGCCTTGCTGGCTGTGCAGACCTCTCCTAGTTACTGCTGGTCTCTGAAAGCACAGCTTATTTCCTGGCTCTGTCCAGTAACAGATTTAACACTTATGCATCACATTTTTAACATCCTTTAGAACCTCTTTAGGAAGCTCGGATATTTAACTCTCTGGATCCCGATTTTAAAACCGTGAGGTACAGCCTACACCTAGTTTATTCTCACACTGAAGCAAAAAAAATCTGTGTTAAAGAAAATCTGTGTTAACACATAGCAAGACTTAAAAAATAAACAACTTTGACTTTACATATTGCAGTTGTACAACATCTCCTATGGGACACAGGAACTCTGTAACACATTTGATGTCTCCAGTCCACAAGAGGCCACCAAGCTGATCAAAGGGATGGAGCACCTCTCCTATGAAGATAGGCTGGGAGAATTGGAACTGTTCAGCCTGGGGAAGAAAAGGCTTTGGGATGAACTAAATGGAGCCTCCCAGTGCCTAAAAAGAGCCCACAGGAAAAATGGAGAGAGACTATTTACTGAGGCTTGGAGTGACAGGACAAGGGGGAATAGTGGGAAGGAATTCTTCCCAGAGGGGGTGGGGAGGTCCTGGCACAGGGTGCGCAGAGAAGCTGTAGCTGCCCCATCCCTGGAAGTGTCCAATGCCAAATTAAACAGGGCTTGGAGCAACCTGGAAGAGTGGAAGATATCCCTGTGAGCTTTAAGGTCCCAAACCATGCCAGGATTCTATATCCTCGTAGTTATATAACAGGGAGATAATAAAATAAAATTTATTAATAAAAGCCTGTAAGTCAAGCATAATTTTTGATATGAACAGCAAATCTAGTTGAGAAATATATAGAGCAGAAACAATTTTCTAGCTCCTCACTTTCCAAGAAGACTCTACCCCATATTTTTCACTATGCCTGTGAGTTAGAACTCTTTTAACACCAGTCCCCACTTCACTTCTCTGGTACCACATTACAAGAGCTTTGCAATCTTAGGTACTGTTTTGTTAAATGCAGATTAGTTTACATGTGGGTAATTTATCATTTAATTACTCAGTAATAATTGGAAAAAGATCAAATGACTTCTCCCTTTATAGATCAGATAATTAACGGTTATTTCTATGGTAATTTGTCAAGGCACAGCTGGAAGATTTAAACAACTATTCAGCTGAAGTACACATAATCATTTTAGCATTAACATAATCTGAGTGATACAAGTATTTCTGCAATTATACGCAGCTCCAAGAGCCCTCACCCCTCATCTACAAAGACCTAAGTGAGTACACATTTTTAAGCTGTCCCAGTAGGCACCTCGAGGGAGGGGAGGGGTTAGCAGTTCAGCAAAACAGAAAATAAGTAAAACTAATCCTGCAATAGTGATATATGATTGCATTTGAAAATTGAAACTGCAGTTCTGCAGAAAGGGAAGAAGGGCAGACTGCAGAACTGGTGAGCTGTGGGGGCTCAAGAGCACCACAGGCTCCAACGTGTGGATCAGTAGATGCTGCCCAGTGGGAGGGTTTTTCTTCTACTATAGGTAAGTCTTGATAAGAAAGCTTTCTGTCTATTCATGTTTGTCACAAATGTATTTGGCAGAAAGATAAATTCGATGAGTTCCTCCCTTGGTTCATTTTATCATCTTTTTTTTTGGGAGGGTTTTTTTTTTTTTTTTGTTTGTTTGTAACTGCACTGTCTACTTAGCAGAATAGATTTTAAAAGAGAGGTGCATTTGTTTGCTCTGCTCTGCCAAAGACAAATGTATTCAGGCGATAAGAAGTTACCTTCAGGTAAATAAAACTATAAAAAAAAAAAAAAGAAACAAACAAAACAACACCAGAATCATGAAAACTATAAACACAAACTGAATGCAAGATTCCAACCTGGTCATGTAAATGCAGTAAACTCAGGTCTGTTCTGCCCAGGCCACAAACACACAGGTCAAAACCCATAAAAACCGTACTGTCAAATCTACTGTCACACTTCTCCAGACATCCATGCTTAATATATGGCTTTTAAATTCATAGGTTTGATTTATTTTGAAACTACTTTCTAGAAAGCTGAAGATTGTTATTCATGTTTCTCATGCACCAAGATTCACAGTATTCCACTATGACCAGGGGAAAAAGGCTGCATACTCAAATTCAGTTTTACAGGAGTGAATTTACAGCACCAAAGCTGGGACTTTGCACTTGCAGACAATTCAGTAAAGTCCTGCAAAAGGTCAGCCTTTGACTCTTAAGGGTGTCCTGGAACAACAGGCCAGGTACAAGCATCAGATGCATTCAATCTCCACCTAAATACATTATTTACAACTTTCTACTACTGCAAGCAGGGAGATGCAGAATTCACAGGGAATACCGTCTTCTGTGAACTGCACTTCAGTAATCAACTTCTACCTTTCTTTCCTTATTATCGGTCAGTTCTTTTCATTAAAAAGCATGCAATAGATATGATTTAGAATTTGTGTGTGAACTAGACAACATACAAGAAAAAGCTGAGTAAAACAATTATGTTGCCTTTTCACTTTTACAGAGGCCCAGATAAATGGTTGTAATTTGGTCTTCAAAAGGAGCATCCTATTTTTAAAAAGGGAAGAGTTATAATAATTTAATTTTTTTCTGCAGGAAAAGCAATTCATACTGGCCCAATATTAGTACAAACTGGGCATCAATATCTTAAATCTATATATGCTACTATACTGGTGTCTACTTATAAGACTAATAATTTAGAATACAGCAGGCCACTTACACTGCTAAAGTGTGTAAATAAAAACCTGTCAAGCAAAAATACCAAGGTAAAAACCAAATCCACTCACATTATGCAACTCCTTAGGCTCTTCACAAGTAGAGGCATTTTATCAAAACAACAATGATCACTATATTGCTTTTTCATGCACATTTGCAGCAGAACTACACAGGAAAGACCTCCTGAGTGCTGAATGCCAGCTGCTGGATTTGTGGGAATCCAAGGGCCACTTGGACCACCAGAACTGTCAGGAACAGACACAGCCCTAAGGTCCCCATCCTGTTTTCATTTCACCAGGATTTGAGGCATTCAGCCCCATTCCCACAGACTCTTACCTAAGTGAGTACAAATAAATACACACTGAAAGATTTTATGAAACAACTGCAGGATGTGTTTGAATGCCACACTGTAAAAAACTTCAACTAGCACTTGCTAGTCAGAGAATTTCAAAGGAACTGGATGAGGGGAGACAGACACTGGACTGTACAAGTCATTCATCTCATAAATGAAAAAGATCACCATAAGAATATTTTTTCCTTCTTCCCTGGAGCCCCAGCTCTATAAATTCTCATTCAGGGTAGAGCAAGGCCCATTAAAAGAAATAAGACTGAGGAAATGTGCCACAGAATCACAGGCCAGGAACTACTGGAAGTCACCAACCCATCCTGCTCAAGCAGGGTCAGCTTCCCAGGACCATCTCCAGAAGGCTTTCAAAAAATCCCTGGGGATGGAGACTACACAATCTCTGTGGGAAACCAAGCACTGGTCACCCTCACAATTAAAAGCTATTTCCTTAAGTGTTTATCCTTTGTCCTGGGTTAGCCCTTTGAACAGCCCCCAACAGGATCAATGGAAGGTAAACAGAGGGAGACAAGTAGGACCTTCCTCTGTCACCAGCAGAGAGCTACTGAATTGCCTCCTACCATCTGTTAAAATAAAGCCTGGAAATCCATCAGATGAGACGGGAAAGTATCACTTATATAGCACGAAAATCTCTTAAAATGTATATAAATTACCAGTTAAATAATTATCTGAGAAGGAGGAACCCACATGGAACAGGGCAAAAAGGAAAAAAAAAATGGTAAAATGCACTGTGAAATAGATAGGTAAAGTCACAAAAGGAGACTGACTTATTTAGCTAGATCAATCAAATGAAGGAGATATGAACACTTACAGTGTTATGTGGATTAAATTATAAAAGCAAGACAGCAACACAAAAACAATCATGGCTATCTCTCATGATTAAACCTGAAATCTGAAAGACTAACGTATAACACAAATAACAGGTGTGAACGGTTTTACACATTAATTTGACTTAAAACTGAAAAGACAAACCCCTGTTTTTTGAAGGAAACAAATTGCTCAGATGCAACAGCGACACAAAACTCTGTGGGTGCCCATGCTGATAACAGGTGGATTCCTCTCCCTCTACTGTTCCTCACCACAAAACAGCATTTTGAATGTGATTACCACTGCATGGCAAGACTGCAGTCCTGAATGCCTGATACGCCTAAGTGAAACATTCTGTGAGATCCACTGCTCTTTCCCCCCTTGCTGAACAATGTGTTCTCTGTGCACTCAGAGAGAGTGAGATCAGATACCCCTTCCACAGAGCTCAGCCTCCAATTACCAGAAAGAACAAGGACTGATGCCCAGGCTTCGCTCCAACATTAATCTCTCGAGATAACAGCAGTTGTGGGAAAAGCAACAAGTGAAAACGTGGGGCTCTGAAGCAGCTTCTTTTCACAAAGGAGAGAGCTGGAATTTCCTTGAGGTTGTGAACTTCAAGGCTCAGTGTACCTTTTGTAAATGGGTGTATTCTGCAGTAGAACTGCAGACCCGGTGTGCTGTAAAGCATGCTAAGTTCGTTGGGGAACAGAGCTAAACAAATATAAAACTTCCACTAGCAAGGCAGGTCTGTATATTGCTGGCATGTTTAGTTGAAGCCATCACATTGAGATGGGAGTACATCACAGTAGAACTGTGAAGGTTCACCAACATCACAGAAGGAACTCCATAGCATTCCTGAAAATTTGCTAAATAAAAAAATACACAGCTGACACCAAATCCAAGTTCATTTCATGTACTATCACAGAATATAAAGAAATTTATTCCTTTTGTAACCCAAGCCTCCAGCAATTGCTGAGCAATACCAGAGAGCTTAAGAGAGCTTACTCTTACAAGTGTATACCTAAGTAGTTCTTTAGACAATATTTAAGCAGTACATGACACACAGTTAATGAGATTATATTTCCATGGAAAACTCCTCAAATTTTATTTAGCTTGCAAAACCCCCCCCCCCTTTTTTTTTTTTTAATAGAAGAAGGAGCCAACAAATCCAAGAAATTTAGCATTCACTTGCAATCTTTTTATGGTTCTCTTTACTGTAAAAGGAGAGTGAATTCCTTGTGTTTAGACACCAGCATCACATTAATTTTGTGGGGATCAGAGACTTGTACCAAACTTCCACATATCCTCCACTTTATCAACACAAGGCAGGCACCCAGAAGAACTCCCCTCGAGCACACCAGTGAGGTAATGGACCTGCACAGGCTGGCCAAGCAGAACTGATACATCTTGAGAGCCTTATTTAATGCTGACTCTACCAGAGCTGGACATTCAACAGCTCAAGTAGCTCCTGGCTGAGGCTGCAGTTTTGCACGGCTGGCTTTCACCTCCTTGCCTCATACTACAGATGAAACATGAAGTCCTGACACACGAGATCATCACGAAAACCTGACTCCAGCCCGGCTGAGAGAAGTCAGATTCAACACATCGGGATGTGGCTTTGCCTGCTGAAACAGAACTGGAATACTTTTGGAAGGTAGAAGTGGATCTATCACAGAATTTTTGATGATGTGATAATCAGATTAGCACAAAATGCTGATCTCAGTCACCTCATCCTCCCAAAGCTAAAAATAATAATGATTACACATAATTCAAGTGAAATGTTTTTCAAACTGTGGTAGCTTGACAGAAAATGAGCATTTCCCATTCAACAACGAATGACTGGATACCTCATTCCCAGTTAGAGAAAACATGCCTTCACAGAAATATTACGCAGTTCTTTGGATCCATTTAAACTCCTAATTGATTTTCCTTGCTCAGTAAGAGCTGTAAAAGACGATCCATTCATCCATGCCTGAACTTGCTGAGAGTGTCACAAACAGATAGTTCTTGCTTCAGCAGTGAGACCTCCAGAGTCCAGAAATCTTTCTCAAAACCTGTTTTAGCCAGGAAGAATTTCTTCTGTGGGACTCAACCCTGAACTGCAGAATACCTAATTTTTCTGTAGCCAAAGCAAAACTATCCCCTGGGAACTCCACTTGTGTAGCCAGTTAGCTGACAAACTTCTTTTTCATTCTAATAACCCAGCATTAAATGCAAGATGGAATATTTCACATAGTACTTTGTATCCAAAATGCAGAGCTCACCAGATGCCCCCTCATCCTGCCTAAGTTAAATATCCATTTTTCTCCACAGTAAATCATAGCAAAAAGCTCAAAGATTGCCAAAGGTTTGCCTTTTTCATACTAACCAAGGGAAAGAATAAGAGACTGAATCCTAATAAAATATTTGTTCATTACATTCCACTTGTAGGGTAACTTCTATTTAACTTAAAATAAAGCTGTTATTGCAGATACCTTAATGACTTCATCTGCACAGTACTTGTGATCCAAAAAACCAAAATTTCCTCCCTCATTTCCAGCTCTTCCACAGAGAACTGCAGTTTGGGTATTTTAGGGTGAATGCTTCCCCTTAAAGTATTTAGTGAATCCTGTTTCCTGACACGGCAAGATCTCTTAGTTTTATTTATATCCTAACAGTGAGAACTCAGGAAGATTACCAAGTTCGTTAAGCTCGCACACTTTCTGTGTATTAATTAGGTTTTCCGCTTGGTTTGAGGACTTAAAACACAAGCATGTTCCACAGCAAAAACACAGTGTCAAATTAGTGTGTTTAAGAATCGCAGTCAGTATCAATTACAGGATATGAGAATTAACAACATCTTTATTAATATATTAATGTACTCTGATACATTAATGCATTTTGATGGAAAACTATCAAAGGCCTGAACTGATTCATGTAGCTTTCAAATACAGCCTCCAGCTCACTTTCAAATTTGAATAAAGATCTTGTGGGAGGCTTCATGGACTGATGAATAGTAATTTTTCATTTCTGTGGTCAAGTTCAGGGGGATCTGTTGTTCTCAGAATCACTGAATAACTGACAATCATAGCTCAGCTTGGAAGGGGACACTGGAGAGCATCCAGCCCAAGCCTCTGCTCGCAGCAGGGTCATCCACAACAGGATGCTCAGGGCATTTTCAGTCACATATTGAGTGTCTCCAACATTCCTTGGGGACTCTGCAGCCTCTCTGGGCCACCACCTCAACACACAAAGGTTTCAACTGACTGCCTTGTACTTCCACTGGCAGCCAGGTTCCCAAGCCTGTCTGTAATTCAACTCAGTTGCCTTTTTTAACAGTTTCTGCCACAACTCATTTCATATCTTATTGCTGATTTTCAGTGCAATACGGTAAATTTGGTCAAAGTTTCTTCAGCGGTGCTTGTGAAATTAAGAGTATTTGGGGCTCATATTGATAAGTCTTAGATTTGTATTTAGCCTCAGAACAATGGTATTTATCATCAGTTATAGCCTAGAAACTTCCACAACTTGGAAACACCAGTTAATTAGCAGAAAGACTTCACAGTATCCCTGAGCACTGTCAGAGCCCTTATTTCAACACAGCCAAGAACAAAACTGAAAGGTTTTAAATGCCTACTGACCCTCAGAGCTGCCATCTTCCCCTCCTCCATATTAAAAACCCTAATACAGAAATCTCTTTCTTTTGCACCTTCACAATGAAGCAAGTAATACATGAACATACACAAAAAAAACCAGTATCCATCTCTGCTTAAACCTCAGTCAGTTAAAATGGCTCTTCCAAGTAATTTAAGACTTTCTGCCCTTCCTCCAGATCCACAGGTTGGAAACCAAGCCAAAATTTTAAAAAACCCTATTTGTCAATCACCTTTAAAAAATAAAGCATCTGGAGATTTTGCTGTACCTATTACCACCATCTGGGTCAAAAGAAGTCCTCCATCAGCTTCTGAACTGCAAAGCATTCAATGAAATCTCTTCGTTCACTATTAAATGCTCTTACAAGTTTTCCTTGGGGACATCAAGGTCTGCTGTTCACACAGAATATTTCGATAGTCACTCTGAAGCATAAGGAATTGGACAAGTAGTACCAATATTCATGAAAATCTAGATTATAACTTTGTCAAAACAGTTCCAATGCAGTAACTAATAAAGAAGTTGAAAGCCTAATTTGTAATATGCTTTCACTGCATATTAAAAAAGCCAGTCTGTCAAAACAAAACACTTTTTCTTATAAATCAGACTTTCAAACATTCAGAATGTTTTATATAGCAGTGCAAACATCCCATGGTAATACTGCATTCCAGTAGCAAGCTAAGTATTTCATCAATAAAAATCAAAGAACTTTATCTCAAATTTCATTACACTTAAATGTCTCAACGTATTGAATTTGTCTACAGAAATATTCCTCCAATCTCCACTCCTTGCATTCAACTAGAAGCACTGTCCTTCAAGTGCTGACTTTCCTGCAGTAAAAAGAGATTTTATTTCTCCCTTACTTTGTTTCCTTGCAGTACATCAGGGCAGGGGACAATAGGCATGCTGCTATAATTTGATTTCTGTTTGATTCACAGCATACTTAGGTCAGATGTTGAAAGCTCAAAAGTAAGGATGCATTAGAAAGCTGACAATCCTATTTTTAAACCTCTCCTGCGAGCGATGTACTTCTCCCTAGACATACTGCAGTCTGCATTAAAAATAAATTTATTTGGACTACAAAGACAACAATCCTGGCTCGGCAGAAAACTCCTTGGTATGAGTCTTTCTTTCCTGACAGTTTCCTTCAAACTTTCATCAGCAAATGAAGCAAGAGTGCTGCAAAGTCTCCCATTTGTGCAGAGAACAGTTCAGCCTCTCCATTCCATTTGCTCACATGGTCTGTAAAGAGATCTATATTATTTCTCAATGATAAACAGAATTTGTAACTCTGTCTGGAGAGAACTGCTTTTATTATACAGCCACATGCTAAGTAAAGCAAAAGGCACTGAATTCCAGTTGCAATTAAGAATGCTTTGGGCAAGTATCATCCTCACAATATTATTTCACAAACTAAAAAATTACAGAAAAGGAATCTGAGTACCACAAAAACCCCAAGCCAAAACACCTAAACCCCAACTACCATCTACCACCCCTGACAGAGAAAAAGATGACAGCCAGACAGAAAGCAGGATGATTAGTTTTATCTGCAAGCAGGTAAATTAAATAGCTTAAAATCAAACTTATTTTTATGAAACTGTATTGCAGAGCTTCATACGGCCACACCCCAACACACATCAGCTACACTGAGGCACGGAATATTCAGTACTGGACACTGACCAGGATTTGGATCACAATACACAGTTTAATTACACAGATTACACAGAACCATGTAGGACACAATCTCACCAGCCACAGATGTACAAACCACACTTGGACTTCAAGGAAAAGACAAACCAATGTTTTCATAAGAGCAATTTAGTGGCTTGTGACTCTTTTTTCAACAGTAGTAATTTGTAGTTAAATATAAACTTAAGCATGAATCTTGCCACTTCAAGACAGTGATGGCAAGTTTAGATTAACTTAATTTTTTGGAGCACTATGCCTCAATTAATGCAGCAGAAACCTTAGACCTTTATGCAGAACAGAAAAAAAACCAACCACCTTTTGCAGGGATGACAATGAACCAACTTTGTGTCCCTCAGAACAGGTTCTCCAAATTCAAAAGGAAAAGCAGTCACGTTTCAGAGATCCTGATTTGAGTTTTAGCAAATACTTTGCATGAAAGCAAAGCAGTCTTTCTTAACTCTTACCCCCTAATTCTCAACAAACATGCTGCTGTAAAACTACAAATGAAGAAAGGTAAAATATTAAGACGGGATGGAATGGAAGAAGTTTCTTGTTCTGCATTCTTTCCTATGCAGCAGATGTTAGGCATTACATGAAGGAGAAGAGCAAATGAAGCAAATAATGCAATAAAAAGTGCAAAGTCCTGTGGCAATTCACACAAAATTCTTCCGGTTCTGCTATCTAAAAGTTATTTTATCGATTTCTTCAGCATTCTGCGTTAAATGTAAAGGAAATCTCAAATCACTAAGACCATTCAAGCTCTAAAAAAGCCCAACAAAATCACAACAAAACAACTGAGGAGTGATCAAGGCAGCTGCCTGCAACCTTGTACATACAATAGATGAACACAGCCAACAATGACAATTTCTCCTTGCCTGAAGGCTTTCCAGCCTAACATCTCACTTATTTTCTACGTTGTACTGGGAAATGAGACCCCTCTGTGACAATTACTCCCTGCAGAGAGTTATTGAAACAGAGCAGTGTTTGAGAGGCTCGGTTATAAAGCAACAACAGTTATATTTATATTGCACACATTGATTACTTTGCAAACCGATGAACTTTGCTGAGAAGCACCGCTGCTGAAGCCATTCAAAATGATATAACAGAGCCTAAAATATTGTATATTCTTCATTCTTACTACACAGAGGACAAAGAACAGATACAAAATTAAATGCAGGAAGTGATCTTATTTTTAAATCACTGCCACAATCACTAACACCAGACATACATGAACTCTATTCCCATTAGCCAAGATACTCAGAAACAGGTGAGGAAATAATACCCAATTACTTAAATATCCTCCAGACTTGAGGTAGTGAGAGAATTTAATCAGGTGAACCACAAAGTAGCACTACAAACCATCGATAAAAATGAGTCTCAGTGATCAGAGATACTTAATGAAAACATCTCTTCCCTGACATGCCCTAAGTGGATCACGGAAAAGGCGACAGTGCCTGTCTGAACACAGCCTGGAAAAAGGCCAGAGGATGAAACGGCTTCCCAGCGATTCAGAAAAAGTCTGCTCAGTTCTGAAGGTACAGCTATATAATTGAACTTGAAAGAGTAGTGCTCTCATCACTGAGCCTTTTGGGCTGGGTTTGTTTCCCCCTTTGCTTTTGCTACCCAAAGAAAAATCAGTATTTTGTAGCAGGTGAAAATGGCATTGAAGTTTATGATCTCAAGTAGACAAGACAACAAGACTAAAAAAGAAAAAGGGTGAAAGATTTTCTTTATGCTACCCTTTTAAAGAGATCCTACTCCTGCTGTAAGCACACTGGCATTTTCCTTCTAATTTGAAGAAATAACCACTGCTAATTTAGTACTTCCTCATTTCAGAAGCTGCCAATTAAAGTAATGCAAGTTATTACTTTAAGTTTACATGACAGCGAGCAGCTGTATGCACTTAAAGAGTTCTTAAAAACACTCCACACAGGTATTAATAGCAGAAGTTTCCATTAGGTTAACCTCAGGCCCCCAGTCACGCAGAGAATTACTAAATGCACCAGGAAATGCCTAACCACTTGTATTTTGCAGACATAAATAGCATAACAAGTGACACTTTATCTTGAACCACCCTAACACAGGACTCTGAGCAGAATGTTCATTTCAGTCGAAAGCACTGACTGAGATGTAAATTCTAAAGCAGTAAGTACAGGAATTTTGTATTTTGAATCCATTCCAGCCATGTAGAATGACTGGAATATTTGCTGCAGAACAGTTACAGCACTATGCCTATTCCACTTGGCTCAATGTGTTCCAAGAATGAAAGGACCCGCAAGATCCCTTTGATACTGCACAATATTGGTTAAGTGTTCCTGTACGAGTATCTGCAGGTAAAAAGTGACCAAGGAATTAAGTACAGTGATCAGTTTTGGAAAAGGGGTTGGCATAAATATTGGATGTACAGAGTATATTATTCAAATTAAAAAACAAAACAAAACTCAAAAAACCCCCCAAAAAACCAAAACCCCACTAAATTAATTAAAGTTGTTAAAAATAAAATACTAAACACTAAATATATAAAAATATATATATATATGTATGTGTGTATTAAGTAACGCATCTTTAATAAAAATTTTTTAAGTTTGTGAAAAGAAAAAGACTTTTAGCAATGTTTTGGGGTCTAGGATACCAAAAGTACTTTTCTTGGGGAGGGTGGGTGGACACAGTTAAACAAAATCAGTTTTATTCTCAATGTATACATAATAAAACGGATCTTTTTAATTGGGAATTTTTTCTCTTTAAAAAAAAAGATTGGAAACTCATTCTGAGTATCTATCAAAGAAATCATGACAAAGTTAGCAGATGGCTGCAAAAATATACATGTATACATTATGATGGATTTCTAGATCTGTGCCCAAACTAAACAATCATTCTGTATCCTGAAAATAAAACATTGGCACCTTATCTTGTTAAATGCAAAAAATCTGTTGTATTCACTATATTTCTTCCAGCAAAGCCTGTCACATTTCATTAAACAATATCATACTGTGATATACTCAGTAATAAAAAAGCAATAAAATTTCATAGCTTAATTTCTTCTGGGGAAGACACTCCTGATTTATGTAGCCTTCCCTACCAGAAAGTGACACCTAATGGAGCACACAATTGATGTACATCAAGATGGCCAAATTGTTTGGTTTTAAGAAGAGCTTATTTGTGTAAGGCTGTATCTTAAAATCATCAGTTTGCTTAAGACCAAAAGTTCCAGAAGGCTGAAAAGCTTTTTTTTTTTTTTTTTTGGTGCAAATAAATTATATCAGGAATCTTAAATATAAATCTTGTTGTGGGATTTCGTTTGTGGTTCAAGCTTTTGTTTTTTAGTAATGCTCCATTAAACAACTTAATAGACATGAGGAAAGTTGAATCCACAAATATGTTCTGACTTTTTCTACATACAGCCAAAATATAAATGTACGAGGTCCAAAACAAACCCTACTGACCAGCAACACCTCAATTACTTGTGTCTTTCATACTTCTCTGCATAATAATTACCATTTTCTTACCACTTTAAAAGTACATTTTTGAAATAATGGATTTCTAAACTATAATCCCAAATATGGAGCTAAGTCTGAAATAATCGTCCATAGAAAATACTTTATAAAAGGTCAAAGTGAACTTAAAATTCACCCAATTAAAACAGGCTGAGTAATTTCAGAATGAAAATCTGCTATCAGTTTTCTTTTGTTATTACAAGCATTTCCTTTTTTGTTGAAAAAGAAAACCAGTAAAATGGGAAAATCTGACACAAAGTAAAACAGGAAAATTCATCCCTTTTGTCCTTGACAGACAATCACGAAATTACTTGGGCTGGAAGGAGCCTTAAAACTCATCTCATCCCACTCCCTGCTATGTGCAGGGACATCTCCCACTATCCCAGGGTGCTCCAAGCCCCATCCAGCCTGGCCTTGGGCACTTCCAGGGATCCAGGGGCAGCCATAGCTGCTCTGGGCACCCTGGGCCAGGGCCTCCTCACCCTCACAGGGAAGGATCTTTTCCCAGTATCCAATAGTCCACTAACACCTAATCTCTCTAATATCTAATCTTGTGCCTTTACCATGTCCAGTCCCATGAGGATTTGTGGGACACAGCAGGGCTGCTAAGAAGCAGACCATGGAATTCTGGAACCTGACAGCCTGTGGTCCCAGGAGAGGAAACTTTTGGTGTATGGCTCTTGGAGTCGATCACTTTTTCTGAATAAAATATCAGTCTGCCTTTCTGCTGGAAAGTGCCAAATTCAGTGGTTGTGGGATGAGGAGAATGGACAGTACGGACCAGGCACAACATCCCCGAAGCCTTGTTCCCAAAGGCTACACGTCTGTCACCTCTCATGTGATTTGTCTTAATGATCAGGAAAAGTAGGAAACTGCTGGGATCGTGTACTTACACTGAAAGTCTGATTCTGCTTTAAGTGAAAAACAATACTGACCCAACCTTAGAAAAGAAAGATCTGCTGCAATTCCATAAGTGAACGCCTAATGTAGCACTTAAGTGTTCTATTCCCAGGTATTCCAGAAACCCTACACCCCAATCAAGCCTTTTTGCTTCAAACTGTAATGAAAATATAATTGAGGATTTCACCAAAAAAAATGGAAAATATTAAAAGCATCGAGAAGTTGCAGTTAAGTAACTTGCATGTATTTTAGTCATTACTGCTGATCTCACGATCCCAGCTTTCTGGATAGTTCTTTGAGCACATTAAGCACCTGATTAGAGGAGATACAGATGCTTTCTATTTCAAAGGCATTTCAGGGAAGGACAGGAACAACACTTAGAAATCTTTCTGAAAAATAGATCTTTTTTTCCAATGTCCCCCTCAATTTGAGAACAGCAAAATGTTAAGAAAAAGGTATTGGAGAAAGAAGGAACTGCACTCATGTGATAAACCTGCTTAATTCTTAACACATATCTGCTACTTCAGTCTGTATTGATTTTAATGAAATTCTCAGTCTTTAAGGCACCAGAAACAAAAATGTGAAACACTAATGAGTTCAGACTATAGATTATCAAGAGAAGTACAATGCACATCTTCCTTGAACATTTCTTAATGTGCATAGGAAAATTCTAGAAGTATTTTACTTGTTTATTATCACAGTGGTTGCATAAAGATGTAGCTAAAAGGTACATAACTAGAAAGTTCATTGCAAAAATAAAGTGTTTAATCAGAAGTGAAACACAGAAGCTCCTTCTACTTTTTCTGTAGAAATACTTTTTTCCAAGCTCTCCCACAAAAAAAAAGCCAATCATTTTTAGTGAAAAGCTCTGAATTCAGATAGTTGATGCTTCACCCAGAGTAACTGATACAAGATAAAAGAATCAGAAAATACATCAATAAATACCACAGATCAAAAACTACAATTACAGCAACTACTTTAAGCAGCTCACTGCACCTCTGGACCAGCCACAACACTCTTTAAATAATTTGGAAGTGTCATGCAGGAATGTTTAGCACTAAATCAGTTTGGCTGTGTAAGTAATATGTGGATATTTTTGCTTAAAAGGGTGTTCTGGTATCACTAAAAGTACAGATTGCTACCCACCACACTGATCCTGCAGCTGTAAGATCCTACTGTCAGGATACTACATTTCACAAGGGAATTTTGGAAATACGTACCTCAGGCACAGAGAGTGCCAGAGAATGAAAGCATGGCTACAGCAATACTTTCTAACTTCCATTTCCGAACATCTTGTCACTGTGTGGTGAATGGAGTAGAACAAGATTCATATTCCACAGAGCAAAGAAAAAAATTTGAACTAAAAATAACCCTGAACTGAAATTACTGAAGTAGCAAAATTGAGCATCAAAAGCTAAATGTGTCCACAACTTCCTTTCAGGTTTCATGCATATAACAACAGTTTTCAAGAACAGAACCACTTGGTTCTACCAGCCGGACTTTGCTCAATTATCAAGTGATTAATCAGTATTTAATGTGCATACTGAAAGGAATGCAAATTACTCCTATTATTATTATTATTATTATTGTTGTTGTTGTTGTTGTTGTTGTTGTTACTATTGTTATTACTATTATTATTAGTCATATTAATAAACTCCAGTGGCACCCCACAGTGAAGACAAAATCAATGTCTTCAGTTACGGGGTTTTTGAGGTATTCTCACAGCACTTTTACTGACAACATTTCAGTCTTTCAGAACCAGTAAGTAATTCTCTCAGCCCCAAAATCTCATGAACAAAACTACGAACATTTTAAAAGAGTCATAAGAAGATTCAAAAGTGTCTAAGTGAGGAGCTGTAGGACCCAACCTGCCCAAGCCCTCCCCATCACAGATATTCACACCTAGCTCCAGGGACACCCACTCCCACCGAGGGCTTGTCCCAGAACCAGGCATCTCCTAAACCCAAAGAGTGCCTTTTGGAGCAAGGGAAATAGTCACAGCACCACAACTGCCACAAGCAAATTCCTGCAGAAATGCCACGCATGGACCATCTCCACTCCTAACTCTTTCCAATACTCCTAACAGAGAAATCACAAGTATTTTCACTTCTGTGTGTTCATGCAGTGCTTCTGTAAGCAAGTATTAAAGAAAAACTTTGACTGAGGGGTTCTCAATAATTTTACCAACATTATTATTATTTTATTTTATAATATTATTTTCAGTGTTTTTTCAGGAGCAGTACTAGTTAACAAGGATACATGTCCACACTGCAAAGTGTAATGTTTGCTAATGTTTGCTTGTCAATCACCTATTCAGATGAAAAAGAGGATTTTCCAATATTCTGGATAGTACACAAGTA
Organism: Rhipidura dahli; assembly: GCA_013399225.1. Classification (NCBI taxonomy): domain Eukaryota; kingdom Metazoa; phylum Chordata; class Aves; order Passeriformes; family Rhipiduridae; genus Rhipidura; species Rhipidura dahli. The sequence continues at coordinate 828,794 of VXAC01007218.1, read as the reverse complement.
TCAGAGATCACTACATACTCCTTAACTTTAGCAAAAAACAGAGTATAGGTTTTTGGTTTTACAAAACTTTGTCATTGCCATGTTATTTTTTTAAGCAAATTTGTGCTTGCTATAGGTAAGATACCATATGATAAAACCAAATTGATGCCAAGTCAGAGGCACATCTACCCCTGTGTACTGCAGCCAAGACATCTTTCCCTCAGTGCAACCCTGAAGATAAGAAAGGTTAAAAAAAAATAATAGAAATCCTTATCAAGAGGGACATCAGCTTCACCAGTTCTTGCAGATTTTCTCTCTACTGCATACCTGGGCTGGTCAAAAACAGCCACTTGCTTGGTGTTCCTCCCACTGCACATTAATCCAAGACAAGCAGCAGCTCATATTCCACTGAGGGCAACATCTCACAGTCCCCATTGCTTCCCATCCTAGTCAGTGCCATTTCTCCTGACAAGCTATTAATAAACATTAATTTTGTTACTACAAAACATCTGAATACTATTCAGTGAGCAAGAAAAAACAGTGTTGTCAGTTTTACTGTGCCCTTTTGGAAAGTGCTACTTGACAGTGATTATTTGCATATTTTGAACTGAGAATTATCTCTTCTTGGAGATTATACAGTGTCAGTTCCCACAGCTCCACACAGACAAGGATCTGTGGGGGTTTTTACTCTACCAATTCACACTCAAAACCAAGTAAATTATACGGCAAAGAAAAGCTTCTGAAGATCAAACTTATAAGCAGTGGAAACACAGTGGCACTCAGAAAGGAGTAGCCCCAAGTTCAAGTTGATTCCTTGCCTAAAAATGAATGCAACAAGGCAAGCAAGAATTCTGCCCAGGCACTGCAGAACTATCAAATGATGACAAGGAAACTTGACCACTTCCTTAACTGCACAGAACATCTACCCAGTAGACAACAGACAACGAAACTTCATGATCCCTGGTTGCTCTGGATCCTGTACACTCATGAATACCTTGAGATACTAATTAATGCCAATTATGTAATTCACAGCTCAGCTTTGCTTCATCTGGAACAAGAGAGTTACAGCAAGACTCAGGATGTCAAATGTCACCTCTGAATTCTCATCTCCGCCCCTAGAAACAGGTATCTTGGCAGAATTAACTACCTAAGAACTCTTGGCATGACACTAACAATTTTTTTTGCACTAACAAAAAATCCACTTTTTTCCTAACAATGCAGCCATGTACCTTAATGAGGACAATTAAATGTGCTGGGACCACCTCCTTGGCTTCAGAGAATTAAAATTTGCCATATACAGGGATGTGCCACTTTGGGTAGGATCGACAACAACCCATCCTGACCTGAAGAAAGCCTACAAGAAAGATGGAGAGAGACTATTTAACAGGGGTCTGGAATGACATGTGGGAATGGCTTCCCACTGCCACAGGGCAGGGTTAGATGAGATATTGGGAAGAATTTATTTTCCCTGTGAGGGTGGTGGAGCCCTGGCACAGTTTGCCCAGAGCAGCTGTGACTGCCCCTGGATCCCTGGAAGTGTTGCAGGCCAGGTTGGATGGCGGGATAGTGGAAGGTGTCCCTGCCCATGGTAGAGCATGGGACTGGATGGGCTTTAAGATCCCTTCCAACCCAAACCATTCTATGGTTCTGTGATTTTAGTTCACAGTTCCCTTGATATTCATTCCACTGCTTTATCTCAAAACATTTTGGTTCCATCAGCATGTTGATCTCCAGCACTGCTGAAAGCATTAGCATTAATCTTCACCAAGCACACCACTGTGATTACTCAGATCATTGGGATCTGCCTCCCCTTTGTGCCTGTGACTGCTGCTGAGAAACTGCACCAAACAAGCTCACACTTAATAGATTAAACCCTCTTTAGAAGGGCTTCTTTTAAGAACTTTCTGTACCTTTGAAGAGCTGAATTTGCTCACCACCACAATCCAGGATGCGTTACCCATCCCACACACAAAGAACACACAAAATGCTCAACATCAGGGAACACAACTACAGCCACCACACTGGAGCCATCAGCAAAGCAATCGCTCCCTTGCTCCCTTCCAGATTATAACGATACACTGCTATTAAACAGCTGTCATTTAACTTAATCAAAACAATGTATGCTGAAAGAATGAGGAAACAATGAAAATAATTTCCATCACTTCCTAATCTGGCAGTGAAGAGCAAACCAATGCATCTTTGCGGAGATTGACCCCTGATGATCATTTGCTTCCAAGCAATTACTATTTAATGAAGCACAAAACCACAATGATGGAACACACCCGGTGACTGCAAAGTACATTTTCAATATCATTATTGAATAATTAACACTAAGATGACTTACAGAACAATTTCAGCCTGGGGAAACAAAGGTAACCAAGACTTTCAATAACACAGTGTCTGCTTGGGGCATAATAATGATGGATTGGCTTTGCTCCAGTGATCAGCATTTAACCAGCACTCCTCATCCCCCAGTAACTCTCAAACACACTTTTCTGGGAAGTTCTGATTGCCAAGGGATGCACTGACATGCATGCTGACATTATTTATCACTTCACACTTGGGAGATTAAAATTATACTAACACCCTAATTAACAGGATGGTGTTCAAAGTCCTGTTGTAGATATAAATTTTACAGAATTTATTACAGAATCCAAGAAAAGAATATAGTTCTTGTTTAAACATTTTGCCAAATATTAATTGTGATCTCAGTTTTCCCTTTCATGTCTAGCTCTTTTAGGTTGCCAAGATATTTATCTTTACAGCAAGAGAAAACCCCAAACCAGCAGCCCCCATTAAGTGACATCCATTGTCCTCCACAACTACCTTTTCATTCCATTAGCCAAACTTCTGACAGCATCCACATCACAGAGTTTGAAAAGTGAACCCAAAAAGTGAGTAAAATGTCAGGTTTGATATATTTTAAAAAGCAAACCTGCATTTCTTTTTAAGTCAATTGACAGTACACAGACTTGCCTGTCTGTCTAACTTTTTCCAGCTGGACAAACCCAATTGCTATTAAAGTTGACAAAAGACAATGATATTATTAATGAAAGCAGCTACATGGTGTTAGACTTTTCATTACAGGCTCCTAGTGAACTTCAATTAATTGCATGGCTGCTATGCCTAAAAAGGCTGCTGAGGAAAAGGAGGCTAGAGGGGAGGGGGGAAGGAGGTATTTTTAACTTCTCACTCTGAGGTGCTCAATCCATCATTTTCCTCCTCAACTGTAAATAAAATATTGCTTCAGAAAAGCCCTCTTTAGAATAGCTGTATATTTTTTTCCTCTAAGCACAACCTATATTACACTACACATCTGTATTTGCCTTTGCAGACAGCTTCTGACACAACACAGGTTCATATCCTGTCTCTGCCGCTGTGGTATTTGGTTAACTGATTTCATTTTAGCTGAACAGAACACAGAAATAGCAATGCCATCACAGCCCCCTGCCTAGGACCCTCTGTCCTGCCCTGCTGACCCCAGGCTGCTCTCTCTCCTCCACCCAAACCCAGCCTGTGCAGCTGAGGGAAATGTCTCCAAGGACTCCCATGGATTTCACTCCCTCCCTGGCTTTCTGACCACTTTCTCTTGATCTGAAACTGCAATTACCTCGTTAGCAGCAGAGATGCAAATGAGAGCTGGGCTTGACTGAGCTGTTCGTAAACTGTTAATAATTCACACTCTAACCCAGAGAGGCAGCAGGGATACCTCGCTATGAATGCTTTCCACACACCGAACTTCATGCTTCCTAGGAATCCCTATGTGCAGGCATGTAAATGGCATTAATTGTTGCACTTCATTAGAGACTCTTCATTACTGCCAGACCCAAACTCAAGTGCCCTTTGAAACAGCAGCCCTTCTGTCCCAGCTTTGAGAGTCAGCACCAGATCTCCAGGACAGACCCCAGCTTTGCCCAGCACAGGGTGACGTGCCTTTATAAGCAGTTCAGTTCCTGACCTGCACAAGCTTGCTGACTAGCAGCAAAATTTACCTAAAGGCTGAAGAAAGTCAACCTGGTTTTTTGGTCACCCTTTGTAAAAAGTGCTCCAGTTATTCTACCCTATTCCTAGTAACATTAACTCCAATTGTCTCTTAATTACAGTAAAGCAGGGAAGCTTCAGTCAGTTCCAAAGGCACTATTTCCTCCTTCACTTCACCTCAGGGGTAGGTTTTGCTTATTCAGAAAATTTTGGGTGAATTTTGCTTTTTCTGCCACAATGTTCTCATCCCTCATGATCCTGCCATGACCTCACAGCATCTTCTCTGTTGTACTATTAGAAGATTTTTCATTGCTATTATCTTTGACTGAGCGTTTCAGGCCCCAACCAGTTTATTGACAGAAATACAGGTTCTGTCCCAAACAAGCAAGTCATTAACTCCGGCCTTTTTTTTATCCCTTTTAATATTCATTCACAGTCAATCACTTGGAGAAAGCCTTTTCTCCCTCACAGTATTTTCTTGATGGGCCTGCTGAAAGGAGTATAAAAAGGTATTACAAACATCTTCAAATGCAAAATTGTGCTCTCTCTCAGGCTTCCTGCTTAACTTGTTTACTGTTCTCTCCTCTGCATCCTTCATTTTAATTGATTTCTCTTTTTTTAGAAACAGGTAAGAGGCAGCAGTTCAGAGTTCCGTACAAGTCTTTTGCCATAATATGCATTTAGGCAGCTGTATTAGTTTCTGTTCCTGGGCTATACATCTCTAACTGGTTTTAATTATTCTTGCAAAAAGGCCCCAAAACATCAGCTAAATTTTTCAGTGGATAATCCCCAAACTGGCAATGCAAAGTGGAAGTCAGCAGCACATTGGTCCTACATTGAAGACAAGAGATTTCAGACTGAAGCCTTCAAGAGTTCTTAAGAATTTTTTTTTAAATGCCTTAGAAATGCATTGAAATATTTAAATTATGTATTTAATGTGGATGAAGTCTAGAAAAAGAAAGGTCTTTCTGCATGTCTGACAGTCAACAGCTTTCAAATTTTGATTTATCTCTCTGATTTCAGAGACCCATAGGAGCACTCACAGCACACAGTGACATGAGCAGCTCTTTTTTTTTTTTTTAATACAGGATTTTCCTAATTTCCTCTTGACACTCCCATTTATGCCAGAAATGCTGCTCCAGTCAGACAGAAAGCACAAAACCCAAGGCACCTAACAAGCACAGCCCTCCCCTCTCACTGATTTTATTATTCACTGCAAACCCAGCTGGAAATAGCAAAGCTATTGACATGTTCCAGGAGGAGCTTCTGCACACACTCCCCCAACAGTTCCCAGCAACAACTTCCCAGAATTTCCACTTTTGCTTTTATTTTTCATTTAAAAATCACTAGTAAATTGCAGTGTTGTCATAGCAAGCAGGTAATGTTTAGCAAAAATGCCAAGACAAAAAATATTGTTTCTCATGTCTTTAGTATTTTGAACTTGTGGTTCCATGACAGTTTCCTCCTTTAATTTTGCAATCTTGGGATTTCGCAGAGAATGGCAGCTCTAATTTTGGATAGTTTAAACCAACACACTTCATCCTGAGCATCTTAAAGATGAAAAAGCCAATACTGGAAATGGAAGAAGCAATTGATTTGACTGGCTTTTAATAGTGACTCATATTAAATACTCCCATATTCACATTTCCTATCACGAGCCTACTTCCAGTCCATACTACAGAACACTCAACAAGGTGCATCACCATAGCTAGAGCACACATCAGAAATTCAATCTGGATTCAATAAGCAATGGAATATAAAACTTCCAGTAATCTACTGAAAGAACAGTTTTCAGCCTCCTCACTGGATGTGATTTTGATATTTCAGAGCCAATTTTTAAGGACATTTAACTGCATTTTTTGAAGAAGGATCCTGAGCAACGTGATCTAACTTCAAAACTGGATCTTCTAGAACAGGTTGGACTGAACAACCTCTTTAGTCCTTTCTAGTCTAAATTATTCTGTGATTCAATAACACCATCATGGCCACAACAGAGGGCCTTTGGATAGCAATAACCACATCTGTTACATAAGCTGGATGAAATAGAACATTATAAACATGGTTATTTTCTTACACAGGTAAGCTTTATTAATTTTACTGCATGCACAGTTGCCCTTTATTATTTCTCTGTGCTTTCTTAAAATGGGCTATCTACTTAATGGACTAAACACAACATTAAAAGCACCTTGAAATAAAATATTTCATTCTAATAATTGAGAAAAACAAAACCTTTTCCAGCCACAATTTGCAGTTATCACACCTTAAAATTCAGACACAATAAATTATGAACTTCACTCTTTTCTTAACAAAGCTGCAATACACAGAACACCTGCATAGGGTATCACATCTGGTCCTCCAATTTCATTAGCTTTTGGAAATGTGAATTTTACATATTACACATATACTTACATCACACCAACACTCCCTGCATAGTAAAAGTAGCTTTGATAATCAGCTTTGTGATGAGTGATTCTGTGTCCTGAGCTGTCCCAATGTAATGCAGGGAGAACAGAAAGCATTGCCACAAAGTCATCTTTGTGCACTTCTCGATTTGATTACAGAAAATCTTCATGGCTGTTGGATGAGGACAGCACACCACTGCAGAAATGTTGTTAAAAGTTTTCAAACTGTCCAAATTGCAGCATTAATAAATGTTACCAAAGGTCTACATTTCAGTGGGCTACATTCAATTCCTGTTAAACAAGCATATTACTGGGAGGAAGCGATCCTTTTGATAATAAGTAGTGGAAGACACATCAACTGTCTATTAAAGGATAAAAAGAGGAAATGAATTACTGAAGGTCTTTTAAATCACTTGTGTGCCATTTTGATGCATTCAATGTGGTACTCACTTTAAATTCTTTATTTCATGAAGTACATGAAGTTCATGATTTAAAACAAATTTCCTAAGAGACTGATTTGCTTCTTTTCCTCTGACCCACTTTATGATTAAAGGCAGCAAAGCTGTAGGATCATAAAAGGATGTGTTACCTGAAACTCGGTACCTTTGCATATCCTTTACATTAAATGAAATCATTAGTGAAATTTCTATTCACAATCACAAATATACTTTGATTAACAGTTGCAGTGATTGCAGGACTGAATGGATGGATTTTAAAAATTGGCAGTTAATAAAAATTCCAAGTGTTCCCTAAGGTCCACAACACTACTGAACACAGATTTACTCAGAAAGGACTCATTAAGAAATATTACATATTCTATAGGCAATTTGTTAATCCACTTAAAAGTGCACACATATGTAGGTATCAGATTGACAAAAATCCCTCTTTTCATCTTGCTTTGTGTAGTTTCATTTTCAGGAGACAGAAATAGGTATTTCTTTCCCGCCAGTATAGCACTTGAGCTGACAATTAGTGGAAATCAAACTTACGCAAGAATATTTAGAAAACTAATTTATTGAGCTGTAAAAGAGTGTTTTACCTATCTCAGACAGCAATTTCATTATTTCAGATTTCATAAAATTACAATCAGAACACCATCCTTCTCAAAGGTGGCCACAGTTCTCTCTAACAATAAACTTCTGCATTAACCCTCCATAAAACTTTGAAATATACTTTTAATGAAAGGGCAGATACTTTTTTATTTGATTCAGTTACTAAAGTAGTTACTAAGACAGACTGAAAATGTGCTAAACTGTAAGAGCCTATTCAGAGGCAATTCCAAGGGGAACTAGAGAAGTAGCCTTACTTCCCCCTCTTTAGTCACATACTTTGAATTGTGTGGGTATTTAGAATATAAACCTGCTCCACTCTGATATTGCATCAGTCAACTTTTACATTCCATTTTTCAGAAAAACCCCACCAAAACCAAAAGAAAACAAAAGAAAACAAAAAAACCCCAACAAAATCCCAAAACCCCCAAAAATATCCATAAGCATCTATGTGGAGAAACTGATGAAAAAACAAGCTCCAGGAAGAGCAAGGAAAAACCTCTGCCTTTGATCCAGACAAGAATTCTGATTATTCAATTCCTCAATAATATTTTATTTTATTTATTTTTTTATTACACGCAAATCCATATAAGCACTATGAATTACTATTGACATTCCTCTGTTTCCATTAGATTTTCATTAATTGCTTTGTTGGAGTCCAAAATACCACTTGAAAAAAGAACAACTCTATTTTACCACATATACCTTAATGTTCTCAAAATTTACTGTACGTCTTAATTTATTGTACTTTCTATAGAAAATCTGGGTGTTTTTAAAGGAATATTGAAGTTGGCCATTGTAGAACAGGAGAAAATACTGAATCCTGGAGTGCCAATTAAATTGATTCTCCAACAGGTTCAAGACTAGTGGCAAACCACCTCCAATGGTGAAAGCAGAATTCCAACTCCAACTTGTGCTCCAAAGGCCAAACCATTGCAGTTGAATGTTTGCTGCCTTTGTCTGCCCTTCACTACTGAAATGATCACAAAATCATCATCAAATCATTACCAAATAACCAATGCTGACTTGCTGCTAATAACTACAAGTTACTGACAGCTGTGCATTAGTTACATAAAGGTAAATGTACCTCATTTTCATTATTTTATTTTTACATTTGAAACTCTTGAAACTGTTCCTATAATTGAAATCAAGTATCTTCTCCCACAGTAAAAAATGTAACACCCCTAGCATTCATTTTAATGTTAAAATTATTCCAAGAGTGTGAAGTTGCTTATACCTTCTTACATCAATATATATAAAATCCTGAGCTCATGCACACACCAAATTCTTGCTATGTAGCTGAAAACGTGAGATATGTGGATTTAAACAGAATTAAAACAAAAAAATACACATGAAAGCAAAGACTGATTAACTTCTCAGCACTGACTGAAGTGACATTTTTCAGCTCATTTATCCATATCCTGCCAAATTAAACCTGCAAGTCATGGTCACTGGAAACGCCTGTTATTCAAGTATAGCATATCCCAGCCCTTGTAGCTTTTTCTGTTCTCAGTTCGGACACTTGTGTAGAGGCTAATAGGAAACCACTTTATTTTATAATTTAAGAGGAAGTAAAATGTTTTCAGTTACTCCACTCTTAACGATAGCAAAGTGCAGATGCATTGAAAACTATAAAGCTTCTGAACTGAGAGAATTGTTCCTGACAACTGGGGAACACTTAGAGCTCCACAAAAATGCTTTGTTTCACCACAGTGAATTCACAAGTTCCCTTAAAATATGGTAAAAAATGCATCTTTTAGAAATCGAATTATCTCTGCCCTGCCTTGCCTCCCCCTCCTCAACCTACATCTCCTGCTACCCTTAGAACTGAACTCATGACTTTAAACATGAAGAAAGGAAAGTATTGAAACCCCACCATGACCATGAAAATTTTGCTGGTACTGATGAAAATCTATAAAATAGAAAAAAGGAGCAGACAGATGCTGCTACAAGTGAAACCACAGGCGCAAAACATAAGCCGTTTTCTTAGAATGGAAGTATTATAAAGTCCCCTGCCACTGGGTCAGGATGTAGAGCTGATCAAAAAACAACTCAGATTTTGCAAGCCAACTTGTGAGCAGGCACTGCTTTTCCATAGGTACAGGCCTTGCTGGTTATAGCACTGTACTCGGGAATCAATGACTTCACCTGCTGTAATTTGCCTGTCAGACAGAAGAGCAGTGAAAATTAAAAAGGAACTGGCCTGATAGAATAAAACACAAGAAGAAAACTGAGAATGCGATACCACTGTTGCAGAATTCAAGAGAATTCCATTCACGTGGGGTTATTCCACTCTGAAAAGAGGAGCTACCAAACAGAGCAGAGAGTAGAGGTGGCAATTACAGCAGGACGAAGATTCCATTTTTAAGCCATTTTTAAGTCTATTGGGCATTATCACCAATGACAGCACAGAGTAACATATCTAGATCTGAAATGAGCTTTGCCATTTTCAAAAATTACCCCCCTGGGCCCAGTTCTGAGGTAACAAAAACACCAGTGATGAAGAAACAGAAAAAGAAAGTGTAGCTACACTCCTGCAAAGAAAAAAACTCTATCTTTTGGTCTAGTTCCTAAGGAGAAGTTCTGCTCTATACTCACATTTTTCTCCCATGAGAAAGCAACAGGATCCCCACGGAGAATAAAAAGTGACAAAAGCAATTTTTAACAGTAAAGTTTTACAGCACAGTTTCCATAAACCAGCTGTCCAAACTGCAGGAGCAGATTTGTGTGGTGCTCCTAGTTACAAGCACTGCTGTGGTTCCAGAACAGATGAGGCCACCTCAGCCCAGCCAAGCTGTATTTTCACTTTTCAAGACCCTAAAGACCAAGAACAGAGCAGCTACTCCCTGTCTGCTCCCCCTGATTGCTCTGTGCACACGTGGCCCTGGCCAGAGGAGCATCCCGAGGGCTATGCTGGTACCAGGCATCACTCAGGGCTGCCTTGCCCTCAATCCCCATGATCTTGCACCAGACAGGGGATGGAGAAGCAGCTTTAAGCTATCATCTATTACTCAGAAATCCTCACATTTCTGGATTTTGGCAACAACAGCCATTCACAGATCAAAATCCCCCATGACATTAGTCTGTCCAACTGTTTTACCACTGCCATGAAGGCGTCACTGTACTACATGACACAGCACAACACCCAGTTTTATTCACACCTCATCATTCAAAAGCTGCACAAAAATAATTAAAGATTCTAATTGATTTTCTGTCAATAGAGAATGGCCTAAATGCTCTGTACTGAGTTAAGGTCATCATTCTTTTGTCAAAAATTACTCTGAAGAATAGTAATTTACTCATAATTATTACACACATGGAGTTATGGAACTGAATTTAGAGTACTGGCACATTCAACATACGGATGAACTCTCATCATGACATTTTTTTCCTGAAAACAAGTGTTCTCTAATCAAATAAGCCCTTAAAGCACACTTAAAGTGAACTAAGCAATGCTACTTTAGGACTCCAGGAAGGACTGCACAAGTCTATACATCAAACTTCCAGACAGCATTTTAATGTACACACATCAGCATGAAAGAAAGAAAATACTTTCACCCTGGGACAGAAAGTTACATTCCTCAAGCGATGTTCCTCAAGATCACTGTTTCGAGCTGACATTTTACACCTTGTGGTAATTTTGCAGGTACTCAGAATTTTTAACTACAGACAAGTGTAACACCAGCTCAGCAAAAACACCACTTACTTGCATTACAAATATAAACTCTCTGACTGGTGTTCAGAACTCGGGCTCTGGATCACCAATAACGCTCAAGCTACCTCAGTTTGGCCACGTTGCAGGTGTGTGTGTCCACATCTCCCCTCCCTGGTTCTCATTTCTAAAGGAGCAAGAGAAAAAACAACTTTGGGTTGAAATGAAATTGCTGACACCTTGTGCAAAAGGATTTTCACTGGTTTGCTTAATTCCGATGAGTGGAACAACTTTGGAAGTGATAGCTGGAAAACCACTTCAAGTCAAACATCTAAGCAACATTAAAGCATAAATGCATGTTTTGCCACATTTAGTAAGGATCGCTTCTTCAAAAGTCAACCTTTAGTGTGGAAGGAACATTTGTATACAATGCCAGGTTCACAAGTGCCTTTGTGTCTGATCTTTAGAACTGCAGCACAGCCTAACATTTGCATCTAACTCAGCTGGATCTCACAGATACAAAAAGAGTAACACTAAAATTTTTGTATCTGAAAGATTAGGTAGTCTAGACATATTATTATAAGCAAGAAAGAAAATCCATATAAAGCAACCTTAACTATAGCAGCAAATACAGCAAAACACACACACACCCCCCATCCCCCTGAACCTCAGCAGCCACGCAAAAAGTGGAGACTAAGAGGGTGGATAAAAACTTGTTCCCCCATCTCCTTGGAAAACCAAGTGTCAGTCTGAGAACAAAATCAGCTTTAAGGTGCTTTTTTTAATCAGCCTTCACCCAGTTTTTTATTATTTTACAGCACACACCACTTTTTGCCACCTTTACTCCTCAGACACTGAAATGCCTCAGATACAGAACTGGGGCTGGAGTAACAGCAATGATTTTTGTCAAGTTATTACTGATTAACATGCCTACTTCTAAGGAATGTTCATGTTCCCTCTTTAACTGGTGTCTTTTTGGCCAGAACATTTAATCTCTGGCCCTTCAGAGTGGTTGTACATGGCTTTATCACTGTTAAGTAATTCCATTCCATGCACTTTCCACTGTTTGGATTGTTCAAACCCAGAAATTTCATCTTTTATGTGACCTTAGCAGATGTGCTTTGGTTATTATTCCCTTAAGTTTTTGAATGTAAAGCACACTCAGGCTCATTTTCATCACTCATCTTTGCAGCAGCTGAAATGACAGGCTGCTCTTTTAATCCCACAAAAGGCCTTTTTCATGTTTTTTATAGACCAAGTCCACGGCACTGACCAAGAAACAAGACTGAAGGAAGAAGCAGGGCTGTTGTTCCCCCAGATGGGAGCCCCCCAGATGGGGTTCCTGTGCTCTGCAGGACCAGAAGCCCTTGCTCTGGGGGTCGGGGTTTCAAGCAGGAAAGCCCTGCAGGGCTGACAGTTCTGGATGCTGTTTCATGCCACAGGCCTGCTGTACCCTAAGTTTTAGTGTAGAAATTTTTTCTTCCCTGGCTCACTGCTGCCAAAAGATTGTTAAATGCTAACAGCTTGAAGCATGACTCAGCTTGACATTTTTTTTTTTTTTAATTTAAAACAAAATCAAGTAGTTTGAGTCACCTCAAGGTAGGTGAAAATAATTACATTTAGCAGCTGATAAAACCCACATGGTAACTGAATCTAATTTTCAAGAAAATATTAGTGCCACAGATGCTGTATTTATGTTGTAACACCAAAACCTTCAAATACATCTTTATAAGTTTCAGTTTATAGTGTTCTGCAGCTTTTACTTATTGCATAAAATTTAAAGAATGTTGCATGATGTGAAGGTATGGAAAGGAAACCACATCACTTCTGTAAGTGAATGCCCATAAATTCAAAATATCCATTGCAACAGTTAGGAGATGTCAAATGCAGGCTTCAGAAAATTCCAGCTCCAGTCCCTGAAGTAATTGGAAATAAGATGCACTGGTACTGAAATACAGAGTTTCTCATTCCTTGTTTGCACATTTATAGCAAAACCCATCATTTCAGATGCAAGCTCTGAAGACATCCAAGATACAGCCACACACGCTGCAGATTTTGAGCCTGCAGCTCTGATTAGTTCTCAATCCTAGACACAAGACAGCAAAAGGAACTATAAAGAAATTATTTTCAAAACTAAACTTCCACAAGGCATCACTTGACTTCACTAGCACAGCAACACAAATTTTACCATAGCACAAGAAACAGAAATATCTAATTTTTTTTTAAAAATAACCCTGAGTGGGTCAACCTGGCATGTTCTGCCAAAAATCTAAAAAAGCCAACATGACATGCTTTTCATCAAAATACATCAACAGAAGCATTCACAGGTACAGGGCAGAAACTGCTAAAGTTCTTGAAGGTAGGTCACCTTTACTTGATGAATTTTAGTAAATTGTTTCCTTTCTTTTCCTTCAAAGTTCTACTTCAGAAAGAAAGCTTATAAAAATTCCAGTATTTGAAACATAAAGATACCGTTACTTCAGTAAGAATGTGGTACAAGTGAAAAGCAAAGCCCTGTTCCTCCCTGTGATTCTGACAATAAAAAATCCCTTAATCCCATGGATCCTCCAGCATCAATAAACGTGGGATTCACAGACCAACCTCTCCCTATCTGTGCACTTTACATTTATCATCTCTCTTTTATCCCTAATCTCATTTTTATGTGGCCATTGATTTATAAAGTGAGTGTAGTAACAAATATGCGTAAGTATCACACACATCAAATTATTTCCTAAGTCTCTATTTCTCCAGGAAATAAAATTAATAAGTTTGAATACTGCCAACAGAACCTTATTACTCTTAATGAACAAGTTTCTTGCACCTATCCTCCCAACTTCCTTCCTTCACAGCTTGCTTGAGGGGGCAGGAAGCTCTTCATAAGGTAAGGCCACACTGCAGAGCAGTGGAAGATCTGTTCAAGCTCCATTCCCCAAGAGTAAGAGAAACACAGAAAGCCACACTTCAGCTGTAAGAAATGTATTGTGAATTAAGACCAGACTGTGACTTTAATTTAATGCAATTACTCGTTAATTTAATATCCCCTAATCATTATTGCTCTGGGGCTTTTGCCTGTAACTCCATTAATACTTCTCATCCTATTCTGCTTGCACTGAACTGAGCAAGACCATGCTAATGGAGAAGTTGCAATTATTTATTTTGTGCATTTCCTGCTGACTGAGGTTATTGCACCATGCAAAAAATGTCAGCGGGTTTGAATAAAATACTGATAATGGCACGACATAAAGAAAGAAGAGACTGCAGTGCCATCATTTGTCATTGAGGTTTTGCCTTTTGGGTGAGCAGAAAGGCATTAAGTTGTTAAGTGAAAGCATGGCATTACTGAAACCTATCTTCAATTTTCAACCAGAACTGGATGATTTTCCCATTAGTGAAATATTTCAAATTCTATTTAATTTACTTAACTATGAAATGTATACAGTCAAGTTCTTGTTGGTCAAAAAAGGTCATTAAAAACATGGTAAAAAACTTGAATGCATAGAGGTTTACATGAGAAATGGAAAATTAAGAGATTTCTCTATAAAAACCAAAATTACACTGTATTATTTTGTATGATTGTGTTATTTAAACATCAGCACTACAAAGAATAATTAATGAAGGAAAGGGCCACACTGCCAAGCTCTACAGGACCTTTATCCGTGTTCTGTAAAACACTATGAATGAAAACAAAATTTTAAAAAGCAGTTAAAAGGTAAATAAATTTTCACATATCCACTTGCTAGCATATGAAATTCATCACCTGAAGCCTAAGGTAACAGTGCTGCAACAGAGCCATGGGACTGGGTCACTCTCTGAGAAGTCATGGGGTTTAAAAAACACCAGTGTTCTGGCAATCTCTTCCAAACTGCAATTACACTGATTTCTGAGAGTTGGGAGCACTGCTGGGGTTTATATTCAGTAGCCTTTATAAAACACATCAATACACCAACACAATCTTAAAAAACTCAAAAGCCTCTAACCTAGAAAAGGTAAAAAACCTCACCCCAACACCTTCACAGATTAAAACGCAATTTCTTATGAATTCATAAGAAATTAAAAAATGTTTACACATGTGGAGGGAAAAGAAGAAAAAAAACCGTAACATTTTTAAAGAAATCAATAGAACAAAAAAGCAAAAGCCAAAGGAGATGCCATCTCAACATGAAAGACTGCTGAAGTGTCAAATGTAGGTCTGAATTTCATGCAGTGAAGAGTTCTTAGCTAAAATGAATTGCTGGCAGAAGTGCAGTCTGGTTCTACAAATATAAAGTCAATATTAAAATAATAGATTTTAAAAGCAAACAGGAGAAATAAAAACTCCAAACATTCTCCTGGTTTTGAATGGCTCTCCATAGCAGATTTCTTTTATTAGTTGCATTTGTTGTTGATTTTTTACTAAAGAAAAGGATTCTCCTATATTTGGTCACATATTCAGTCACACAAAGTAAGACTTAAACCAACAAAAAGCGAAAAAAACCAAGGTAATTCCTGAAGCTTGTCATAGCATTATAAGAATCACCAACACTGGCATTGGCTTACTGCAAATAATCTCTGGTATTTAAAGAGTTTATAGGTTGCATGTGAGAGAGCAATTCCTGGAGATATTCCCAACTGCTGCTGACTGACAGAACTCTCCTTGTTCCTAAAGCTGCTGTCACCATCTCAAAAGTAACAGGCACCTGCAAGAGGTCTCCAGGTACAAAACTTGGGATTGCTCACATTTTAATGAACTTAGATACCAGTAAGTATTACACTGCCTTTATCAAACATTTTTCCCCTCCAAACAAACATTGCCATTATACAGACAAGATATTCCTTGCAGAAAGTCTGTATAAATCAGAAAGCAAAATCTAATGTCTGTACAGCCTAAGTCATCTTGTTAACAGGTATTTTACCACCTGAATTTTGTGAGCTCTTCCATTTTTTCACGACAAGAAGCTGAGATTTCTGAACTCATGTACCTTTCGTGCCATTTAATTCACATGAGCTCCTAAATGCCTTGAACATCCAATTTTTATAATAAAAGAGCTTTCATCTACCATCCAATCAATGTTCACCAACACTGTTCTATTACTTTCAAATGCAGTAAGAAGTATAAGACACTCCGTGGAGCTTGTAACAGCATAGAATAAGAACTGTATTAAAGCTGCTGCCTTTTGACCCAGAAAAAAGTACCTCCTTGATTGTCCCTTTCACTCCGGGTAAGAACTGTCAGTCAGTCACTCAGCAAAAGAACACATCACTCAGAAAGCAGCAGGTATTTAAGACTTGCAAAAGGGTTGGAAACGTGAATTTCACAGCAAATTAACATCTTAAATCAAGCTTAAGACTGGGGTCAGTATTTTGAAATCCTTCACTCGACTGAAAGGTTCCGCTGATGGTATGAGTGGGTCACAAAATCAAAGTTAACACACAAATTAAATTCTAAATTTGGTGATAAAAGCTAGACCACAGTTCTAAATTAAAGGAGTAATGAGTGTTACTGACAGCACCCAAGAGGAGATTCATGTGACTTCATTCCCACAAACGTAGCCTTTGCTGAGCTGGGCTATCTTTTATCTAGAAAGGATAACTTTCAAACTGAAAAGCATCCATTGACGTGTGCTCTAAAGCATAGCAAAGAAAATAATTTCAAAGGCAGAGAGGGCACAGCAAAGAGCAGCCCCCAGTGTAAAATTAATGCTGAAGTGCTCAAAATCCCCTCAAACCTCCCTCTGTTTTTAATAAGGTGCTTATACTTGTTACAGGCACCTAAAGCTCTGCTCCTTGTCCTTCTCTGATGAGCAGCACGATGCTGTCTCAGCGCTGGTCGGACCTCAGCAACAGGAGCATTTGATCACAAAGGAAGGACGTGTAAATGAAACTCTTCAAGTTCCTGTACCTGTTCAACAGTAGCTTCCCCCAAACAGGAGAGACCCAACAAAAACAGACAAACCAACCAGCCCTACAAAAACCCTAAGCAAGCAGAAGAGGCCACAGAAAGATATTTTACCCAATAGAAAAGTCATCAGCAGGTTGAAAGGCAAAAAGAATAGGGGTAAGTATCTTCAAACTTCATTCTGAGTTAGACTAGAATGGACTGAAGTGTGTGACACATATCCCATACAAAAACTGGAGTCATCAAGAATGAAAACCAAAGCACCTCTGCAGACTACAAACAGCAAGACTCATCTAAAAACTTCCAAACGATACACAAAGTAGAAGACCATGAGAATTGATACATCAGACTGACAACACACAGCAGTAGTAATGAAAATAAGCTTGGAAATATGTTGTAAGATGTGTCTTGCAGCACGGCTCAGATATTGTCTGTGCGTCAAAAAATCTGAGTTTACACTACACAGCAGATTTCTCCAAGGACAACAGCTTTGAGCTACTGGAAGTGATGAGAGCACAGATCAAGGCACAATTACAGTAATGGGGATCATTTTAAAGACCACATCAACGATTCACAATCTATTTAATCACATAACCCCAGAATGGGTCAGGCTGGAAGGGACCACAGTGGCTCATCTGGTCCCACCTCCCTGCTCCAGCAGGGTCATCCCAGAGCACAGGGCACAGGACTGTGTCCAGATGGGTCTTACAGTGAGAAATTACCACACTCTCTCTTGTCTCTGTTTCAGTGCTCAGTCACTGCACAGGACAAGCTCTTCCTCCTGTCCAGGTGGAACTTCCTGAGCATCAGTTCCTGCCCATTCATTTCTCTTGTGCCATTGCTGGGCTCCATAGAGCAGAGCCTGGTTCCCGCTCTGAGCCCTCCCTGCAGACAGGGACACACAGGGAAGAGGCTGAAGAGCCCCAGATCCCTCAGCTCTCCTCATCAGGGAGATGCTCCAGCCCGTTCTCATTTCTGCAGCCTCCTCTGGACCCGCTCCAGAAGCCCCATGTCCCTCCTGTCCTGAAGAGCCCAGAGCTGGACACAGGACTCCAGATGTGCCTCCCAGGGCTGAGCAGAGGGATGGGATCACTCCCTGACCTGCTGGCACTGCTCCTCCTCATGCACACCAACACTGATGAGCTGATGACTGCTAAAGAAAACTAATTCATGTTATGGTTCAAACCAGGCACCTTCCTGCAAAGACACTGATTCAACACAGAGGTCAAAGAAGTCTAGACCATTAGATTTACTAAAAGTGAGGGGGAAAACCCCCAGTTCTCCCAAGCTAACATAGACTCTGTTTCTTGGTCAAAATGCCTCCAGTGACAGCATGCTGAAAACCAGGGCAGTGCCAGTTCCTGTGTCTAAGGTGTGAAGACTCCCAGATGTACAGATAGGGGGAGGACAACCCTTCAAGTGATTCATGGAGTGCTTCTCTTCTTGGAAAAATTGTTCCTCTTTGGCTTTATTTTGAAATGTTCCCCTCCCACTTAGTTATTTCTAAATTGTCGTGTTATCTAAAAATTCTTTAATTTATGTATTTTGCATAGGTAAGGGGGAAAAGGAAGTATAAATGGGTGGTTTATCTTTAGCATGCCTCTTGTGAGTTTCTGTCCTTCTCACACCAACAGATAATGTTTAAGATAGTAAACTTAGGCATAATTTATAATAGCACTCATCTCCAAAGTCTTGCAGCTTTCCAGCATTTGGAATGTTATTCTTCAGGGAACCCATTAATTTTCACAAAAAGGTCTCAAAGGGCTGTATTAATTAACAGATCCAAGTAATCTACAAAAACTGAAATACTGCCAAACTACTCTGCACGTCCTCCCAGCTCATTAAAAATGCCAAAATCCTCAATTTAACATTAAATAATTCCCACAGGACTTACAAAAAAGCTTATACAAGTACGGTATTTAAAAATCATTTTAAATGCTAGGGAAATTTACTATGATTTATTACCACAATTACACATAATAAACCTTTCAGAGCTATGGCTGTAACGTAAGTTATAACTGTTACTGTGTGATAAAGTGCTCCATCAGTATGTCCTTTCCATATGAACTTTGTGCTCCCATTCCCCCCTCCCTGCTTTTTAGAGAGCATTTTGCTCAATCTCTCTAAATTACTACAGAAAGAGACTCAACCTTACACCATGACTGATGTAAAGAGAATGAAGAGCTCAAGAAGTCATACTAAAGGATGATAAAACCCAACCCTAAGGAGATGAGGAAGCAAACAAGGGCAAGTAGTGCATTGTTTAAACATAAAACCAGGTTGAGGATGCTCATGGATTAGAAATTATTTGTAAAGACTTGGCACCTACTGTTTAACTCATCAAAAAAACCCCATCAGAAAGTTTCAGTGACTATCCAAGTTATGCCACCACAGTCCCATCTTTGTTCTACTCAATCTATACCAACTGATATATTTCATTCTGTCTTCTCCTCCTCTGTCCTTCTCCCCACCTCCCTCCAAGCGTGACCGTACACAACCCAGTTCCATTTGTGTCCAAAGTCCCCAACTACAATGTCACAGAATTCTAACCTCAAGGCAAAATTCAGGCAGAAACCCAAGCAGTTTTATTTCCCCATGTGTCAAAGATAAAATATGCCTTCTTTTCAAGAAAAAAAAAAGCAGCCAACCAAACAAAATAAACCTGAAGACTTAAAATCCTTGAATACTCTGACAACATTACATTCCATTTTCTACTTCTTGGACTCTCTTGTGACTTCACTTTTCTATGAAGAATTTACAGTACCTCTTTATCTACATTTGAATGAAAAGTCTTTGTGTTTGCCCTTTCCCCAAATGTACGCTTCAACTTGCATAATGAAACTATAACTGCAGAAGTGCAGACCTTGGCACAGATACTGACATGAAAAGCATTTTGAAGCACCTCATTGTCCAGTAAATTTGAAGGCCACAGAGTATCACACCTATTGGGAGTGCTCCGTTATGTCAGGAACAACACATATTGTGCTGTACAATATGGAATACCTCGAATGCCTGAACCATCCACCACAGTGGTTTTTGCTATATAACCACATGCAACATGACACGGGGTTGAAGGATATTTCGGCATCAAAGGCACCAATTTTAATGTAAGCAATGCTAGCCCATATGTCATTATTAGCTAGTGAATTAAACTCAGTCCCCAAAAACTATTAAACCACACATTACTTCTTCATTTTTTGAGGCACACTGAGTTCCATGGACGTTTCCCTGCCACTAGATCAGGATATAGCATTAAAACAACAACATCTTTTGTTTCTATTTTTGCCCTGAATGCTCAGAAATGCAGGGAAGTCAGTTTTAGACAGAAAACTCTCCCTGATCTCAGTGGCCATCAATCTTCCTTCATTTACTGTTGTCTCATTTGTCCTTCCCCTGCCACTGTCTCTCTCCCAAGAGGTAACTGATCCATTTAAGCACTGTTTACAGCACAGAAAGAATTTTCTGGCCTCCCTGTCTCCCACAAATGCCAACCAGGAATGATACAGTTAGTATTGTGGAGTATCTAAAATATGCTACGTAATTCCCATCTCTGGAAGTGTCCAAGGTCAGGTTGGATGGGGCTTGGAGCAACCTGGGATAGTGGAAGGCTCCCTGCCCATGGCAGGGGTTGGAGCAAGATGAGCTTTAAGGTTCCTTCCAACCCAAACCACTCTGTGATTCTATGATATGAATCTAACTTGAAAAACTACACAAAACTGCACTAGAAAAATTTCCGATCATGTGAAACAAGTAGTGCTGCTCATTTCTGGCTCATGCTACTTTTGCTTTTGAAAGCAGTGACATAAATATGGACATATTTTACTAAGACAGACATTTGTATAGGAAGACTATGTTAAAATAGCAGTGTTTGGAGAAGCACTATAGCATTTGGCAGCATCAGTTCCCATAAAGTTTTACTGAACATCTTAAAGTTGTCTTAGAAGTTGATTTACAGTTGGTTAGCAGAATTATGAGGCTTGAGTTCTGAGTACTTTCAATCCATAACTCAAACATATGAAAAAACCAAACAAATACCAAACAGAACCATGGGGACTTCGTTGATTTTAAGTTTAAAAACTCAAACATATTTCAATTCAAAGAAGCTCAAAAAGCAACTGCAACTGCTCTGAAGAAGAGATTAATAAATAAATATGAATGGGTTCATTTGCTGTGGTTACATGAGGCATACCACACACTATTTAATAGCAATTTCATTATATCAAAATCCAGTATTGCCACAATGAGCAGGAAAACAAGAGAAGCAATACACTGATCCTAACCCACATTACCCAAACACCAAGAACAAATGCCAAGATTTTAATTGGTAGCAAAAAACCGACTATTAACCAGAAGAGGGTGTTAAAATATAAATGGCATTCACACACCTATAAAATCATTTAGAATATGGAATCATTAAGGTTGGAAAAGACCTCTAAGATCAAGTCCAACATCAACCCAGCACTACCAAGGCCACCACTGCACTATGCCATATCCACATGCCTTTTAAAGGGAGGCAGTGATAGTGTGGGACGGTGACTCTGCCAGGCCAGTGCATGACAACCTTTCAGTAAAGGCAGTTCCCCTCAGAGCAAAGCAAAAGCTTGCTCTTTTTAATACAAGAAATTAATGGAAGATAGTCAAAATAACCTCTAATTCTGAATGAATTTTAAAATCAAAATATTTTAAAAAAACAAGATAAAAAACACCATCTGCAGCTATATGGACAACTATAAACTATAAATTTTAATAAAACAAACTTGGTTTTTTTTGGACACCCTGTGCCTAAAACATGCTGTTTCACACACAGATGGTTTTATTTCTAAGGAAAAAAGCAAACCCAAACAAATAAATATCAACAGAAGCTCATTCTGGAAACAGCCCTGATAAATGTAGAAACAGTTTCCAGCGTTGCAGTCCATTAACTTCCATGACTCTGAGTTCTCATAGGGAAACAAGGATGATCACAACCTTAGACACACATTCACCTGGGTGACATTTTTATTTCAAATGCCAAGATTTACATCCCAGAGCCTGGAAACTGAAATCTCCATCACTTTTGTTTTGTTTATAACTTAGAGTTATAAATCTAATTGTTTTGAAACAAGGAAAGAAAGAGATCCAAGAAAATCTGACAAGTGCTATTCTAGCATTTAGTATCAATTAGTGTAAAATCAAAATCAAGATGTTCTTTTGTCTGGTTTGACAGAAGCAGTTTGTTACTCACTTACCTCGTCTGTCCTAAACTGATGATAGAAAAATCTTAACATGAATTTAATGATTTAGTTTAAGACTGAACTAAAAACTCCACAGATTTTCAAATTTTAGGAACAACTACATTTGTGATGAAGTTTTCAGAACATGCTGAGCATCCCCAAGGAAATGTAGTCATTTTGTCTCCTGTCTCTACAGGAGAACTGCTCTCTTCTGCAATATGGATGTTTGTTTTTGCACCTGCAGAGCAGCAGCTGAAAGCTGGATCTGAATTAGAATTTGAGCACTTACATGATATAGAAAGTTTGTCCCTGAAGTCGAGCACAGCCCCTGAAAATTTGCACATTAGTGAAAATATTCAAGTAAGATTATTACTGCCATACATCTGCTCCCTTTCATAGCTCCCAAATCCCTAGTTAGGGATCCCTTACTCCTCAGCTGATCCGCACAGAACTTAGTGCAGGCAGAAAACCACAAACCAACGTGATCTAATTATGGTGCTCACATAGTTTTACGCCAGTCCTAATTAATTATAACAGCAGCAATTAAAGTCTATCCAGTAAATAAACCCGTAAGCATAGCTCACCACTGCCGTGCATCTTCCAGCAGCTCCTAAGGACTTGTTCTAGCACAAGGACACACCCTCGTCCTGGCATCCAGGGGGAACAGAACAAAAGCACCACTACAGACATTGCACAGACTCCGGGTTTAGGGCATATCCATCAAAACCGAGGGTTAAAAGTTTGTCACTGAATTCCTGGTACTGGTATGACATTCCAAATTCTGTTAACTATAGCAAGAAATAGGCATCCTGGTCTAAAATATTGCTAGAAAATGAGTATCAGGTACAGAAGTGAAGCTGCTGGAAAGTTTTTTTAGATAAAGGCAGACATTGGCAAAGTACTCCAAATATACAGGAATCTCCATTGCTTGATTTCTTGACCAATTCTATCTGGACATTTTCTGGTGCCAGAAATTCTCCAGGGTGATTTTTCTGAAAGATTAAGAACTAAAATCACAAGCAGAGGAACACGGAGGGAATTGTGGTGAGAACAGGCCAACAAACATCTAAAATTCAGCTTCAACATTTCACAGGAAACCCACAGGAATTCATTCTCTTCTCATGGGACTTGAACATGCTTTTCAACATTTTTTAAACTTCACCCTTCAAACTGAGTTCAAGTTTTACTCTTCCTGTCAGTCTTAGCAGTTGCATAGCTCCAAGTGTCAATACTGACGTTTTCAGAAGTTACCATGAAAAAAATACTGAAATCAGAATGGAATAAACTGGAAATCATCACTAGGAGGGTCGATATCATTCTTGTAGTTTTCACAGGTATTTCTCCTTATTGCTCTTTTGTACTTAAGAACTTTTATTCAATGATGCAGCAAGTCTGTTCATAATCTAGTAACTCCTTTCTTTCTGGCCAGCTGTGCAGTTACTCACTCAAACAAGAGTAAATACACCTACTTTTTTCTTTAAATTTCTTATATTTGTCTTCTATTTCTTTCAGAGACACTGCAGCTACTATAGTTCAAGTACTATGCTCATTTTAATAATTGAAAATCTCACTTAAAAATATTTATACAGAAAAAGATCAACAGAGGATTTTTTTTTAAACTACAGCTATTAACATCCTGTAAGATAAAGCACTGAAATGAGATTTCCCAAACCACAGGGATTAGAAAATAGAGCTACACAAATGGAAACTGCCACCTTTATGAACCTCTGTGTTAGTGCTGTATCTCTAAATCACTGCCACCATAAATACCCGAAACCTTCAGTGATAGTACATTTGGATTATGGAACTGGTCTACAAATGAGTGGCAGGTGATTTCAGTTTCCATTACCCCAGACAATAAAGAATCATTAGTGCAGCAGGTTTGTAATACAAGCAAAACTTATCATAGGTCAGACTGAGACCAGGGTAAGATCACAAGCATTAATAAGGCAATTTACAATTTTTACAAGATAGTATCAAAAAAAGAATGGTATTTAGAATTATTTAGAATTGTATCAAAATGAAAGAAGTGTCATGACACATATTAGTCACCTTCTAGAAATCCTGAAGTTTAGCCTTTTTCTTTTCCAAAAAAAGACCATTTACTAAAACTCCCAAGATATTAATTCCCTTGTGCAAATTAGTATCTTTTTAAAGCTCACAAATATACTTCATTTCAAGAAAATCTTAACAGCTTGTTTACACTTCATGAGATATATTTATAAGCTAACTTATTTTCAAACTGTCTTTAGTTAGTATATCAGCCCATGTAACAAGGGTTAAAACCATTTCTTTTATTGTTGCTAAATTACATCTGTTCAACACAGAACTACAGAATTATAGAATATCCTGAGTTGGAAGAGACCCACCAGGATCCTCCTGCCCAGCTCCTGGCCCTGCCCAGGACACCCCAACACTCCCACCCTGGGCCTGAGAGCACTGCTCACGTCAATTGAATATTGAGGTTTTAGTGCATTTGGAGTCCAGAACAGTCAGATCACCACAGGATGACTGTTTTCAGTTCAACACTTAGCAGAAAATTACCTACCCAA
Organism: Rhipidura dahli; assembly: GCA_013399225.1. NCBI lineage: Eukaryota > Metazoa > Chordata > Aves > Passeriformes > Rhipiduridae > Rhipidura > Rhipidura dahli. The sequence goes on along the minus strand of VXAC01007218.1, from coordinate 804,091 downwards.
TCTCTTCAACCCACTTCTGTCCACAGACTATCGGGAATAACAAGAAAAAGCCAAGCAATTTAGCAGAGCTGGCAGTGTCCAGGCATCGCACCTTTTGCTCTATGGAGAATACACAAAAGCCTCAATAAAGTTACAACCATATCTTTTTACAATCGCTTTTTTTGCAAACAAGTAATTCTTCTGCAAAAGCTGCTCAATAACTATGAAGATAGCTAGTAAAAAGAAAATATATTATAAGCCTTCCCTCTGTTGACCCTGCCTAAATACTGTCCCTTTTTTCTGGTAAAGATGCTTGTTCACTAATAAAATTACAGAGATACCCAGCTCTTTTCATGTGTGCACCATAAAAACACAACATGCCTTGAGATTATCCCTCAGATTATTGCTGCTATGGTTTCAAAGTGCCTCTTCCAGCCACAGCCAAGGCCTTCCCTCAGGAGGCATCGCTCGTGGCCAGAGCTGCAGTCAGAGCTAATGAGAAACAAAAAGGATTCTAAAAGTCTCTGATAGCCCAAATCTTTAGAGGTGAACAGGAAGGAACATTTACTGGGGAAATGGCCTATGGGGGAAGAGGGAAAGGTGGAGCCAAGGGAACCATTCACTTCCTTTCCTATTGCTCTGTTAGACAGAAAAAGCTCCATAGGACGATGAGAGGGTCGGAGCCAGGAGCTCTGCATTCCTACTGCCACAGCAGAAATGCCTCCCAGAGCTTATCCAAGTGTGATCCACACAATTCTCACTGATTATTCATGGCAAGCTCACTTTTCCTCTCTATTAAACTGCATTACAGGGAGCTAAACTACATCTGACATTTTCCTCTTGAGTGCTCCCTCCATGTAAACTGTGCCCAAGCTGAGCCTGTACAATAAGTCCGTGGAACAATCTCTCCATTACAACATGGGCCTTATTACAGATGGAAATTAAGAACTTGATTTGCACAGAAAACAGTGATACTTGTGACATCAGGGGTTAAAGCAGTGAACCGTGACTCGGAAGACATGAATTTAATTTCTGGATCTTCCACCGAGGCAATCTTGCAGGAGTGATTTCACAATGCTGTCTCACAGGACTGCTGGGGACATCAGGACATGCACGAGGCTGGCAGGGCACACACACAGTGAATCCTTCCCAACCTCTCTAAGTGATGTGGAGTGCACCCACACCTGCAGGCAATAGGGTTATTTGTCACTTGTTCTTTGCAGAACAGTAAGAACTTCATGTGCAGTTGAAACACACATTCATACTACTCATAAAGGCCAGTCATGGGGGGGAAGAAGCATTAATGCAAGAATTATTCAAAGGAAAGTAGTTGAATTTTCTATATTGCAAAGAGGGATATAAAAAATTTATTAACAACATTAATTTGATGCTAAAATACTTGACAGGTTTATCTGGGAAAGTGTTTAAAATATCACAAAAAACCCTTACTGCAAGTGTACAGACTGATCTGCCACAGTGACCCAGGCTCAGCTGCTGGGTTTTGTCTCTTGTGTCATGGAAAATGCACCAAGTGACTTGTTAATTTTACATTTGACCATCTCTAACATTAGTTTCTTCAAATATATTCAAAGGCTGATCAAATGGAGAGATGAAAATAAAACATGAGAATTAGGAATTTCTTGTCATACATACAAGGAGACAAAGATTAACCCAATATTGCTTTTATTTTTGAAAAGCCCCAGAATTTTAGTATTTCAGAAGAGGCCAAATTGAGTATTGGAATATTTCAGCACACATAAAAATCCAATCCTGCAACTCACTGTCTACACTTCAGCGGATGTGAAAATTAATAGCACATATATACTTGTGAGTATCATCAGATTTCATTTATACACATTAATGTGTGTGTTTACGGGCACCTTTCAGCACCCTCTCTTCAATATTTGTGCACACTGATGGATGAGATCTGCCCTTGAGCCTTCTCTTCTCCTGGCTGAGCAGCCCCAGCTCTCTCTGACCTTCCTCATACAAGAGATGCCTGTATGTCATATTCCTTTAAAAGGAGGTGTAATTTCTGTAGGAAAATTAAGCAGCAGCTCATGTTGCTAATGTAAATCTCCAATTCACTCTGGTTACTCATGCAAGAAATCAGCACATGATGGCACAATTAAAAAGTTTTACTGTTAATGGAAAAATGTAATTCCATTTAAAAAAAATCTTTTCTAATGCCCTAGGAGGAAAGAAAAGGGTTTAAATAATTATTAAGGATTTTTTTACCTCAGTAAATTCTTCAACAGGAAATTTCCTCATGAACTTTGGACTTTGAATCCTCTTTCCTGCCTTGTGTTAGACAAGGACACAAGGATTAATATGACTGATCACCTCTTGGTAGACAGACCCTATTTTGCTTATCATAGTTCAGAGACAGAATCAAATGACATTAATTCACCAGCTCTAAGGCAACAGAGAGATGGAAACAAATGGGCAGAACACAGGAAAAAGGGCGAGAACATTTGTCAGTCTGACAGGCAGCAGTGTCAGCAAACCATCAGGGTGACTGTTGTCAGAACTTACAGGAATCCCAGAGAAGAATATCAAGGGTAGTGACAAGACAGACCATGGCAAAGCTGCTCTGAGATGTTAATACAGAGCTCTTGGCAAATAGGAGCAGCAACAAAAAGCACTACCAGGGTGTTTGCTTAAAAGTCATCTGTGCTACTTTTGCTACTTTGTTTACACACAACACAATTTCAATGGCCTGACTTCCCCCAAGTAAATCTAAGAAAGCTAAAGTTTGGGAATGAAAAAGAAAACTGGGAGTTATGTCTAGAAAGGATCAAAACATAGTAGAGAGCAGGTGTGAAGTCTGACCGATAAAACACCTTGTTCACACGCTGCCAAATACCCTGCACCCCACCACCCTACCAAGTAAATGGAAAACTTGGAACTCTGAAAGACAGCGCACACCAATTCCACCCATTTTTCAGCAAACTTCAGGCTATAATCTATTTCAAAAGAATTTCCTAATGTCTACACTCAAAGGATTCTCCTCCCTTCAAAGCTGGCTCCTCTGTGATGTAGACATGCATCTGTGTGCATATGTGTGCTCAGGTATTAAGGAGAAAAAGTGAGAATCGTGAACTAAAGAGGGAGAGTCCAGGGCTCTGCAGTACTTGCCTCCACCTCTTGGCTCTACAAGGCTCTACAAGATTGTGCCTTTAATTTCAATTACACGATTTTATGCTGCAAGTTAATTTGCATGGTTCCCAAGGAGATAAGTTTTTAAAATCTTCTCTGGAATCTACAGATAAAAAATTGGGGAAACTAGTATAGTAAGACAGAATGATGAATTAGACCCCATTGAAAAGTTATCTTTTACTGGGCCAATCAGGAAATGCAAGATAATCAGTAAACATTTTGTATTTACTTTTCTTAACTATTATCTCCACCTTCCTATTTTTACTGTACCTAGGCAGAGCATTAGCAATTTTCTATCTTTTTCTTTTACAAACTAACAAACAAGGATAAAGGATTTGAGAACATCAGGTTACACGTAAACAAGAGCAATATACATTTCCTATTTATGCAGGTATACTTAGTAGGTAAAACATCCATTTAAAACATAGAATCATAGCATCTCTAAAGGTTGGAAAAGACCTCTAAATATCAGCAAGTCCAACCCAGCTCCACTGTGGTTCATCACCACTTCATGTCCCCAAGTGCTACATCTAACTTCTTTTGAACACTTCCAGGGACACTTCCAGTGATACCAGCACCACCCTGGGCAGCCTGTGCCAGTGCCTGACCACCCTGTCAGTGAAGAAATTCTTCCTAATATCTAATGCAAATGCCCCCTGGCACCTCTATTACGCCATATATTTACAAATTCTATGGCACTTCTGATTGTAAGTGCATCAAAGCAGAAACTGACAATGATAAACAGGAAATAAGATTTAAATGGAGGAGTGCAACCTCCATGGGAGGGAGGGAGGGAGGAAGGGAGCATGACATCTTAAAAAATTACCAAGAAAGGCAAGATGATTACCACTTATTTTTTGAGTTTCATCTTGGGTAATCATCTCTCCACAGTAATATGTAGCATTTTCCTGGTTTCCAACACTGTGCTAAACATTCAAAATGCACTGAACACAGTTTGTGTGAGCATCTTTGTTTCCCCAAGTGAAGACAAGTTAACCCACGACTGATGTAGCACTGCATGCGGTGACTGCAGAGGTATTTTCTGTGGGGAACCATACAAAAGGTTAAAGCAAAGATGCAGAGAGCAAGTGAGGGGAAAGTGGACAAGTACAATCAGGAAGATCCTTTAGCCACTGTAGATCTTATTACTGTGCTTCTTGTAGGCACAGTAAGATTCATCAGGATATTTAAAAGGACACTGGAGCAATGTGAATTTAATGCAGAAAAGGAATGCCCATATGATGATTTGAAAAGTGGGAATAAACAGCAGCAAATAAACACGGTTTCCCAAGGGTTTTTCCTCCCCCTCCACTAACGTGCATTTCAATGAATACTGATGAAGGTCTGAAGAACTAATCTATGTGAGCTTGTGTAAACTGTGAATTTGGATTTGCAGGTGCTCCAGTTTCTAAGGAAATGTAAAAGAATCCAGTAATACCCATACACAAACCAGATTCTGTTCTGTCCTTTTGATATGCTCATCCTGGTGAAAAAAATCTGATCTCATAAGTCAACAGAATATTTTCCATCTATCCTATGAACTACAAGAAAAAACTAATTTTCATCTAGTGCATATGGATTTTCCCTTGTGTCTGTAAACTCAGATATACAATTATAGCTACTAGAAATACATTTAGTGACAGTTCGGAATTTCTTTAGCTGGGTTATTTTTATTGAATTCCCTACACAGATAATTTAATCTAAGTCATTCTTCTCTGAAAAATCTTGATTAATGCATTTAATAACCTCTTGGAAAACCAGATTCAGAACTGAATAGCTGCTGTGTCAAGCTAAAAACCTAGGCTCTGTGTGCATTACCTGTGTGCCTTGAGACTGGATCCTATAGCACCTAATAAGTTAGGAGCTCCATTTGCAGCTCTTCCCCCAAAAAATTTGCAACTTCCCTTTTCTCTGAGTTCTCAGTCAACTGCAGCCAACAGGGTCCTAAAAGTGACCCTTTCTTCAACAGAAATCTCTTGAAACACATGGGATCCTCAGGACTTCCTGAGTCTGTTATTCCTCTGTCAAACTTGCTTTGAAACTGAGTAGGGTGGTAAAAAAAAATACTGTAGGAAACACTGTCAAAAAAAGGCAAAGCAGGCTACCACAGAGCCTTTAGCATTAACAAGGTAAACAAAACAGTCTCTCTTTTTCATCACTTAAACAGAATGATTTTAAGTAACAGTATTCAGATAGGAAAAAAAATTTTGTTAACTGAAATGATTTTTAAGTGGGATTTTTTCAGACATAGATAAATGGGTAGAAACTGTCCCCCCCGCCCCCAACATACACAGAGACTTTTTTAAGCAAATGAAAAGTTCAATTGCTTTGTTTACATTTTTCCAAGCACATCTTATAATTCTTTTGTTCTTTACTTGCTTTTATATAACCACATTTTTAAAAGAAGCATTTCAGTTAACTTCAGAGCATTATACCCACTTTTCATTTTCTTTAAAGGAACATCTTTACATTAAAGTCAATGTCATATTTTCAGTACATAAAATTAAATACACATCCTCTCTGGTAGCTTTCTTTCAGTGTAATTGCTGTTTCTCCAAGCAAGTTCTAAAGTGTTACCAAGTAAGTTTAAAGACATCCAATTTATTTTTATTTTAGACAATTGCTTGCTGAAGTGGCACTGTGTCCTTAAGGTGTGATATCCAGCTATCAATTGCAAAAAATACTTAGAATTTCCCAGCACACTAAGTATCTCTGCTAGCAATAACCAGAAGCACTGGATATAAGGATCTACAGAAATTATATAAAAATATAATTCAAGAAAGATAAAGAAAACAAAGAATAATTGTACGTTATCATATTTACCTGGTTTTGTTCAGCTACAAAATAATGGAAAAAACTCTGTTAGAGATGTCCTTTCCTGAGTAGACCACAGCTTCTAATACTTTTAATTACATATTAAATACTTTAAGATTCACAAGTAGTTTATATTAACATTCAGAAGCACTTTGCATCTCAAACCTGGCTTTCTCTACAGGGAGAGGCAGACTTTTTTCAAGGCAAACAATAAGAAGGGAATGCTGACTTGAGACTTGCCTTCTGCAGCCTGTGATACACGAACAGCTTGTGTTGCTGCAGCCTGGAAGGGTCACAGTTGGATGTTTATTCCACCTGATTCACTGAAAATCTTACCCAGTGTGGAAGTGTCTTCCTTCTCCAGGCTTTTTTTCTGGTTTGTATTTATTTAAATGCATGCTATTCATGAACCTGGCGTCCTTCAGAGAAGCCAAACAACCCACTAATATTTGGGTGGATTTGCTACTGCCTCCTCCAAGTAGCAGCACAGACACCAGTTGCAAGCTCTCTTTCATACTTAGACCAGTATGATGACACAATTTGGAAAAAGTTATGCAAAACCAGACAAAAAACAAAAACTGAGTATCTGGGAGACTAAGCAGAATCCTGTTCAGGAAGGCCAAAGCCCACAGCACTCTGGTGCTTATTTACTGCAAAATATGGGCAGTAACCAAAAGCAAGCGTCTGTGACCTTTGCCTTATAATTATTAAATGTATAAAGATTTTTTAAAATTAATTTAAAAATACATTCAAAGCTAGTCAATGTGTCAGTCAGAATTGTCACAACTTTCCTATGAACTTTTCCTTTTTTAAAAAAATATTTTTAGATTCATTCTTCCTCAGCTGCAGCTAGCAAGCCCTGAAATGTCACTGCTTACAAGCCAATCTAAATTTAAACACTTATGATTTTTGACCCAGGGGAATAAACTGCAATCAAATACAAATTGCAAAAATATTCAGCACTAAAATTCAGTTTCCTGAAACCTAAGTTTACAGTCATCTCTGGTTTCTGTTTTTGTATCTATTAACCATATCCTATCCTTCCTACATAAAAGAGGAATCTCAATCTATAAACAGTTCTGCCCAGGTGTTTTACTGTATTTATGTTCCCACTGCATGTCATGATCAGTTTTTCCACTTTCACACCCTTCAGAGAGGAAGTTCCCCTGAATGCTGCGAGTAATTTTTCAGATATTTACGTACATCAAATGCTTCTCAATGACCTGCTGAAAAATAAAACTCCACACGTAAATAATAAAATTAATGTAGTGCCCATGGTTCCTACCAGCTCACTGCGAAGTCGTGCACCTTCACAATGCTGCTCAGTTGATACTGTCCAGATTTCAGGGGTTGAGTGCGTTCTTTAGCAAGCTCAAAGTTTGGAGTCCCTTCAGGATCAACAGGGAACTCTGAATCCTACAGAAAACAAAATCATTAATTTTCTGAAATGCTGCGTAACTTCACTCAAGGTATCTCTTATATTACTATTTTGAAAAGACAAATTTATCTTATTTTTCCACTCTCTTTTTTCTCCTCTATGCAATTTTCATAATTTTTTTAATCACTGCTGTCCTGATTTTATTAATTTTGCGTACATATTGTTAAAACTGCAGGCAGAACAATTGAACACTAATAATTAGTTCTTTTCAAATTATATTCTTACTTTTTAAGATAACTGGCCTGACATAAAACACAGGACTAGAACTGGGAAGGAAGGTTTGTATCAACTCCCTCTGCAAGACTATTGGCATGGGTTATTTTCCATTTTTCCATGGCCTATTTGTTTTCTATCCCTATTTTCCATGTGAGGTTAGATACATGAGTTGCATCCAGAGGCAAAGCTGCTGTATTCAAAAGATGTTTCTTGTGACTATAATGCAAATAATAAGTCAAAATATGTGTAGCTAATCTTGCAGCCTCATTTTCCACTGGTGTGGTCTAAGATATTTCCTAAGGTTAATGAGCAGACTAGGAGATTTATTACTAACTCTAATTAACCAAGCTAAATAGCTTTATTAAAAATAGATTGTCATTAAAGATTGTAAGGAGGGTAATTGTGCACAATGTATTTAAGGACTGCACCAGCCATTACAAAACCACTTCCCCAGACACCACAGTTGGCTGAAGACCCGTCTGACAGTTTCTGTTTGCAACATTTTAGGACATCCTGCTGTGAGAAGCTTTAAAGGAGGCTGAAATCACAGTACTCTTTAAAATACCCATCAAACATGAAGACTAAGGAGGGAATGAAATCACTGAATTTTAATCTGAAAATGCACACACCCAGCAGGGATAACCACTAAGTCTTTAGTATTTGTTTATGCTAAACTTGATAGCAGCCATCCTGTTTCCTGATAATTTGCAGGAATGAGCATACAGCAAATTTCACAACTACAAAGCGGCAAAAGAATATCTGCTTGTCTTCCACTTCAGAAGCTCTGCACACTGCATTGCCCTACCAGGGTGCTAGCACCCCAAGCCAAACTTATGAAGATGATTAAGTTAATGATCAGTGTGAGCACATCTATGCCTGACCCAAGACCTGGAAGGTATTTTTCAGTGGAGTGTGGCTTCAGTCACAGGCACAGCTAACAAAACCACTCCAAAATCCATGGAAGAGTAGGGATGTTCAATACTGACTAATATCAGACAACAGTCTTTCTTCTCTGACTGGGGAGGAAGACAGAATCTGGAAGTCATGGAGAGCAAATGATCAAAGTCATCCTTCGCTTAACACAGATAAAAAAGAGAAAGATACCTACTTTTGGAAAAAAAACAGAAGTAATAAATACGGACATTCAGAATTAGGAAATAAATACAAAAAGTACAAATACATAAGGATTAAAGTAATCTGGCATTGATAATCCAGCAAAGAATGTGGCTAACGTTCCACATTTTTATACAGCTACACTATATCAGGATCAAGTTCTGATTGCGCCTCAGCCATAATAGTATCAAAGATCTCCAAAGCCAGTTTCAAGAAAAATCCATAGATTTTTCAAATTTAGGAACAATTAAGATAAGTCTGCAGTATTTATTATACACACACACAAAGAAGATGAGTAAAGATATTAACTAAAGGTAAGTATAGTCCCAATATGTGTCAGTGCCTTTGTGCAACTCTTAGAAGCTTTCTGTTTTCCTTGTCTATAGAAGTTCTACCTTTCAAGATTTACAAATTTGAACAACTAGGATTATAACACAAAAAAGGCATAAAATCAGCATGGTTTTTACAAATTGTTCACATTTGCTTCATGGAACACAACCAATTAGTAAATGCTACCAGACCTACTCATTTCAGAGTGAAACAAGCCTAGGAAAGACAAGGCTCTCTGAATAGAAGTGACAGAAAGTCTTGTATTTTTCAGTAGGAAAAAATCCCCAGACACTATTTCAGAAGATAGTGCTGTAAATGATTGCTGCAACATTCAAAAGCTACAGTACATAGAGAATAATATAAAAATATTAGTTTTTCTATAACTCTGTTGTGAGGATCTGAAATATTTCCGAAACTGTAGCTTTTCCACCCTTCACAGTGGTAATCCTGTGCTCCACTAGAGCAGGAGACTTGGCTTCAGTTGAGATAATTCGTACCTATGGTTCCCACCGGCATGAACAGTGAACATCACTTGTCATGGCCAGATGAAATGCTGATTTCAGTAGCTGCCCAGCACACACCACACAGAAGTCCCAGTGTGACTTCTTTCCCCACATACAAGTATTTCTCACTGGGGAATAAATGGGGTATTTTTATCCTAAAAACTTGCAACAACAGAAGTGCTCATTAACGCTTATATGAAGACATCTCCTCTCCCCTAACAAATTTAGGCAATCAAGTTTCATTATTTAATCCTTATTCTATTACTTTCAATTGCTAAATCCTAAGGGTAAATGAGAATCTGTTACACAAGTTGATACCTTGCATAACAAGACTTGGGAAACTTTTATAGGCATTGACTGCAAAGCCTGACGTTCCTTCAGCATTGAAGGGCCATTTGCCAGCCAGAACTCAGGGAAATATCCCGAGTGCTAAGGAGCCAAAGCAATACACTGTGGTTTTGTTCACTCCTTTATCTGCTATGTGTGATGCATTTGTACTATGACAAAAATAAAAACCTACCAAGCTTCTCTCTCACATCCATATAGAAGAGGAAGTACTGTCCTTCCTGTCTGTGACATTAAATATCCTATTATTCTGTCATCAAAGGCAAGGAACAGAACACTCAAAAGAGTGTCCTAGGAAGGATCTCTATGAACCAAAATCCTGAATGCAAATCCTCAGTCACTGACAATGGTAAATGGTACCTGGTCCCTGACCAAACTGATGACTTAGGTTTTAACTTTTATATTTTTCAAAATCCTGTACTGCTTAGTGTGTAACTGTGAGATTTCTTATAGCCTGTTCATTTCTGCTCTCTCGTGCTGAGTAGTCATAATAAAGCCTCTCTGGGCCTGCTCTTCAAGGACACTCAGACCGTTCTAGGCCCAAAAAGTCTAAATTAAAAGCCTCTGAAAGGGGGGCAAGCTGAGGGGAATTATATCATTAAACTCAAGCTTTAATTGGAGAATTAACCCTGAGATGCAAATGAACCAAACCTATGAAAGTGTGAAGAACTCGTGGCATCTCGTCCATCTCGGGGCCCATCTGGGCAGCAGCCTCTGGCTCCCCAGGGGTACCTTGAAGGCCCTTCAAATAAATTCCTACCTTTATTCCCTTATTCCTGTCTGGTCTCTGTTTTAGGTGGCCTCTTAAGGCATCAAAACTGTCCCTTTGACAGTTCGCTCCCCCATTATCTAAAATTACAGCTACAGCAATCAGACACTCATAAAAAGCTGCCATCACTCTTGGGCCATTTACACCCAGTATTTCCACAGCTATCCAAAATATCAGAAGACAAAAGGCTACAGAAGTCAGGATTGTGTGAAGTCATAAAGGCATTTCATGCCTTAAGACCTCACATGTTCATATACGAAAAACAAACCAAAAGAGAAGAGCTTGCCTTTCTTTTGATTGTTTGGGATTTTTTGATGGTTTTTTTCCCCTTTTAATTTAAGAGCCTGAATCATAGGAGGATTCAGTGATTTATCCGAGATCAAGCTGAATTTCTATAGGACAGCTTGTAAACTGAACTCCTGTCTTCTGAGTCTCAAACCATTTCTCAATTTTCCCTTATAGGATAAAAAACCTTGTCTTGATGCAAACTGTCATGCAATTAAGAAAATTTACCCTTAAAGCTATTAGAAATATCTCATTTCTGTCCTGTCCTGAATTTTTCCAGTAAGACTGCCTTTTCTCTTCCAATAGAAGGGCTCTTCAGAGCAAGTCAACAGCTTTCTTTGTCTTTGAGAAAGACACAAGAGACTCATTTGTCAAAACATACAGAAGGCAATGAATAGATAAGTGGAACTGATCCAAATCATCTCGCAGCTGAGAAAAATGTAGTAGAGTTTAATAGAAAACATCCAAATCAGTTTCTCTAAATCACAGCTTGGCCTTGTCTATATCATTATTGCAGGCAGTTTTAAGTTTCTGCTTACTCAGATGTTAAAAACTGAAGTCAACTGAAGCAGCAGCTTCACTCTGTAACCATGAACAAGCTCAAACCTTGCTGCTTTAATTCTGAAAGAAAAGAGTGCTATCTTAAGTGAGGCAAAGCCCATCAGACAGCAAATTAGTGACTCAAAGTCTTCCAGTGAGGGAGGAGAAGCAGCAACCTTTTCTTTTTGCAAAAATTAATGACTATTATCATCAGCAGCTCCAATCTGAAAGCTGTCAAGGTCATTCTACAACTGCAGTTCAGACATGCACAAGGAGCACAGTCACAGGTGCTGGTGTATCCACACATTCCATTTAAAAAGCAAATACTAGACTTTTTTCAGAAATGTGAAGTTATGAAAATTAAATTCATAGGGAACAGCTACTGTCTATGTCCAAGACTCAGCAAGACAGTCTAACCTGTATCACTAAATATTTTCAAGGAAATATTCTATTCTCAATTCTCACCCAAGAATCAGCATTGTCTCTGTTTTTCTGTAATTAGAAAGAGTACTGCATGAATCACTGATAGCTGCACTGACATACCACTGAAATTCTTTTTTTATTCAAAGTTACAGAGAATTTTAATAAATGTTTGCTTAGTCTTCCTGAAAAATCTGATACACTTACATTATGGAGAACATGCTTTCTCTATTTTCATTTTAAACGTGTTTCAATGTATTGAAATTTCCATATTCTAGTTTTTAAATATCAAAGCAGTCCCAAGGAAATCAGTGGGTGTACTCAGAAGCTACTTATTAAATACACAGTTTTCACACCAGGGCTTGAGTTTTACACCTAGTTTTTGTCCCAACTTTCAAAACAATTTAAGGACTACTAAGAATCCATACATCTGAAAAGTGAAAATAAACAAGGTATTCTTAAAACACAAATATATAAATAAGAATGAAAATACTCTTGGCTGTAATTGCTGACAATGAATGAAACTTGCTCCTCAGACTATCAAAAAAAAAGTATATCGAATAAGCAAAAACACTTAAACAGTCAACTATAGTATGAGATTTTCAAATCCCATTTTACTTTTTGTGGACTATACTTAAAATTATTTAAAGTTTCAAAGTAAACTAAGAAAGAGTCAAATCTGTTCCCGTTTCCCTCTTTCCTGAAAAAGTCCTGATAGTCTGTTGTCTGAGTAGCTCAGCGTTGGGGCACTAGAGGTAGGTGGCTTCAGAAGGAACCAAATGCTAAGCAGGAAAGTATTAACTTAATATTAAAAGCTTTGCTGTAAGAGTGACAGAAAACTGACATCTAATATAGTAGCTGAGCATGATTTTACTTTGTTTTTGTATTGTCTGTAACTGAAGGGACAGGGTATCCTTTTCTAGCACAGTATGAAAGAAATGAAGGTATTTAGTGCACCCACTGAGCATAATGTATCAGTGAAACAGTCAGCAGGCACTCTTGTACAATTAATACTGAAACAACTCAATTTCAAAATACTCCAGTGTCTATAGTAACCATAATACAACACATTTGCACATTATTTTACTATGTTAATCATGACCACAATTATTCTATAAACATCTGAAATGTAAGGAAAGCAAGTTGAAAGCAATAGCAGGAGAGTGCAGTAAAACTTTTATTGCCTGCTCCATCTTGCTTGGCTTGCTAATAAAAACCATAAAACTCTGCTACAAAGGTTGTGGCCACATAAGTCCTCCTTATTCAGTTTATAACCCTGACAATTTTTCCTTTTTTTAATAAAATAAACATGAAGATAATATGTAATAGGTAGTAAAAGCCAGATTAATTAAAAAAGCAATGGTAAAACTGTTCTGTCTTCAAATTCAGGGCTTGTGCAGCTCCTCAGACAGTCTGTGAACTGGTGCTAACAGTAAATTTGCACTTGAAATTGCTCTTGACAATGTCAGTTTTAAGGCTCTCCCATATCAAGTCAAGCCATTGCCTATGCAATAAAAAACTAGAAAGCTCTACTGCTCAATGTCTAACTGTGCCACAGACACTTAATCACTGTTGGATGAGAGCTCTCATTAGCACTCATAGATAAATATACTGCAATTATTTCCTACTATCAAAAGGATAAACTTAAAGCTGCTGCACTTCACTAGTATTGTTTCTTTTACTGCAGCTGTTAAAACCATATTTGATTAGCCAGATATGATTAATAATCAGAGAGGTCTGAAAAAGTAAGAGGAAGATAACAATTACAGAAAGATCCATCACTGAAATGCAGTAGCTGTCTTCTACTTTTCAGCACTAGGACTTGTTTATCACCACTATTCCAGAAGGTAACAGTAAAAAATGAAGAAACTTACTCTATGCCAAGCATACTGCCCAACACTACAGAAATAGAACTACTGCAATGTTTTAGCTTCTGCTAAAACTTTAACACTTCCTCGCAAATGCCCAAGTAAATCACATTTCCCAATTTAAAACAACACAACTGTGGCTGATGCTGTAAAGGAAGAACATGACACTCCAGTGTGGGGACTGGAACATAATCTGTGCACTGGAGGCAGCTGCCCAGTGAGCTGCATGGCTGCCCAGGAGGACTGAGAGCCTGGAGTCATAGGACAAGCCTGGAAGTGTCCTAGGCCAGGATGGATGGGTTTTGGAGCAACCTGGGATAGTGGAAGGTGTCCCTGCCCATGGCAGAGTGTGGAGTGAGGTGAGTTTTAAGGTCCCTTCCAATCCAAACCATTCTGAAACACTGTGACCAGAGAAACACAAAACAGCTCCTTGAGCCTTGCTCAAGACTGACCACAGAACAAGGAGTAGGTTTAACATGCTCTGCACCCACACTGAGTGGAAGACAAAGCCTTAAGCTTTAAAAACATGAACAGATAATATCTCCAGAGAAGGAACAATCTTTAAAAAACCTCCAACATTCCTTGAGGACCTGTTCTGTGTTCAAAAGGGTATCTATGCTGTACAGAAATACCCCATGCAGCCTTCTTCCAACACTTCTACCATCCCAGCTACATCATCAAACATATATATTATCTTCTTTCGATTACTCTTCTGTCACAGCAAACTGCATGACCAGCAGTCCCTGCAGAGTCAACAAGATGAGTGAAGAGTCACAGTAAATTATTCCAGAACACGAATGAACATTAATTCTGAGTGCTAAATTCAACTACAGTCTCAAGAAAGTGATATAATGATCATCCAACTTTTAATCTACTACTCCCTCATGGTGGGAATTGAGTTTAATACATGCAATCGAAATTAATTTCTTAATTTAAAATTATTACAACTCTAAGATACAAAGTCATACTGGTACTGATATGCCCATATTTTAAATGTCTACTTCTGGTTACCATTAACAGCAGTTATGAATGCAAGTTTATCACATGTGAAAGAATAAATTCAGTATTATTTTACTGGCAATAATTACCAGTGTGTTGCCCTGATTTTCGTCATCATCTCATCACCACATCGTAACAACAGCACACATGCCTGTTTGTTTTCCAAAAGAGAAAAGAGAAATTATCTATGTCTCACAGATAATTAAACAATACGTTCATGCAATAGAGATGTACACACAGCTATGTATATAACTTAATCTTGCATAAACAACTACAAACACTGTCAAAAAACTCAGCTTGATCATTTCCCAAGGAGAAGTAAAAGAACATCTATGGAAATGCTGAAATAAATTATCATGATATGAGGCATGCAATCGATTTTCATGGCTTTTTTCTAAGTCACGAATAACCATGTGCTATTTCCAAAGATGTTCCCTACCCCTTCCGTTAAAAGGTTTATGTTTGAAAAACAACTATGTTTATGATCAATATTAAAATAAAAAACAGTGCAATAAAATATAGAAACCTCTTCCAATTATAATTTTATTTTGTAGATTTAAAGTTTGATTATGGTGCAATTAAAAGTCAGCAATATTTTAAGCTACAGCAGCACATGCTGCATATGCCACACAATTCATCATGTTAAAGAGGCAATGCTGATTAAATGACAGACATCGAGTTACTGCAGTTTTCTGACATACACCAAAATATGTTGCAGTACTGANTTTTAAAATTTTTCATAGTGATTAATATGAATTTCTCTACCACAGAAGTATCCTACAGTAGAATCAACTAAAAAATCTAGAAGCTTTCTTGATCTTCTTCAAGCAAACCTCAGTACAAGCAATCCAAGACCATCCATTCATCTACAGATGTTCCAGAGGACAGCTCATCTGAATTCATTTTGATTTTATTCCTAAAACATGCACTGAGAAAGACTGTGGGAGAACTCTCTTTTTTTAAATCATTTCCTTTGACATGAATTCACCTGCACTTCTAACAAGAAAAAAGTATCTGCTCCCAAAGGCTCTCCCTAACACTAGTGATATCCAAACATAGATGCTAGAGGTGCAAATAAGCTCTAAATTTTGCCATTCTTTCATTATCTTCCCAAATATTAAAAAAAAAGTTTCATTTTTCCTCAAATTACTATTCTGCTTCTCAGGCACTGTCAGAAAGCTCAGAAATTGTGTGTACAATCTCAGTAGCCTGGATGCACTAATTTCTGCCAGGGCCAAAGCACCCGCTGTAATCATCTCAGTAACTGTTATAAGGCACACAGGGCTTACAGAGGTCCATACATCACTACAATGAACTGGTAAACACATTCAGGGGCCATTAGTTATTGATTTATTTGCAATTATGCGTTACAGATGCCGTCCATGTGCCCCCCCTCCCCCTTGGCAGTTCATCATCCTGACTCCATTTCAGGAGAGCCAGTAACCATTATCCCAAGCTCCACATAATGAGAAATAATGAAAACAAAGCTGTAAGAGTACTCTGACATGCAGGTACAAAGCTCTCAGCTTGTCAATACTGCAGAGAAATGGATTCTTTATAATAAAGAGCTAATTAATTGATTACTGTACTTGTAAGCAATAAGTACTTTATCAAACAGGGATAAAACTGGTTATCTATCACTGTTAACCACCATAAATATTTTCAGCACTGCAGGAAGTGGATACAGCAGAATATGAAAGAGGTACTGCCAGGCTGACTTCACAAACATGCCAGCAGTGAAATTGCTAAAAAGTGCCTTAAGGTGTGAGGAAGTCAGTCTGCTCTACATTCAGGAAGGCAGATTATGAAACCAGACCCAAAATGTCTGTAATTGATTTTGGACCACATAAAACCCAGGCCTCTGCACGTCCTTGAATCACATTTCTACTTGAGCTAGACACAGCTTTAAAAAAATCCATTATTTAGAAACTGTTGGTTTTTTTAAGACTGAAGGATTGGCTAGGTCTGCCAGCACATTTGTGAAATGCCTAACTACACTCTCTATTAAAAAGCCAACTCTATTTCTAACCCAGAATGTCCTTAGATTCAATTTTCATCTACTAAATTCTATTCTACTTCTGTCTGCTAAGTAAACACTGCTATTAAGAGTACATTTTGTCCCCTTTGTCACAGGCAATGATGAAGAATGCCCTAATTAAGCCTGTTCTAGTCAAAGATTACCCTGCTCATTGTAGGGGGTTGGACTAAATGACCTTTAAAGGTCCCTTCAAAGCCAAACTATTCTATGATTCTCTGAACTTTAAATGCATAGTAAAAAAGTATATTTTTATTTCTATTTCGTATACCAAGTGATCCAGACTTCCCCTCTTCATTTTCATGGTCTCTTCATGGAATAAGACCTCAGCAGTGTGTCATTTGATAAATTTATCTACTGAAAAATCAAATCTTATTTATCTACTCTAAATCAAATACAAATCAGATTTTTGAGATTCTTTTTTTACTCCACGTCACATATAAAAATCCTGAATAATTCATAATAAGAAAAAAAGTCTCTGAATACAATTGATTATTCTCCATTTAAGGCTTCATGTCAGACTTGAACATGTTAGTAACATTATTTACACTGACTTTGTACAATTACACAACTGTATCTTCCACAATTATAGGATAATTTGCATTAATAGTACTACTAATTATTTATAGTTTTCAGTTCTCTCTATTACTCTGTTTCTCCATTTCTTGAGTCACTTTTTACATTTTAAATACTCTTGAAAGTAACCCCAGATTTCTGGCACAATCACCCTGAGACAATTTCTTACAACAGAAGGAGATGAAAAAACAGAGTAAGTTTATCACCACCTGACTCCCAAGTTACAAAATTGAAACACTGTGCTTTTAAGTGGAATAGTAGAAACTACAAGATTTTATTCAATTCTTGAAACCTAGTCCATGTACTCTCATAGAAAGGCAATTTGTTCATGTGGGTTAGGACAGATGGCATGGGGACCTAAAATGAATTTTACTCTGAAAAATACCAATTGTTTTACCCAATGGATCTGTTCTTTTTCTGTATTCAAAATCATATACCCTTATTAAGAACGTAAGTAGAGGGTTTTATTGTTTTTTTATTACCATTAGCCATTCAAACCCACACAATTCTCAGATGGAAGCAGGGGCTATTTTGTCGTTTTTTTGGTCTCTCTCCAAACCTGTTCATACACAGCAGTACCCTGTTCCATCCTCTCTGGCCAAGTCAGAGGGAAATGCTGAAATCAATTCTCCCCAACCATTCATCCATGGACAGATTCAAGACAACTTGCAATTTCATTCTAAATTTAGGCACTTGGCCACTGCCATAACAGCTATAAAGCTTTTATTGGAGATGTCAAATTTCACTCACCAGTAGCTGCAACACAGGATAAGTGTGAAGAATGTGCTTTATCAATTTTTAAGACTGCTATGTATCAATATTTCTGTGTGGACTCACAGAGCAATGGGACAGCCAGGACTGAGACACAAGTGGGTAAAATCCCACAGAATTCACTGCCCACAGTTTTGAGCTTGATGTTTGAAGAGCCACCACCAAAAGTCTACAACAGAAAGGGACACAGCCCAACAACACCCAGAAAAATTGACAGTTTCTCTGGTCACAGGCTGCACCTTCCCGTTCTAATTCATGAGCCATTACTAGAGATAACTCTGGATAAAAATTGTTCTAGGAAAACTAAAGACAATCTGGAGGTAAGAGGAGTGAGATGCTAGTGGGAAAAAGCAGCCTTAGAAGCAAACACTCCAAGGAGTTCTGAAGTAGACCACACAGGCCTAGCAGCATACAGAATCAGTTGAAAGAAAAATCAGATAAGTAAATGGTGCAAACAGGGCATATCTCTGAGCTTTTTAGGAAAGCTCTCTTTCAATTTATTTTAACTATCCTTATATCTTAAATTATTACTTTTGTTTCCTCCACCTACTCCTCTAGCAAAGGATTTTTCTTTAACTTTCCCAATTCTTAAGAACCTACAGAGGCTCAAATCCTCCCCCGATCCCTGATTCCCTGCCCACACAATTATGGCTAAGTGCCCTTTGAATGTGCCTGAGCAGGGAGGACTCTCCCTTATCCACTGCAATAACACACACAGAAATGTAATTAATTCTAAATCTGAATTTCACTCCAACTTGTACTGTATGAAATAACCTACTTTAGTAAATGTCCAGCTCCAACCTCATCTTCTTGGCACCCTTCTCTGTGACTTCAGTAAAAGCTTTAGGATAACAAGCAACCTTATTCCTTATATTACATTATATTCCTTATATTCCTCTTTAGAGCAAACCCAAGTGGACAGGAGTAGGCAAATTACACTTTCCTTTGCCAGTGTTCTCCCTGTATCAGAAATCCCATCATTTTTTGTTGATTTCACAACACACAAATTCCACTACCCCGTTCCACACACAAATTAACTTGCCTTTTTCCCCCCTCTACTTTCTGTCCTCTAAAATCCTAAATCATCTTCTGCCCCCTTATTTATCATCTATAATCTGTATCACTGCCTCACTCTTTCTTTACTTGCAGTTCACAGTCATTTGCCATGTTCTTACCAAACTTTCACTCTTGTTTCCGTTCCGGCTTCCATGCATTCCTACGTATTCACATGCAATGTGGAAAATTCTGTGGAACGTTAAATATTCCAGTTATGCACAAAGAGACCAACTTGAATTGCCACTTTCCCATTTTCAGTCCCATTCCCACTAGTGTGCATTTCAAAGTGTTCTGCCTCACCTGCAGTTCCTTCTTTTATCTTTCATTTCTACCCTC
Source organism: Rhipidura dahli (assembly GCA_013399225.1). Classification (NCBI taxonomy): domain Eukaryota; kingdom Metazoa; phylum Chordata; class Aves; order Passeriformes; family Rhipiduridae; genus Rhipidura; species Rhipidura dahli. The sequence goes on along the minus strand of VXAC01007218.1, from coordinate 784,539 downwards.
AGTTGTCACATCAACACTTCATTTGTTGTTCTTGTGCTTCTGCCTCCCCTCTGCAGGTACTGAAGGCAGTATTTGGCAAGAGTAAAACTGGAAAACCACCACATTTTCTACTCAAAGGAACTGCAGTTACTAAAAGCATTTAAAGTTGTTTTTAAACAACTTTCCTATGTGATCACAGCTATTACTGCCCATCAGATACAAGGTCTATAATGTTTAAGCCATAAACTGCACCACTGGACTTCCTTCGTACTTGCCCTGAAGGAAATCCTAATAAAGTCGTCAGCTTCCAGTTCCTAACTGATGAAAAATTCAGTAAGACTCTGCCTCCAGACCAGACTGAGAATTTGACTGGAATTACACTGGCAATTTCTTAGATATTAAAGAGCCTTCTTTTTTTTGCGCTATGGAAGAAAACAGAGGGCACATTCATGACTGAAGTTCAACTACATAAACTAATGCTCCCAAACATATCAGACATCATTCCTCTCAACTGCTATTACTCTCACAATTAAAGGCAAACATCCCTTTTCAGGAGTGGAAAAAAACTTTAATATATACTGGTAATGAATTTCGAAAAAGGGATTATTATTGCATCTCTGACCATTCTCTCAGGATTATATTCTGACCAATAGCTCCTTAGAACTATTTTATTTATTCAGAACAAAAACATTTAAAATAAAACACATTTTAAAATTCAGAAACCTCTAATAAAGACACCTATTCTACATTCAGTTACTAACAACCCATCCAGAAAAACTATCAAGACTAAAATTCTTGTTCTTTCCCTGGTGCCAAGTCTTACACTAAAAGTCAGACATTTTACTGCACTGAGGGGACCCTATAGTAAAATTCAAGGGATTTGATGCCTCTTTTGAGTCAGAAATTATTTTAAAAAATATTAAAATATTAATAGACGTTACTTAATCATGTTTGAGAAGTGGGGTCCTAACTCCATATTTCTATGCTTAAATTAAGCTATGTTAGATTTTTTCATCCAAGATATTACTGCTAATACAAATGCACACTATTTGTGTGTGCCTGCAACCTCAGTACTGCTTAGTCATATTTTTGGAGGCTTCTATCAAACTGATGTGTACAGTCTCTTCAAGAATTTCCTTTTCTAACTCAGAATCTGAAGAAAATTTAAAGAACAAAGCAGAAGATGCACTGCTATAATTACGGAAAATAAAAATCACTTGAAAATTTCAGGGTTTTTTCTTCTTAATTTAAGGATTAAAACATTTCAGTTGTAACACTGCACAAGGGATGTTGGGATGAAATGGCACAGATTAAGCTGGATATTTCCTTAGAGGGCTGGGGGGAAGAAACAACCACAAAGAGCAGACTTCAAAGTAACAGCTGAGAGCAGCAGTTCAAATTACTACAGAAAAAAAACTGCATGGAAGGTCTAAATATATAATCAATTTTTTTTGCACTGACATCTACTCTATATATATGTATTTGTAGCTTGCATGCACACTTCAGCAGAAAGGTAAAATGCAGTGATTGACAGTGCAGTAAGTTTCTCACAGCAGTAGAATTACAGCTTTCTCAAACCCAACCCCCCCAAACACAGCCTTACTGTATTACCTGAGAAGGACTGGAGAAAACCCTTCAACATAATGTTCAGGGGATAACTGTAGAAGAAACGCAAAGTATGAAAGCCCTCTGTAGAGGCAGACAAATTCTGACCATTGTTCAATAAGCCTACACTTACTGAATTTATTAATTCCTCTAGAATTCCAGCAGCATTCTGTCTCAGATGTAGAAAGGTTGTGAGGATTCTGTAAGAATCATCACAAACTTGAAACTTCCCCCAGAAATTGTCATCTACTCTGGAGTGAACAGGAAAAGATTTCATGGAACATACTGATCTAAGAGCCAGCAGATCCTGTGTCTCACACATGCTAATGCAGATCCAGCTTTCCTGGCACTGAAGAGCATGGATTTGAACCCAGAGCCATCCTAACCACCTCATCATTCCAGGAGAAAACAAGCAACACCAGAAAAATGGATTCTTCTCTGCAAAGAATGAAAGGGGAAAGGAGAAAATAGGGACAGGAAATTGGAACTTTGTCATTGGCAACAAGACATCAGACCTGTTAAACTAATTATTATGATACTAATGACCAGAGAAAATTAACCTTTACAGTGCAACAGTATATAATGATAGCTGACTCTGAACAGAAGCTTGCTATTTATGCTTAGAAAATTTTTCAGACAATAATATGAGCCCAACCTCATCAAATAAGCCTTAAATTCTCAAAAGCATTTAGGTATCTAATGTCCCTTCCAACTAATCCCATCTAATGTCCCAAACCACTCCATGATTCCATGACCTATTCCTACTAACTTCCATGAAAGGGAACCTGGACACCTTTGCAGAACTTTAAGTACCAATCACTGCTAAAGTTATGGACCTATTTGAGAAAAAAACCCCTGAAAGGTTAAAATCCCTTGGTAAATTACCTTCAAGGATTGGGTGTGCAGCTGTAAGAAGACAATGCAGATTACAAGTACATCAACCTCTCACAGGTACAAACGTGTGTAGCTAAAAATAATAGCCAAATTAGAGTTGATACCAACTCACCAAAAAGAGAGCACTAATTAAATCAAATCTCAGCTGGGCCCTAACTGGAACAATCCAATGACACACTATAGTGATGCTCAAATACATTTGGCAGCAAAGAGGGACAAAAATGTTACCCTTTTCTTGTTTCCTCTCATTACCTTTGTTACAGTAACTTACTTCTGACAGGACATTCACGATTAATTAATTCAATTAGCAATAAGATCTTTAAAAGTAAAAACCCAGGATTTGTAATGTCTGGAACAACACTGACGGCTCCAAACCTTTATTTTAAAAGCTTTCCTGATGTTTATAAAGTATTTCAAAACCCAAACGTTTTATTACAAAGAAACAGAAAAGGACCACTTCAAAAGGTATAAAATGTGAGCCAATCTGGAGCCTTGCAGAGTAGCCGACACAGCTGGTAAAAATAGTCCCCTGCACAGGTGTTGGCATGTTCTGACCAAGCTCCCAGTCACAGCCTTGGCACAGCCAGCCTCTTTTACTGCCACTGAGGCTCTCTACTCACATGCATTACCAGATGGTGGCTAGAAGCTTACGCGGTGTGTCCTGACAAAAATGGAAATAAACTACACAGATTGGAAAGAGCTCCTTGCAATAACTCCCAGACCAAAAATCAGTAAACTTAGCACCAAGGTTAACAATGTATGCGAGTGTATTAGCTTGTGTGGTTGTGTTTCTAGAAACAATACAGGAGTTATCAAATACAACACAGGCCCTCTCCAACTATCCTTAAATGTGCTCCAGATAGTCAGCCCTCCCCCTCTCATTCTTTTTAGAAACTGTGTAATAGGATACTTAATTAGTACATAATAGGCTGTCTTCCATTAAAATAGAACAAGACTCTAAAAATAAACAATTATGCTAACAAAGCCCTGTTAGCTTCTCTTCATTGTTACTTCCCAAATTATTTTAGCCAGGGTGAATTTTTGAGATCAAAGCAAGCCTGAACACACTGTTCTTCAAAGCTTCGGTGGCAGGCAGAAATTGGTCATGAACTGTGAGTATGCAAAACAGAACAGAACCTGGAGGGGCAGGATCAGGGCAAGGGAAGTTTAGTCAACAACAGAACAGGAGCAGCAGAATGAACAGCTGCTAAAGCCTTCCAGCCTGAACTCAAGAGAATATCTCTTTCCAATTACTATTGTTTGGACAAAACCAATTGCTCAACAACTGACCGTACATCAAAAAAAATCAGATAAAATATACTCAGAATGAGAATTTCTCTCTCAAAGGGTAGTTTTTAGAAGATACCTCCTATTTCATCTCTATTACTATTTTTCTCATTTGCAGTATTGAAAAACCAAGGACAGTATCTTCCCACTAACCAACATTGTGATCTATGTCAAAACATACAATTGGGGTATTGTCTCTAAGTATTACATTCTCATGGCTGTATGCTGCTCTTTGATTATTTATGTACTGCGTTCAAGCCACGGCACGGACATCTTACAGCACAGAACAATTTCTACACCAAGCGTGAAGGAGGCCTGTGAACTCCTCTACTATTCCTAAGACATGTCACAACTATATGCATTGTTCCTAAATTACCCACAAGAGTTAAGTAATCTAAATAGACTTTTAAAAAGTTACAATTATTACTAAAATATAGTGGAAATATAGTGTAGACATTTTCATATCAACAAGTACCACTGCTAAACTAAATTTTTTAATGACTAAGTATTTTTAAAATACTATGAATAGTGATTTTGCATAGTGATTTTTTTCTTGTTTATCTCCCTCTTTTTTTTTTTTTTTTTTTTTTGTGGGAATGAACTCTTCAGAGATTTCTATCACAGCAAATCTCAGTTTTTGCTGAACTGCTTCAAGAGAACAATTTCTTGGCAGGTGCTACAGAAACATGGGAAAGGTTTTCTCTCTACCATGAGGGAAGCATTCCTGCAAAAATAGAAATGGCTTCAGATTTCTAGTAAATTATGAATGTCTGATTAGCTGATCTGCTTTGGTTAATTTACAGTATATAGCATATTATCTGTAATATAGACACAAGGTAAAAACTTGAAAACAATAAATAGAGAACCATGATGTAAAACATACAAAAGAAATGCAATCTGAAACTATCCACTGAGTATCTGGTGCTCTACTATTACTTCAGCATGGTTTGGCCTTTGGTCTGAGTAACAGAATTCTGTAACTAGGCTTTCAAGCTCATGTGTTCAAACTTTGTAATTCAGCACCTTAGCTGAAAGGATTTAGAGAATTTACAAAGAGAGCAGACATAGGAAAGAGAAGGGGAGCTGCCAGGGAGGTGAGAGGACTTTGGAAAGGAAGCAGGAAAAAAAGCATTGTTTTAAATGAGCTGTGAAAACACTTGACTCATTCTGCTTTTTAGCCCCCAAAACCAACCTCGGAGATCATGGCCAAACTCCACAGTAAGATACCAAAGTGCACTTCTAAAAAGCAAATCTTCAATATGAAGAGATTCCTAATGTGTCCACAAAATTGTTTAGCAGTTGTGCTTTACAAAGTGGTTGCATGTAGTGGAAACAAATCTGAGTTGCCTTTGCTGTCTGAACATCACATGAATTATTTCTGTTCCTCTGGTATTAAAACTTCACCTGTACAGACATTCTAGTCTGGGTTCCAGCAGAAATCTGCCCAACCTCAGCCTCCCCTGCTAACGGAGGTTGCACTTTGCTTACTGCATGGAAGAGCAGGTAAGATCAACTAATCCATGATTATACAACAACTAGTTTTAATCATGATCAAACCTGTCAGGCCTGGATTCAAACTGGAAATCCAATTACAAAGAGGCCTGTGACCCATTAACATTATCCTCATAGTATGTGACACTCCAGTGAAACACTGTCACATTTTCTGGAGGAAATGCTCTGATTATTAATTCATAAACTGTTTGGAGTAAAGACTTAGTATTTTATTTAATTTCATTGTATTCAAACAGAAACAATTAAGATTTTACTTTCTGTTCCCAGAAGTGCTGTTTGAATATACAAGACAAACAACCCTGAACACCGTGAGCAGTGCCAGAGCTCTTAGGGTATGTTAGAGATTTGTTACCATGAAAACGACACACTAATGCTGAATTTCATTTTCCTTAAAGTGATGTTGATATATGCAAAGGCTTTGTTTAAATATTGGAAAAAAAGATTGAAACACCAAAATCCATAACTTACTACAGAATAGTTAATTTAAAATATAAATACCACATTCAGCACCTGAGCCTTTGCCTCCAGATTTTAGGGATCTGAGCACTTATTTCACATTTTAGTCACATTTAACTAATTTGAAAGAGATCTCATTGAATCCATGAATAACTTAAGCTGAACTTCATTAAAATGGAAACAAAACAAAATACTCAATAAGTATTTAGTTTGGCCTCATTTAATCTATTTTTTTGTGTATGTATATCAAGCAGTAGCTCATATATTGCCTTTTAATCCACATCCCTGAACACCAAGCTAAGGTTACCCACTGAACTGTAGACTGCAAATACTTCTGGAAGAATACTCCTTTAAAAAGAGTGGTGATTATTCACCCAGTTCAAATACAATTACCATTCTGAAGATTGTGCCTTACAGCTGTGTATCAGTTACAAGTAACATTTCCATGTGTCTTATTAATACCCCAAACCACCAAGCAGATCATTGATTTGTCATATTGAAAACTAAAACTTAGTATACAGAGTTTCTAAATTATTACAAAACTCTTCCCAACTTTTGCATCATAAATTTTTCATTATGAAAAAGATCTTGAAAAAAAAAAAAAAGGAATTGGAAACAGACTTCTGTGGAATTTAGTTTTTTTCCTCTCACACAAGAAAAAGCCCTTTTTAAAAACCACTGACATTTTTCAAGTGAAATGAACTGTGCACCAATAACATTGTAATAAGGTACCCAACACTCCTCAGGTCTTGTGTAGTGCTTTCTATTGCTAGTTAGTTCCTCTCCTTCCTTGAAAGAAATTGAGATATTGGCAGAAGTTTAACATTCCAAACAGTACTGGAATTGCACAGTTAGAGATGTCGTACCAGCAGAATTCCCTTTGGCGGCTGTAAGCACTGAACATCTGTTAGTGAACAAACAAGCACAACTAAACCATTCTCCTCCTCTTCCCCTCACAACTCCCAAATGGTTTCCAAGAGAAATGTTAAGGTCTTGACACTTTAATTAAAAGGAAAACAAAGTGTTAGTCCTGAGTTAATGGAATTGCTCAATTATGGTCTCAAAGGCCAGCGCTGCTGATGTGACCAACAGCTGTGTAAGTACCATCCCACCTCCTGCTGTGGCTGGTTTGTAGGGAGCCTCTGGTGCTCCTGGAAAGTTCTCTCTTTAACTCAGGGGAAGTCAAATCCTATCCTCCAGCCCAATGTGAATGACGGTAAGCATTGCAGGAACTCTGAGGGACAAAGGAAACCCTCATGCACAACCCAATTCCTAACTCTATTTGTCTGTCCTGAGGAAGATATCAACAGCTATTTGTGAAAGTAAAGGAAGCCAAACATTTGAAAGTCTTTGTCTTTTTCAAAATATATATATATCTGCTACATCTTCTCTGCAAAGAGAACTCAAAGATTTTTTTCTTCAATTAAATACAGTTTCAGTACATCCCTCTTCCAGGAAATCAAAGCATTTGCATATAAAAACCAATAATTTTATTATCAGCACTTTTTGCAAGTGACTATAGCAAGAGTGAGATTCACAGTCCCACTGAAGACAGCCTATTATTCTAAAACCTGTCATTATTGACACTCAAATACAAAAAGAAATAGATGAATATGCAAAGCCTATGTACAATTAGAATTAGGATCGAATGCATCTTACTTCCCAACAACTTTCTGTATTGGTTCTCAGTCTTGGGGCCCTGTTACTTTATTATTCATGGCAGCATGCAGTGACTCAAAATAAACCTTGTTCTTTAGCATAAAGAAAACCCTTTGGATGCTCTGTGAGGTAATTTTATGTAGTACCAATGGCTTAAAGAATCAATCTACTACTAAAAATGCAAGGCATTGGATGTCTCGATTTAACAAAGCTGCAAAGGTAGCTGAACATTAACATAGTAAGTTGTCTTTTAGAATCTGATCTTGCAACTGTAGGAAGATTTCCTCTACAGCTTTATTTGTAGCTAACATTCTTAAGCATTTTCTCCTTTTCTTCATGTAGGCCTGAAATCTTTAAACACGTTTGAGAAAATCCTAAAACTAAAGCCATCATCACATTATCTATTACATTACAGAATATAATAGACAACTTTTTAAAAAGCATGAATTTCACCTAAAAAGCAGCTTTATACTTTTACCGTTTTCAAGTCCATTGCAAAAGTGTTTTAAGAAAATACAGAATTGCCTAACAAAACAGGTAATTCTATTAAATTCTTCTAAATTCCATCAAAACCAACTAAGGGACACATTTTAGATTACACTCAGTTAATCTTGGATCATACTCTTAACACTGGGGGCACAGAACATTAATTCTGTAAGTAAAAGGAAAGAGGCATCATATTCTAAGGATACACATTTTCTTTTCCCCTTAACACACACTGTACTCTGAATGATTATTATTGAATTTCTACTTTATTACTACTCGTTCTTACAAGTTGTTATGTAATTTGGGATTTGCTCTTGCTTTTATTTCTGGTTTTTTAACAGAATTCTTTCCTATTTTAAGGATGCAATCTGTCTCCCCTCTAGAGTTCTTAGAGTACCCAATTTCACTTTTCACTTTTTCTTTGACAGTTTCATGGACTTCTAATCATTCTTACTGCTCTGGTGTAGATGCTCCACTTGTCTCCTGAAGAGCTGTGATCAGACTGCACACAAAACTGCAGCCAAAGCCACATGCCATCTGAAATTAGCAAGAGGAATATTCCACATGCTCCAGGCCATATTCCTGGTTTACGCTGCAGCACAGTGTTCAGCTATTCCACAATATTATGTGGTTTTCAACTCATATTAAGCTTATTTTACACAACATACCCTAGAGCCTAGTCTAATTAAAAGCCAATTATCAACTTTTTCTAATCTTTTTGATCTCTATTTGTACATGGGGTCATTTCTTAAAGGTAGAGTTTTGTACCTCTTCTTACATTGTCTGTTATTTTTTTAGATCAATTCTCCAATAGGTCAGGTTTCGAATTCCACTCCTGTCCTCAGCTGCACTTGCTGTTCCAACCCTACCAAACCCAGGCCACTTGGTCTGCAAGTTCTGTTGCATTTTCCACATCATTAAGGACAATATATCCCTGCAAAAAAAGTCTCTTCAGTATATCTGCATGCTCCTAATATATTTTCCATTAATTTAGAAAAATTATGTCAGGCCAAATTTCCACAGTTGTTCACAGGAATTAATCTGTGAGACAGTATCCAAAGCCTTTTTAAAACCTAAGTGCACTTGTATCTTATCCATGGTACCTCTTATCCTTCCATGCACGCAATACAGACTGGACTGAAACAATTTTTCCTTCCAAATCCATTTTCCCAGTTACTTCTTTCCCTGGTTCCTTGCAGATATCGAGTAAAACTTCACTTACACACTGCTAACTTCCTTAGGAATGTAAGTTATACTGTCTAGTCTATGATTTCTTAGCTTGTATTTTTATCTTATTTGAAACACAGACATCGTATTTTCTTTTCCTTTTTCTGGGCTGCAGTCTTACATTTGGGTAACTTGTATTAATTTTCTTAGCTCCGTGTCCGGAGTTTTATTATCCCAAGGAAGGATTGTACAAATAAGCATTCCCAGTATTATCTGTCAGTCACCAACTCTCTTCTGAATATCAAATCAGTGCCTTCTTACCCACATTATTACAAACACAAAGTGATTGTCTGTTTCATTTACAACCCTTCCTAACTACTTTGGGACCATCTTTCCAATGCTGTTCCCAATACACCTGTGCTAATTTATATTCAAACTCAATAATCTGATTAAGTAATCACTTGGTCTCATCTTCCCTTCTGCTTGAGAGCATAGAAACAGCAGTTCTTGTAAATTTTGTACTCTTTTTTCCATAGAACTGAGGAGAAACTTCAGTGTAATATATGTACCCATGTGATACTTCAACCCAAAGTCTTATTAATTACAAAAGCCATATCTGCGTGATCACTGGATTTTACTTCTCTATTAATATACACAATGGCCGTAATTGCAAAATCTGCTCCACAGAAACAGATAATTCCTCAACTCCAGAAATGTCCAACACACCTTCAGATAAAGTTTTACACCAAGTAAAACTGCAGAAAATAAAATTGGGTTGTAATATATGTAGAAATATAATTTAGTGAACATAAAGAAGCTGCAATTGTCCTGCTAATAACTTATAAAAGCAATCAAACATAGAATGTACTCTGAAAGAAACCTGAGAGAATAAAAATAGGAAAGTTTTCAAGAGCATAATGAAATTCACATTATCAAAGGCTCTCTACAATTTTAATGACCTGTGGGTACATTTTAATTAAGTTAAATGTTTAAAGTTGTACTCTATGCACATTCTTAATCTAAGACTATTTATGCTATTGATACTGGCTTATTAAGGACCAGATATGTAAATAGTTTAGACTAATTGTCTGTTACTACAATTTAATTGAGTCACATAACAAAGATTGTAAAATCAGGATAATGCATTCTCTTAGAATAAAAATCCAGTTGCTTTTTCACTCACTGTTTCAGGGACAAACTTCACACCAAAGGGACCCTGTGTTTTAAATTACGTGTCAGCTTTTACAGGATATTGCAACAACACAATATATGTCTGTCCTTGAAGTAAATGTTCTAGTTCAGCTATGACTCATATTTGCATCTACTTAAAAGCACAGGCATTTGTTGGATCACTGTTTAGCTACCAGACATAGAGGAGATGTTGAATCATTTCCATCACCATAGCTCACTGCTATGCAACAGTACAGTTAATACAAACGTTTATAATCTTGTCTCAAGGATACAATCTCATGACAATATAGTGGCTTTTTACTGAACGGGATATAATCCGAGTGCCTGAACTTTTCAATTGGATAACATGTTCACTCTGAACTTTTGTAAGCTTTAAATGTTTATTTATATTTGCTGAAATAGGTTTGACAATACTAGACAGTGAATTTTACCTACATTTTCTGTATCTTCTGTTCTCTTTTATCTCTATTTTGTTGTAAATGCATATGAAAATACAGGATTTTAATTGCATTTATTTCTTCTACATATTCCTCACCTGAACTCTATGGAACTGACCAAATTCATGCTCTGACTCCTATTTCCTTTGTGGTATAAAGAGAATTTAAATGAATCATAATCTCAGTAAGTATAAATCAATTTTACCTTTCCCAATAAAACATTTAAAGTGTTATTTTCATTATTGTAAAGGAGAACAAGACTGACTTATGGAACACTTTTCAGTAGATGTTCATGCTCATTCACATTGAATCGCTGTAAGAAAGAATCTAGGTCACACAACACACAGCAGAACTTAAAAGATCTTTTGATATAGGTCAGAGAAGATGAGCTTGACCACACAAGCTTGATTCCAAGTATCACAGAAATTGACCTAAGGAATAAGGCAAGGCTCTCATTTATACCTCATCCTTTTGATGGGAACAAATACTTAGACACCTAAACACTTGAATAAGAACACACTATTTTAATTAAATACTTTGGATTAGAACTGTAGTTCAATAAATGTGCACTACAGGACAGAGTTCTGCCACTTCTGTTTTCAACACAATTTAAACTCACCTCTTTGCATTCTACACATTCATCATTCCCTCTGCCATTTATTTCTAACATCCTAAGCAGTAACTCACATGCACTATCAAAGTTGGAATCCTTTATTAGGGGAAAGGAAATATTTCGAAATAATAAATCCAGGAAATTTGAAGTGAAAAAGAACTATAGCATCTCTTCCAGCAATGGAACTTATCTCACACCTAAAGTTTTAGATTATTGCTTAGCCATGGAAAATTCTAGTACATTCAAACATGCCTGTATCTTCTGATGCCTTATTTCTGGAACTAATCCAGTTTTCTAATCCATTGATTAAATGAAGACATTGGGCCCTCTGGTGGGACTCATTTGGGAAACATAAGATCTGTAGAAACACAGATGCTTGCCAGAACCAGTCAACTAACTGTGCTCATGAATTTCAAAGGACAAGAGCCAGACAGGCACACTATCTGTGCAGAGTTTATATTTTGGGGGTGAAGCATCACTCTACAGAAGTTTTCCATAAAAATCTTGATGACTTCAGTAGAAACAGAAACACAAAAATGATTGCTTCTTGGATTATGAAATTTTATCTGTTCACAAGTCAAAATGAAGAGAGGAGATACCTGTGAGAGTCTAGCATGCAAGTTTTTAACCACTGAATGAAAAACAGGGAAAGTGGAGCTGGACGGACTGGCACGTGCCTCAGATACTAACAGGGGTGGGGACAGTACGGAGAAGGATTTTCTATATATGGTGAGAAATGTTTCAGGAAGCAATAGAAGACATACAGACAGGTAGAGATTTTTTAAATTCGAGGGCTCAGGAGCGGAAAAAAGAATGAAAACAGAACTAGAACAGTATGTTTGTTTGTGGAGAGATGCACTGCCCAAGTCCAACAGAAGAAATGCTCTTGCAAAGCCAGGCAGAAACCTACGAAAAGTTAATTACCACGGACATATTCTTGTGGGGACAGGGAGAGGAAAGACTGAAACTGCTTCATCATCATCAAGTAAAGCTTTTTTCCTTCTCAAAAAACACAGTTTAAACTCTAACTGTAGTTCTCAAATAAAAATAGACCAGTGTAACAGTTTTAGGAGCTTATGAAATTTTATATGTTACAATGTTTACCCTTAGAAAAATAAAAAGCATTGTTATGTAGCCCAAAATGCAACCTTAATAAATGAAATAATTGGAATAAAGTAAACATTCTTTTCCATAATTAAAAAAAATACTCAGTCAGGAATTAATTTTGATTTTGCACAACTTCCAAACTGAAGCAGTAACACACCTCTGGTATACTCAGGTTTAGAAGCTCTGACTATTACAAAATTACCAGGTTTTTTTCCCTTAGTCTTGCAGATGGTTTTCCCTTTTAGACCCAGCTGGAACAGTCTGAAATTCTGGGAAAGTTTGTAAGCATTATGGAAATGAATAGGATTTCTCAAGTTACAAAAGAAACACAACAGAGCAAGATTCAATTACAGTCAGTGCTCCTCCTCTGCTAGGTGATTACATGGGATTCTCAAAAAGTAGACTGCTAGCTTCAATTCATCAGAGTTCCTGTAATTCCCTGAAAATTTAATTGCAATAGAAACCTGTATTAAAAACAGTAACTTGTTACCTCCCTGTCCTATTTATTTCACCTAAGCAGGACTTTTAATCACATTGGACAGGTGTCTTTCACCATAGCTTAGTAAAAAGAGGATTGATCCTGTAAAGCTGGAAAGAACACTTTACCTTTAGGTCTCGCTTTCCATTCTCCTCTTCATCTTTGGCCAGGTCACATGAAGAGCTTGCAGCAACAAAGAACTTATGCTGCCTGGCTTCCCGAAGAGCTTTCTGGGTGGGACCTTCAAACCCTTGCTTTCTTGTACAATCATGGCCTACTTTAAAATGAAACCAACAAAAATATCATCAGAATGGTTTTTATTTCCTCTTCTAAAAGCTATCTCCTTACTTAACATTATCCAGACATGGAAAATTCTCAAAGAAACACCACTTTATTAAAAAGATATTCAGGTTACTGCGCCATCCATAAAAAGTATTTCAGGACTACCTGTGTCTCTGCTCCACAAATAATTTTATTTTATCTAAAAGGTACCTTAGATTTGGCCCCAAAAATGCAATAATCTTGCAGTACAGGGAATGTCACAGGGAAACGGATGCATTCTTTCCCATCACGCAGAGCCAGAGGAAACATCGGCTTACTGCATCCTGTCCAGTGTCCACCACCAATGCAATATTTTGATTTACAGCCCACAATTCCTTTTCCTTCCCTGCACTTTCTGCCAACCCACTTTTTAAATAAGGAATTACTGATGAATAGGTAACTCAGCAAAGAAATCCTAAGCAGGTAACACAGCTTTAAATCATGAAAGATTGAAAGGAATAGAAGAAAGAGCACAGCACACGTGGACTATAGCACAATGACTCTGCCATGGCCTGGCAGAAAGGACACTGCTCTCTGACAGCCTTTGCATTGGCAGCTCACACAAATCCAAACACAGCCCTTTGTGATCCCTGTATCTTGTTGCAGTGCTCTGTTGGATGTACATGGATCTGCATGAAAAAGAATGTAATACTGATTTCCAACAGGATTTGGGCACTTACATCCCTCCAGTTCTTTGAAAAAAAATCTCTGATTGAAAAAACACATTATACAGCTAAAATCCAGACTGAAACAAATGTACTTCACACTTCACTTCCCATTTCTAAATGATTGCTCTTATAAAATGGTTTTATTACGACCTTTACACCAAAATGCAAACCTGATGACCTAAATCAGGGAAAAAACCCCAAACACGCCTTCTACTCTTGAAACAAAAAATCCAGAACAAGCAAACACAAAACCTTCCTCTATACCCATCCTGGAACTGGTGGAAAGAACTGTGCTTGGATTAAAAAAACATGTAGTATTTATGTATTCTCAGTTTTAGAAGTTTACTAACACAGATATCCTGACTAATAACTTTCTCTGAGGAGCAGTAAACAGCAAATTTGGTTTATATGCCTAACACCTTTTACTCACTTAGTAACTGCTATCCACCAGCATATTGCTCACAGAGTATTTGGTTTGTTGGTCCTTTTGAGATACACATACCTGTTAAGCAACAGTGTTATGACACTTCCAGAGCTTTAAGTCAGTAACCATTAAAAAAGGAAAGAACGAGTTCCAAAGAACTGTTGCACTAAGATGTCAACAGCTTAGGTTTAAAGATTTTCCATTCTGACTGTATTGCACACGGAATGGGTACAACCAGGCTCATGTACATCAACTGGTGCATTTAAAATTCCTTTTTGCTCGACCTTCTAACTGCAATCGCATCAGATCAAGGAAAGGAAAAGCACAGTTAACAGTCTTAGCAATGAGTTAACTCAACCATGAATAGAAAAACTCATTGAGTTCAACTTTTGAATATAATTGGGTAATAAATAAGCAGCTGTTGTTTTTAGAAAATACAAGAAGAGTACTGAGCAAGGAGCAGTTACGTGCTTAGAGCCAGCTGCTATAGCAGTGTTTACTTAGGTTTATAAGCAAGCCACAATCAAGACTGCTTAATATCTGCAGGCCAAAGGGCTCTTTTTTCAGAGCATCACTTAACACTGTGTTTTGATCCATAAGGAAGGGTGCAAGCACTGTTAATATACACCAATACCCTAAATAAAATATTAGCTCTCTCTCTTTGATAATTAGGTTCCTCTATGTATGATCTTGCTACCATATCAGGAAGGACCAGATTTAAAACACAACCATTTTTAATGTGAATCTCCTTTAAAAAAATCCATTAATTTTTAAAAAGCAATCAGAGAGAACCAGCCCACAGTATGACCAAGTCCTTGCCCTACAGAGGGCAATAATTACTAATAAGTTTTCAAGCAAATTTTTTCCTCTCCAACTACTATATGTCCTTCATATCAATTTGAAACAAGCAAGGCAAGAATTAGGAAATATAAACTTAGGTTTCTTTAGGTGTCTTTAAAATTATTAGAAGTTCTTCTCTTGAAGGATTTCTGTACAAAGCTGAACAGCAGCCTGACAGTGAGACAGCAAAAAAGGGCTAGTAAATAAACTACACGCTCTATATTGTGGATGCTATCTTCAATTGCTTGAAATGCAGCAGGCTGAAAGCTCCTACATCAAATGCCTGAGTAATAAAGTCCAGAATAGTTGCTCTAAAATTAACATTAAGTACTGTTAGTTTTTTTCTACCTAGCTGCCAGATACAAATTTACAATGCAAACTCATGGTGAATACTAAGAAGTTCCCCTTTGTTCTTTATTGTGCACTAAATGACTCAGAGAGAAAAAAGCAACCTCAAACTAAAACCAAACCCACAATCACTGAATGGTTCAGGTTGCAAGGTGCCTTCCAGGTTCCAAGACCATCCACTTCCACCCCATTCCATGGGCAGGGACACCTTTCACTAGGCCAGGTTGCTCCAAGCCCCATGCAGCCTGGCCTTGGACACTTCCAGGGATGGGGAAGCCACAGCTGCTCTGGGCAACCTGTGCCACGGCTCCACCACCTTCACAGGGAAGAATTTCTTCCTAAAAACTAATTTAAACCTACTCCCTCTCAGCTTGAAGCCATTCTCCCTTGTCCTGTCACTACATGCCCTTGTAAAAAATTCCACTCCCATTTTCTTGGAGCGGATGTGCAGAAGCTCACAGTTCAGCAAAACCAAAACTAATTAAAAACCACTCTCAGTGCCCTCTAGCCAAGCCAGCATTCCAGGTGTTCCATGGTAAAGTCAGGCTGTGGGACAAATGCAGCCTCAGGAGCAGTGAAGGGCAATCCCCTGGTGCTGGGCAGAGCCTTTCTCCTTCTCAGGCTCTGCACTGCAGTGAAAGCAGACACCTGGCCAGCAGAGGCAGCTGAGCTTGGCCAAGGATCACTTGCCTGTCTGGCTGTGCACTATCCTCTAACTCAAACATCCCAATTCACAGAAGTCAGCCCAGAAGACTGAAAAGTGCAGCTGAAGTTTCCTTACAGCCCAGATTTCCAACTCCAACAGCACTGGTTCCTTCCAAACTAAAAACCTGAATTTTGAGAATAATGAAGTGTCCCTGGGGCCAGCCTCAGGACAGGCACTCCTGCTGGGGAGGCTCCAGCAACCTTCCCACAGACCCAACTATCTGCCTTCAGCTGCCAGTGGTCAGGCTGCGCTGGCTCAGGGTGCAGGGAGCACCTAAGGTGGCAGGATGTATAAGTCCCAAGGATCCAGGAATAAAGGAGGTGAGAGAGGATTCCTTCTGCTGCAATTCCAGAAGTTTATTCCGAGGGGAACAGCGCCGAAACAGTCAGAGGGGCCAGGGATGTGCGAGCTGTTTAAAGGAAGGGAAAACAGGGCAGAGGGAACAAAAGCAACTAATGAGATACAGCAAAGGAAGAGAAGCTCAAAAAACTTTACCAGGGAGGTACAACAAGGGGAGGCAAAAACCAATGACAGCCAATAAACAACTGAACAGCCCAGAACTTCCCAGATGAGGGGGGCTGTGGTTTAGACCCCAGCTTTGCCCACTGACCTGCCTTGCAAATCTGATTCATCAGCCCATTTGATGAGCAGGATCTGACAGAACTTGGGCTGCCTGGCAGTGATCTGGGCCACCACAGCAATGAAGCAAACATTTTTCCAGTATCCATGAACTGCTTGTTTCTCAGGGTTGTACTTGTACTCTCTCAGGAATGAGAAATCAAGAGGGAACAGAATATTATCACTTTTCAAGAAGCATCAGAAAGTATTTTTAAAAGAGACAGTATTACCCACTGAGACTTGAGTATGCCCTACAGAAGGCAATAAAAATTATGTAGTATTAGAGGACAAAGCACTGAAACAAAATTAATTGAAATACTGATGCTTCAAGGTATGAAGCACATCAAGACTTGTAGAAGCATGGGGGTGGCTGATGAGCTTAATTTGTGTTGGAGAGACTGACAAGGGGTTTTTTTTATATAATTATTTATCAAATGGCTCCCTTGTTTATCACTTCTTGGTATTACAAAGTGCTCTCAAGATTTCTGGAGAATAAACAAGACTGAACAGCCAGAGAATGGTTTTTAGAATCAAACAACAAATGAAAGTATGTTTCATAGGAAAAGGAGGCAGATGGGTCATCCACAATGTAAAACACGAGCATGGGGAAGATCCCACACTATATATCCTCAAGCCAGAGGGTATCTTAATAGGAAAGGAAGGCAATGCTTCCTAGCCTCTTCACTCAACTACAAACACAAAAAAAAAACCCCAAATAAATTTATGTGGCTACTGTTCTTTTTCTCAGACTTGTGCTTTCCAGAGGAACTTTACACAATGGAAAAAATGCCATAAACATGAGAACTAATGAAGCTTGATTGTCAAAGGCTGGGGTAGCTCAGTGGCTTTTTACCTGGGGTATGTTACCAGCGCCAAAGGAGATAGAGGCTTTAACACGTTAAAAAAAAACCAAACAACAAAAAACCCAAAACCACAAAACAAACAGATACTGAAATTGCTGTAATTGGAACAAATTATTCACCTGGAAGTTGTATAATATTTGGGCTTCTCTGATTTCAAATAAACAGTTATCTCTGATGGGAGTCAGACTGGGAGATGCTCATGACTAATTCAGGTGCAACACCCTCTTCACACGTGAATACTCTGTTGTCAGAGGATGGAGCTCACCATTTCCCTTTTGCACCATCTCACTTATTTTCAAGAGAATTTAGGAAACCTGGTTTCTTTGAAACTTATCTTACTATCAAATGTAGCTGCAATTGAAAAATAGGTTCAAAATTATTAGGGTGTTGATGCTCTCAGAGAATGTGATAGCATGAGCTTCATTTACTTAGGAAAGCAGAGGTGCTAGGGTTTTCCTGATGGAGTTAGAAAAAATAATTCAAAAATTACACAGGGAAGTAGTGTGGTACCATACAGATACTATTCCAGCATCTATTATATCATCTTAGCAATCTTCTGTACAAATGAAAGTCTGGATTTCATAATACCAGTATTTTCAAAATGTTTCCAGACCACAGTGTATGCTTTCTGAAGAGTGAGCTGAGAAAGAACACTTGCACACACACTAAAAAAGGATATCAGCAGATACAGTAACAAAATCAGTCACAAAACAGATTTCTAGGACAAAGCCCTTCCAAAGTTACTCACATATTCCATATTGCCTGTATAGTCTCACTCTCCGTAGTGAATACACTTCAGAATAAAATATTCAAATGATAAAACTGCTCCTCAGACACCAGGTCAGCTGATAAAACATAGTGCAACTATTTTTGATTTACTGTTACACCAGATTTTCAGATGCATCACAACAACAACAAAAAAATACTCTGAGCCAGGTGATGGGAATATTTTACCTTTTGTCTCAGGAATCTGCTTAGTATATCCGAACTCTAAACTTTCTAATGCAGCCTGCAAACCTGTAACCTAATTTTAAAAAGAGGAAAGAACAAGAGGAAGCAACATGAAAACATTGCTTTTGACATTTCTGTTCATAACATGCAGCATTCATGCCAGTGTACTTCATAAATTCCATCTATAATTTTTTACTTTGATTATTGTCTCTTAAGTTATGAATATAACTCCTAATTCAAGATTTTGGAAAGACCCAGAGCAACAATGCAATAAAACACAAGCCACGCAGAATCTCTCAAAACACTTTTACAACTCTATTAAAGCAATGCAGACAATACAGAATACCAGGGTTCTGACTACACCAGCAACTTTTAGTGACTGCTGTCACTGCACTGATCTTGAATTTAATGGCACAATATGACTTACAGCTTGGTCATGACAAAAAGTCACGAAATAATGGTGTTATGCATTACAAAAAACTCTGGAATGAGTACAGGTTTTAACTGCAGAGGTCCTACATATATATTTGTCCCTGAAATTTCACAGCATTGGAACTGCTCCATGTTTTGCACTCCTGATTCAGCATAACTCCATATGGGCAGTAAACTCACATTTTCTATAGGACATTTTGTTTTCCTTATTGAAATTTCAGACATATAATCCTCAGTGTTTTGTAAGTAAGCCCTGAGGTGACCTGAGAAAAACTGGAGGCAGAGGAAAGGAGGAAATGAGAGATGAAAACCATCAGAAGACAGTGTGAGCATGGTAAATTCCTTTCATTTTACTCACATATAATTGATGTTACTGCTGAAATGCATTTGGGTAGGGTTTTTTCTTTTTTTTCCCTACTTCTTTTCTTAAACACACATGCAAGGAAATTTTCTGTCTATCATCCCTCCTACCTGTGCTCATACTGCTTCCTGCCAAAGGGGAAGAATATCTTGTATACATCAGGTAAGATTAGAGGAGTAAAGATACTATTCAAATATTCCACTCAAGACGTAAAACTGTCTCTGATCTCTTCATGTATTTTTTTCTAAACTAGCAGGTCATTCCTGGATATAATTAGGAAAAAAATAAAATAATAAACAGTAATGAAGTTAAAATAAGCTATTTCCAAAGGTATAGATGGAAGCATGGGAAATCTGTGTGAACATCATAGCCTTCCTTAAGCTGTTGGCACTGAAGGTGTACCAGGCTCTGCACATTGCTGACTCCTGTAAAGCAGCACTGAGCACAACACACTGACAACTATCCCTTTGTGGCACCAAGTTTCACGTACATTCACTGCTAGTGTTTCACCAAATAATGAAACTCACAAAATATTCTGCTTCAGGCTACTGCATAAGTGAGTTGCTTTAGCAGAAATATCCTGTGTACCTGTTACCAAAGTAAAAACCAAAAGCATTCCTTACAGCTGTGCAAGTTCACCACAGTTTTACCTGCCCCATTGCTTTGTCTCTCTCCAGACTGGTTAACATTTTCTGTGTCAGCGTATTCTGGTATTTTTCTGACAGCTCCTTCAGCACTGGTTCATAGGATGCATAGTGTGCCTTCAGCCTGTGAGCAAGAGGAGGAAAAATGATTCCTCACAGATGAGTTAAATCAGAGATTTATATTTGCATAACTTTTCCCCTCCCCAGACAAACAAATTACCAAAAGGTCAACACAGGGGAGACAGCAAAGCTGTTTAGTATGTAACCAACCAACTGAAATACCACAAGGAAAGAGGAAAAAAAAAAATCAGATGAATGAGTAAGAGGATTCACAGCTTGTTTGGTCACATCTTAAAACAAACCACCCAGTTTTTTCCTGTTCTTAATCCTTCATACACATATTGCACATTAATTTTGGCTAATTTGTCTTCTTACACATGGAATGTGTATAAAAATAATAAAGCTCATTTCCTCTGCAAGAGGGGCTGAAAAGAAAGAGACCTACAGTTGTTATCGGACTACCAAATAAGATGCTCATCTGGAAAAAACAGTCATAATATGATTATGATTTCTTTCTTTATTACACTGAGAATACTTAAGCACTTTAATTCTTCAGACAAACTAAGATTCAGACACGTAATCTCTCAAGAGAAACACATGACACAAACAGGTCCAGAACCACTGCACCCTGCTGAGTCACAGAGGATAAATCAGTGCAAAGCGCTCTCCTGCATTAGCATGGGTGCATTCCAAGGGTAGGGATGTAGAATACAGAGCTGCTATTCCATGCAGGGATTGACAACAATACCAACACAACTCAGGGAATTCATTGGAGCTGCAGATGTAAGCCTCTCCTCTGTGTTATCTTAAAACAAGTGCTGGCATAAATATGTGCAAAGAAAAGATTCTGAACTCAGCTCCTATTTAGAAATTACATTACTGTAAGCCAGTAGCAATGGACTAGTTTGGGCTTATTTGCAATCAAAGCAACACAGCACGTTTCTTACTGAAAGTTCAAGATGACAGAAAATGCCAACTATGAGAATCAGGAATGCAAAGGTTCTGAACTTGGTGTGATACCAGTTACCCTTAAAATGGGCAAAGCTTCTAAACAGAAATCACTACCTACTCATGGCAAAATATCTGCGTAAAAAAAAAAAAATCTCATTATTGTTTTTAACGATTAGAAATACTTTGTATTCATTAATGCCAATCTGCATCATAGAAAATTCACCAAAACCAAGTCATCGGAACTTCTTTGCCCTCTGTGGCACGATGGTCACATGGAACTGCTGTTTACCAGGATATAACTAAATGCAGCTAGACTCCCTTCAGATTCCATAACATTATCTCATTATCAGGCAACAATTAAAAACATATTTAATGCTGCATGTATAGCAACTAAAATTACTTTGTACCTTTTCATATCACAAATCAGCCTGTTTTTCTCCTGCAACACTCGCTTATGATGCATTCGGTGGAAGTCTCGTTCTTTCTGCATTTTTAAGAGAGCCTGTTCTGTTTTACTGTGTGTAAAAACAGAAAATGCAAGGCAGCAGTGTTAGTCTCCTCCTGTGAACCATCAAGGTATGCTGAATACATATGGAATTCATTTTCAGATATGCACATGCCTACTGCATCTAAGCTGGAAGTTCTTGGTAGTACAACCTGTGCTGGAGAATAAGTACTTTTGAGGTCTTTTTGCTGCCAACTGAGGTACAAAACCATGGGTACTCTTCCTCTTCCCTCACATCCTTTAGACAGAATCCGTAAAAATTCTGGCATTATAAATCTCAGAGCTGAGATCAACTTTATGTCAAGCACAAGGACGGAGGTACAAAAACCAATTCTCTTGTTTAAAATGCTATGTAAAAGACTGATAATACTGACAATACACCGAAAATACTGGGGTTTTTTTTTTAATATTTACATCACATCTGTATTGTTGCCTTGCAAATTAATTTGGAGAGCGTTCTGGAAAGAGTTGGGCCAGAAACATTTTAGGCTGTCTTCAATCATGTTTGTAACCTGTCCCCAGGTGCTCCCTGGACGTGAGAGCATGCAGCAAAAGGACTCCATTTCAAAATTAATTGTAAACATACTGAAAACCTCTTCCTCTCTGAGCGCATTCTACACAAAGCCATGGGACACGCCGAGATGCTCTGCTCCATAAACTTAAAAAGAAAATACTCTGCATGTATTCAGAACATTTTCTCCTTGCCTTTATTGATATGGGTTTGGCAGGAAAGATTAGTTGATGAATTGTTTAATTGCAAAAGAAGCTTGAAATTACCTTGGACTGAAATTAGATATTTGCTTCTTGCAGAAATAAAGCTCATTTCCTCTGCAAGAGGAGCTGAAGAATTAGGTTAAACCAAAATGAAAACTGAGTATGCCAAAATCAGAGGTCCAGGAAGAAGATCTGTAACTGCCAGCACATTATATTTAATAATATAAAATACAATTAATTTACCAATACAAATGATTTCTATTTGCTGTATGTGCATGCACTGTGTCTGTTACCTACACAAACTACCATACTGACATATGCACATTTGTATGTGAATTGGTGCTTGCAGCAGAGGCCTGAAGGAGAGCCCAGTGAAGTAATGCCAGTGGCTTTCAGTGAAAGCTGGCAGGGTCATGGAACCGGGCAGGGCTGCCCCTCCCACAGGAGCCCCGGGCACACACATCACGCTGTGTGCACAAACACCACGAGCTGGGAAACAGAGAAACTGGGATTTTGGTATGGGATACAAAGCCCACATTAATGATTCTGCTCAGGCTTCTACAAACATTTGAGAGGTAAATGAATCAGTGGTCACAGAACAGTTCTGGGAAACAACTGCCTCACGACACCATGCTCAAAATCTGATTTGCCATAAAGACCTTGAATGCAAACCCTGCCCCTTCAAAGCTCAGCAGATGGCTTGTTCTGAGCATAAAAAATGTTGCTACAGCCATAGCAAAGCTAATATCCACTTCTTTTGGGGAAGATATATGTCAAAGTCTGCAGGTCTCACCATTTAAACTTCTCACAAGCAAGTACTTCTGCTAAAATAGCAGAAGAGGACAGGGTGCAACAAACCCAAGTAGGGATTTTCAGAGTCAAGTTACTTGCCCTGATCCACTGTATTTAGGTGGGACTACATTCCCCAAGATGCTGAGAGTTGTAGCCCTAAAATTTTCATTGAAATAAAGACAGTTTTAGAAAACATGTGCTTTCAGGCTTTTACTCTATCTAATTTACATGGCTCTTAGCAGCAAAGATGCTAAATGCACCATGTGATTAAACAGCTGCATTTAAATGTGGTGCACAACACAAAAAGCATGCACTTTATTTTTTCCATGGTGTAAGGGGAAAAATATGCACAGGAATAGATCTTGGTACAGAAAGAGGAGATGAACTGAGAACTTTGTTGCTAATGTTGTCACTAACCAAAATAAGAAATATGACTTCCATGATTACTTTGTATTTTGACCACTACTTTGCCTGCTGGGTGTGGATTTGTGAGCATGCTTCCAAAAGGGACAGAAGGGTACCTGCAAACGTTTACACTTGCTAACTGATGCTGTGAATTCAACCACAAACCTCAGGCAGAAGCCTGGCACAACTTCCGTTCCATCTACATAAGAAACTCCTGAACATTCTAAGATCTTTTAAATACCACAGTCCCTGTGACCAACACCATCTTAAACCTGAAACATTTGTCTGACTGCACATGTTTAAATTAATAGGCAACAGACAGGGTGTGACCATAGTAAAACACAAAAATACCTGGTATTCAAACTATTTTATATCATCAAATAGGCAGAGTTTAACATGGCTGTGAAATTGCAATCTATTTTCAATTCAGAAAATGTTACTAGAATATTAAGTGACTAGACACTACTGAAGATGATGAATGAGAATTAACTAGTCTTGTTTAACAGTTAACGATTTTCAGTGTTTTTTACAAATTTTTCCTGCATATTGGAAGGAAAGCCCATGCTTCCACTAAGGAAGCATTCAGCAGGTAACAACATCCCTCTGCAACCAACTGGGACTCAGCTGTAGCCTTCAAGATAAAAGAAAGGGAGCACATTTGAGGTACCCTTTAACTAGAGTCACATGGCAAACCAATGTAAAATCAGTTTTGCCTTCTATCACCACAGAATGGTCATTTTTATAAATCATTTAAATAAAGATTAGTAGTGTATCCAAACCTTAAGGTAATAACTATACTTAGTTTTGGAGTGAAGGGATCATGCTGATATTTATTTCTTTTAATGTCTGCAGAGGCATCAAGATGCCTTCAGACATTGCACAAGCTATAAAAAATACATGCTCACTATACAGAGGAAATGAAGCTAACTGTAATTTTCTCTTTAAATAATGAAACACCACAGTGAAATCTAACCAACAGTCTGCACTCTACTCAATTTGCCCCCCTGCTTGCATGCAATCATGTAAATACTGTATTAAAATACCCACAATACAATTACAGTTAGCTTCTAGACACTAAATGTCTTCCACCAATTGCTAAACAACATTAAAGCAGGAGGTAATTGGTTTATAGTCATTTATCCCGGGCCCCCATACGGCCTAAGTCCCAAATAACATCTCTTTTCTGCAAGATGGCCATCAAGAGTACCAGGCTCAGAAATACCAAATGTAATTAAAAGCTTTCCTTTAAAACATTTCACAGCACTATAGCTCTCAATCAATGTTTTCTGACTAATCCGCAGAGCAAAACACAGGACTTCCCTTGCTCACAAATCCTTCATTTCTAACCAGTCAAATCAGCATTTCTCCAGTGCTCTCAGGCATTCTGCTTTCTGAGTCATTCTTTCTGAAAACCTGAAAACTCACATTGTCCACCAGGTAATTTTAGCTCCTGCTGGAATATTTACTTTACCACAGCAAAGGCAGTGATTGAAGTTACTGAATGTATGAACAAGAAAAAATGCTTTTAACAGTCACTACACTAAACGGATTTAGTGTAGAGTATTATGACCAGGGTTTATCCAAAAGACATAAAAGAACACTGTAGCCCATGGTAAGTACAGCAAAAATGCTCAATTTCACACATTTCAATTACTTCAGAAGTAATACTGGTTTAATTCATAGATTATTCAAAACAATTTATATGAAATGAATGTCACAAATGCTGAACTTTTAACATTAGTATCACTGAAATCTTTGAAAGTTATTTGAAATGAAAAGGCTGAAAAGGGGAGTAGTGACAAACTACTGGTAGCACAGACTTACACCTGCCTATACTGCATTCCAGCAATAGCTGACTGACTATGGAAACAAAGCTCTCCCTGCAAGTGGACAAAGGGGGGATCTGGTTTCAGCAGTGTTTTAACAAGGCACATGCAGAATACCTGCACTGTGTAACAGGCACTGCCACTGAACAAGATGTGTCCGCACAGAATTTGTGTCACACAGAACTGCCCTGAATCTTGGTGCCCTCTCTGGAACACCAAACTAGTGTTGTGACCCATTTGTTTGCCACCAGAGTGTTGCTACTTAAGGTTCCAACAAACACCAGAATGTGAAAAAGCAGGGCCCAGTTTCAGTTCATGGACTGAACTTGAGTGTTGGGACTTCTATTTAACAGAGAGCCTGTAGCAACCCAATATACTGGCACCCTTTTCCCTCTCCTGCTTGCTCCCTGTTGCCATTATCATGTCATCTTTCAGACTTCTACTCAGACAGCTGCTATAAAAACTTTTCTGGCACCCCACGGAGTAAAAAGATATTCTTAAGGAAAAAATGCAGCTTATTCAGACCACAGTGAAACGAGTTTGAGCTTTATATTGTTAAATAATCATGCAGCAATGCAACAAACCCAGGGAAACTCTTATCAAGTCATAATTCACTCAGATTAGCATGTTCTGCTACATACAGGGGCTGAAGAGGGGAAGGAAGAGAACAAAAAGGTGGGGAAAAAAGAAAGTAAAGCTCATTGAAATTACTACTGTCAAGGATAAATTTCATGAGGGCCCCGTTTTGTCCTTCTTTCTTTTACTCTGCATTACTGCTTCTTACTCTCTCCCACTCACATGAGACACAATCTTTGAGTACCCATTGTCTACAGAAGCTGCAGATTAAAAAAGGAAATGTTTTCTCTATGGTCTGTCTCCCAGTGCATTGTTATATTTAGACTACGTAGTAGCTGACTTGATTGTTGCCACTGTTTATTAAACTACTTGACTGTGGCCAATTAATTCATTAATTTAAAACGTAAGAAATCATTTCAATCAGAAGATAATTTAATTACCATCATCATCAGAAATTATTATTAAACATCTGAATAGTTCTTTTTTTCATAGAAAGAAACAACCTAAATGAAAATTAGCAACTTGAGCAATCCGGAGGAATATCAAAGAGATGGAATTAGCTTTACAGCTCCATGTTTTAAAAGCACACAGTGGCAAATCTGAAGTGAGTGCATCATAAAGTCTCACGGTACATTTTCAATGAATAGACACATGTGCAAACACTCTCCAGAACAGGCCACATGATGTGGTGTTGGGAGGCATTTGAATCCTGCTGTTACAGGCCCCAGCCAAGTTGTCTTTAGCTAACACTATCAGAGACCTCAGGAATTCGTCAAGGTTAGAGAACTGTAAGCTGTTCTAAATCGGGAGAGAAGCGGTCTGAAGAACAGGATAAGAAGACAGCAAGAAAGTAAACAAAGAGGGAGTGCACCATCCCGGACTTGAACCAATCAGGGTCTCTGAAAGGTGCACGCAAGGCGCGTGGACAATACGGGGCACCCAATGGGGTCATGCGTGATCGCGTGAACGACAGCAGCAGGAATGCGTAAGAATAGTGTAATGTAAACAATAAAGCAGAAGCTTGCTATTACTTGCATCAAGTATCTGTCCTGCTTCCCCTCCTCCCTGCACATCCCGAATTTCCCCAACAACATGGGGTTCATTACCACATCTCACCATTTTATAGGCTAAATATTTTAACTCTCATGACTGAAGTACTGCAGACTTGAAAATAAACTACTACAACGTACACGAGTAAAATCAATGATGGCAATTTACACTGACACACCATTACCACTAGGCCCAGTGACAGATTCTTTGTAATTAAACAAATGAAGAATAAATGTATAGTGATTTTTATCCCAATGTTGAAGGTTTGTGGTAGCTGTAATTTATAGTACTGTAATACAAAATGCAAATAACAATTTGGTTTTTAGTTCTACCTATTAGACTCACACAATTCTCTGTAGTAATTTGTTATGATTACTGGATATTGAACATTATTTCTAGCCTAGTAAATACAAATAAAAGAAAATAAGATTTACGTTTATAACAGAACTCAGAGAAACTTGAACTTTAATTGCACGTGTCATCTAGAAGTAAAAGTCTGTGCAGCCAGCATAACAAAGAGGAACTTATTATTTTTCACTAAGTACTTGGGTTTACTTTATCTGGCCATCTACTACCATATATAAACGTTTCAGTAAAACCAAATAACATACTTGACAGAGTGTTTGTAGTTCTCCAGATCTTTCTTCAAGCTCAGATTCTCAATCTCGAGTTGCTGGTTGCGGGTGTACACGTCTGGAACCAGCCCAGCATCATCAACTGTGAGCACACCTCTCTCAATGAGTTCGTACCTGGTAGAAAAGAAACAGATTTATTTTACTTATTTTATTACATGTTTCCATTTCCTCACTTCACTCATGCTTTCCTTCTCATGCTACCATTTACCTAAATTAGAATCACAGATGATATTTATTATCTTGAAGCATTTACCTTCTATGATTATTATGAACTCACAGCAGTACTACCCCACCACACTGTTCTGTTCTACTGCTTTTCATTCTAAAATGTGTATTGTTCAGAACAGTCAACACATATAACATAGTACTTCACAGGAAACAATTTTCTTCCTTCCTTTCTTCTAAATAGCTTAATAAATGGCAGAAACAAATACTCTTGTTCAAATACCATTTGTATATACTCAGTCCTTTTTATCTCACATGCTCAAATATATAAAGATTTTTTTTTCCTGAGGACTCAAGCGGCAGATAATAAGGATGAATGATTCTGAGCCATCTTGAACATGAAATACAGAGCTCACCTAGGGAAATTTCTTCATTCCTTCCTGTTTATTTCCCCTATCCTTATTTAATTATATTTACCAATATTTACCTATTTTACCAGCCCTGAGAACACTGTGATGTAGAAGGCTGAAGGTTGCTTTAGTTAAATACTTGCAAAGACTGACTTGGATTTTAAGAAGTAAAAGAATCTGAAGCAGCCTGGAATGCTGGGTAGCATCCCAGGAATCTCTACAGCTGCAGCAATAACATCTACTCATTCAGCATCCTATTTTAGGACTATCCACCGCTAGGTGCTATGTTAGTAAAACCTAAGAATACAGTACAGACAGAAGAGTGAGACCTCAGCCATGGCATCAGCTCACCAGAAGGTGAATGGAGTTGTAACTAACTTAAATCAGCTAAAGACCATAACGCCACAAGCATCTTCCCTTCTGGGAACATGTTCTAGATGGGAGCTCCCTAGAAGATAAGATATGAACATTATTTGCCTTTTCAGGTGAAAAATATATTGAATCTGTGCACTGTTTTGTTTCCAAGTAATTAGGAAGTATGAAAAGAACAGAAGTAAATAGAAATAAAAATTATACTAAACACTATCTCCCACACTTGGATACAAGCAGCAGATCTGAAACCTGAAGACAGTAATCACCAATATCATTCATCAGTAATCATGCTGCAGGAACAAAAAGCATTTCTAGGAAAAAGGCAACCTTTACTTAACATCATCCAAAAAACTTAAGGGGAATGTTAGTAGCTCTGTCCAAATGACTTCCTACAGTCATATACATATTTGCATTCTGATGATATTTCTTGGAATACTCATCCCCATGAATTCAGCTATCACATTCAGAAAGGTTTCTGAAAAATTCATCTGAGCATGTCCACAATAAAATTCATTCTATCATCACTTCATTATCCTAAGTAAATTACTGCAGGAACAGTAAACAGCCTTTAACACTAAGAAAGAAGCTTAGGGATATTTTTTTCTTTCCTCCAAACAATGACTGATGCACAGGTACAATTCCTATCAAAAATATTGCAAATAAGAGCACCCTCATGGCAGAAAATCACAACTCTGTGTACTCCTTTACTTGCTGGAAGTGTTTCTCCACTGAATGCCCTAACTACGCTTCATGAAAACCATCAAACAACTGCACAAAGACTCAGCACACATGGATAACTGATGAACCTCAACTCCAGCAGAGCTAAAAACTCTGAAAGACAATTTGCATGAAACATAATTAATACCAATAAATTCACTACACCCTTTTCTAAGAACAGTACTAAAAATGAATGCTTTTGTGCATGTAGCAGAAATGGAAAACCACACAACAAATTGCACTGAGAAATCTCATTATCATTCATCAACCTGGCCCTGTAAATCTCATAGACCTCCTCCATACCGATCTGACTGCCAAAGAGCTGCTCTTCTCACTTCTTTCATTACAGATGGAAATTAAATTAGTTCCATGCACACACAGGTATTCTACTAAGCTTTTCAGAACTACTGAGTTATAATTCTTAAATCACTATTAAAAATTAACCAAGAATCTAGAAACCTAAGGAACAGATGGTTAACTGCAATTCTGTCAACAAAGCCAAGTGCAGACTGACTGAAAATAATAAATTATTACTACATACTTTACATTATAACTCCTAGAAACTGGATTCCAAAGGAATCAAGTTGTACAGAAGTTCTGCAATAAACTGACAGCTCAAGATGACCCGGGCTCTCGGGCATTAGGAGGGAGAGACTGACAGATGCAGGAATTTACAGCTGATCAGTCTCTGCACTTCATACTTAAAAGCTGCCAATCCAGTATCTTCAATAAACAACAGAAGTGCTATCAAGTCTTGTATAACAAATGGATGGAAAATTTAATGGAAAATTAGATATTCAAAAAATAATTTAACTGTAAAGTTCCTTGAAGTATAACTGGAATAAAAACTTTATGTGCAAAAAACCCTACGTAATTAAAGGAAAAAAATCACTACAACTGTTACAAAATTATTCATTACTTCATTGAAAAGTAAGGGTTTGGGCATAAAATAAACCATAATCAAATCACGGCATTTTATACACCTGGATAGAGTAACAGTGTTTTCCCAAACTCCAAAATAAACACAGATAATTTGGTCCAATTTAAGTGACCTTTAGATCGCAGACAGACAATAATTTCAAAGACAGCCTTTTGATAAATTTTCTCTACGTTAATTAATTTCTCATTTTAAATTCCATTAGTACTTGATCACCACAGCATGAGAGCAAGAGTGTCGTCCCAATACATAATGAGGACCCCGAGTACACTAATCTGCTCTCACTTTCATTAATATCGTAAATTATCCATTTCAAATCAACATGAAACATTTTGAAGTATGGTATTAATGCAGAAAGTCTCTATACAGTAAGATTAGATACTGACATGCTGAGCTCATTTGTAAAGCTACTGAAATTAAAAGTACTACTTACAGAGAAAAAATATATGTACAGCTAAAAATTTACAAGATAGGACCTGTTAAATCCCGCACTTTCTGTTAAAAAGCAATTTGAATTTTGCCACTGATATAAATTCAGACTCTTAAGTGCTTCAAAGAAAGCTGTAGCTTCATAAAAAGGTCACTATTTACATCTGTCTAGTATTAATTACCTTTTAGCATAAAAACTATTAGACTTCAAACTTAATGCTATCCATATCAGTTCTTTTGTGGAGAAAGAATACAGAACTGTAGTGCTCCTTCTCCAAGGAATCATTTAAGTCCATCATTATGCTATCAAAAAGCAGATCATCATTAATTCCAAAGGCAATGCCTGATTGACCAGTAAGACCAGAGCCTTGCAAATGACAGCACAGATTCCACACCTGAGAATACTTCTAAGAAAATTTAAAAGCTTTTGTATGAAAAAATAAGATGTTTCTAACTTTTTCTAACTTTCAAATTATACAATTTCAAATTATGCAATTTTATTTTAAAAAACCCTCCGAACGTCTCATGTTTAAAACTGAGAACAAGGTTAACCAAAGAGAGGTGTTTCCACTTTTCAGAATTTCTCCAACATGACCTGCTTATTCAAAGGAAGTCTGTAACTTCATGTATTTCAACAAAAGTTTATGGCAAGTGTCATCTTTTGCTCCAAAGTAATTAAACTCTCCTCCAAAGCTTTGCAGCAATCCTAACATATAATTTTTAATCAATATTTTTAAAAGTATACATCCTGAAGGATGTATCAGGAGAGTGGTGTATTTAATCAAAGCTGCACCTTTAAGCTTCTGCATAAAGTATGGACAGAATCCCTGCAATCTACAAAAGCTTTGGAAAAAGAGGATAGCAACTGCTCAAGAGTTTATTCTTCTGATTACTGCATAAACTAAATCTTTGAAAATAAAAAACATTCATATTTATTAACTGCTGTACCAAAAATTAAAAAGTAATAAATATTCTGATTATTGTACTTAAAACAAGGGTTTGCAACCTCATTCTCATCAGCAGTGTATTTGTTTGTTAAAAAACTACATATTTAAGAATGACCTGTACTCAGGAGGGTGTTCTGAAAAAATATCCTGTAATACCAAAAATTTGAATCCTGAGCACCTGATTCCCGATGTAACATGGTCACTTAAATTATTTTACCATTCAGTCTGGAAGCAGTCAAGGGTCCTAGACATTCCCAATCTGTCCAGGAAATTGCAGAAGAAGTCATCCATTGCTTGAGGTATTTCTGATACTGATCTCCCAGAAGTCAGAACCGACTGCCTAGCCTGAAAATAAATTTTGGTAAGTGTTTAACTTACAAGAGAAATGTCATTATCACACTTTCTATTTCTGAAGGCATCTGAAGTCACACATCTGCTGGAGTACTGCTGAATGTTTCCCTTGTCTTTACCAATCAGAAGTGTAACCAGTGATCCTTCGAATGGCAAGGTTTGTGAAAGGTTATAAAGAAATAACTCAAATCCCACCTTATTTAAGCAGGTATTCCCAACCTGACATCATCTGGTAGAGACTTGAAAGTAGTAAAACTGATGGACAATCTTTTGTCACTGACCAGAGAGAAAAATCAGTCCTTACCTAATGAACAATGCAGCAGTCCAAGGTGCCAGTATGGCTTATATACTTTTTGTAATGGTGCATGCTATGGAGGGACAGGAAAAAACCTCATGTCCATCACCTGATCCCTTAGGAATAAGCCCCATGAAGATCAAGTGTCCCTTTCCTTTCAGCATGCACTGAAGGAAGCTGCCAGACAAAACTGCTACAAGTGCTAGTAGAAGGCAGATGGTGCACCAGGGCTTAATGTGCAGCTCCCCCAGTGCCACCCAGACAGACAGCTCTGCAGAGGAGGTCAGATCATGGGGCAAGCACACTGTTAAGTGCAGAATAAAAACAGAACAGAGCAATCCTACTACAGAGAAAAATAAAAAAACTCTTTCACAGCTTTCTGATGCAATGCAAATCTCTTCCCTTCACCCAACTCCATTCAGCCCACTCAGCTCACAGCTCAGTATTTAGCTCTCCTACAGAGAATTCAACATGCAAGGAGGTATGGAAAAAAAGAAAAATATGACCCTGACTGAGATTACTCCCTCAAAAAAAGCATTTAAAGACAATGAGATGAGAGAGACTGCCACAACTCGGCAGCCAAGGAGGTGGCCTTATTTCATTCAGATAGCAAATGGATTGCAGTGACTCGACAGACCTAAATATGAGGGTCTTGGCTTTTGGGAACTCCACATGGGCACAGTGCCACAACGGACCTGCTTGACAATGCATGACAAGCTACTGCACTGCACATGCATCTTGGTAAGAGATTATAAAAATACCGCAAAACTGAAAAAAAATCACTGAGACATTTATCAAACCATGCTAAAGACTGTGACTGCAAATCATTTCCTCCACCCATTTATTAAAGAAGCTGTAAGGCCAGGGATTACTGATAACTCCATTCATTTATGGCTTATTCATGCCCTTAGCGGCAGCTCTCTAACTGCAAGTGCATAAATTACCTGGAGATAAAGGCATTTCTCTCAACAAAATAAAAACACTGGAAAAATCTCTTGGCTATTTTGTGTAACACAGAAAACACTGTCTTCAATCCAAGCAGCCTACGTAATATAACCAGAAAGGATTGCACATGTCTGATGGAGGCCATGTAACACGGCTTTATGACTAATACAATATGCCAAGTGCAATGTAATATTTAGCATATTTTCACGACTACAGCTCCAGTACATCAAGCAGGTCTATCTTCTAATTGTGATAACACAAGAACCAAAGGGTACATGGGCAGACATGCAGCTGCATCCCTCGGCTTGCTTCTTTCTTTACTCCAAGTGAGGCAAATGTCTAATAGTGTTGCTTGTAG
Organism: Rhipidura dahli; assembly: GCA_013399225.1. Classification (NCBI taxonomy): domain Eukaryota; kingdom Metazoa; phylum Chordata; class Aves; order Passeriformes; family Rhipiduridae; genus Rhipidura; species Rhipidura dahli. The sequence goes on along the minus strand of VXAC01007218.1, from coordinate 751,052 downwards.
TTTTCCAAACACATCTATAAAGCCAGTCTTCAGAAGAAGTGACACAGCTTGGTGCCCTTAATAAATGGAAATATGATAGGAATTCATTTCATCCGTGCAGAAAAGAATTTATTAGCGACATACTAGCACTGAGCATCATTCCAGGAACCAAAGCTCAAGCAGGGAACAATATAGGGAGAAATGAATTCAGTCTAACAGGCACAGAATCACAACGGGGCTTCAGGAAATCAGAACTGAATTCCCAGCTCTCTCCCAAGCTTTGGAAGTGATATTAGGCCAACCACTTACTTCAGTTTCACTGTAACCATGGATGACTACCAACAGAATGGCATAACAAGAATTTTGTTGTATGTATTTGCTTGTTTGGAAATGAGGAAAATACGAACAATTAACATGATGCAAATAGACTTCCTATAGCAGTCCTATGGACAAAACCATCTTATTAAGAAGAGTCTGCCCATGGAGTCAAAAGAAATTAAATATTTGCTGTGTTAAGTATTTCTTTGTGTTAATTAAAATACTCAGAACACTGTAACTTCAAACTAACATCCAGGATATGGTTATTACATAAATTAATTTATTTTAACCAAGATTGCAAGCTAATAATTTCTAAAAATGGGCCAATTATTTACCATGTTAAGAAGCCAGTATTCTCCTTTGCTTCCCAGCTCAGAGTTTCGATGTTGATTCAATACTAATTTACAGGAAACAGTGCTCCTAACTTGGGTCACCAGAAGCACTTGGTTTTTGCAGGGAATAAATATCAAACAATTGAGTCACTAAGCCTCACAAAATATACAGAAAATCATTATGAAAGCTGTCAGGGAACTAGAAGGCTTATTAGAACATTTCTCCATTCATGTCCTTCTGTCCAAAGGCTGAAAACATTACTTCAGTTTCAAAATTATGGAAAAAAAGAAGCCTCCAAATAAATCAAGCTGAAAGAAGGCAGATAACTCTTAGCATAAGCTTAAAATCAAAGAATTTGAGTTTAAGCACACATTCTCTACTGGTTTTAAGGAACGGTAACCGTTTCTTCAGTTTGATTAACTGGGATAGACATTAACATACCGTTTCCTACCACTCCAAGTTCAACAAATCAATGAAGAGGTAAAAGATTATTCAAATACAGCACTGTCAAAAGATCAATAGGTCAAAAATATTCTCCCTTTTTTCACTTGCTATTTTAACATCAACTCACCCGGTAAAACAATCATAACCTCAGCTATCCCTAATGAACATGAAGAATTTCCACTACTTCCACAGCATTAAGCATTTGCCATCTCAAACACTTCTGCAATCTTTCCCTTCATTTTCAGGCATATTCAGTTTTAATACACATAGAACTCTGGTATTGTCAGTTTCCACTCTCAGTTTGATCTAAAATACAAAACTGATCTGTTGATAAGCAAAAGTGCAGAAGAAAATGCACCATTTTCCCTCCATTTTGAGGTTAAGCATCATTCACATCATTTCATCTTTTCACTATCAATCATTTACTTTTGCAAAACAAAGACTATGATTCTACCCTTCTGATGAGGCTACAAGATAGTGGTGACGTTGGAAACACAGCAGGGTAAAGTACTTTTCCACTAGATTGTTAAAACCAAGTAAATTCGAGTAAATGTTATTTTGAAAAATGCAATACAACAATCCTACTGTGTAACTCTAAACTATTACACAACTGCTTTGAAAGCAAGCTGCAAATATAACAAAATGAAAAAACTAATGGCATGGAATGATTGATAATTTCATTAATATTTTGATTTACCATAGTGCAACAGTCCATTCTTTATTTTCAATATATGAACAATCTCTTTTAGCAAAGTATTCAAGTACAACCTTTTGTGTGTGTTAAGCACATGCAATTTCTTTCCTGGGCCAGGGATCACACTCTCATTTAATCTGCTCAGAGGAAGAACAAACTCTAAAATATTGATGCATTGCAATAATATTAATATATTTTAAATAATCTAGCTAAATGTTTGCCATGTGTATTTCAAGTATCAGGTTGTTTACAAAACATAAAATGAACACAAATTAAAGGAAGATGAAACCGAGGAAACATAAGTTGTCTTTTCCACTATGGCAGACGTTTACTCCTAGAAGCTTGTAAGAAAACAAGAGATAATCTTTCCCACACAAATATTCATAATTAGTATAAATTATTGTGTGTAAATTTCAAGGCACTGAATTAGAGACTCTTAGAATGTTTAGGAAGCTCTTACTAAAATTTGGGCATCTTCCGTCTGCTCTTGAATAGTCTGCAATGCTTTGGACAGATCCTCATCATCTTCCTGAAGACTGAACTCATCATCTGTTGAAACCTAAATGAAATTATGCAAAGTTTAGTATCAACACATTTTATACATCTTTCTTTCACAGTACAACTGTTCCCACTCCCATTACAACTTCTGAAAATAATCCCCTCCTTGTTAAAATACCATTTTTCCACATTTAAATAGAAATCGTATTACTGAAAAACTTTTTATAAATAAGCTGAAATATCTAAATACATGTTTTATCTAAATAGAAATACTGAGACCTTCAAAAAAGTATTTAATGTTTAAATAAAGGTAATACACAACAATTCAACTAACACTAAATCTTCTCTTGAAAAACAGATATGTCCTCTATCATCATTTATAAAAGGAGATTCCTGTCATTTCTCCTAGGATGCCTATGTGCCTGATGAAGTAAAAAGAATGAAACATGAACACTCTACCAAAATACATCAGAAGATTATCAATTCAGTAAGTTACCTCTTCATACTGATAATCATCTTTAGAGTCAGCAGTTATGGTAATGTCGGTAGGTTTGGTTAAGTCTGAAACAGCTGGTACATGTGAGGGCTTCCAACTTAGAAAAAAATATCATAAAATATCTGTAAATCTGTTATTACCACCTCCACCCTTGTTCTTTTTGACTTAACACTTTCAACTTTCAAGGTTTCCTTCAGCCTCAAGGTGAACTAACCCAGTTTGGTGCATAGAGACAGAATTTAGGTTTAAGTTTTTACAGCAGGTTTGAACACGATTAAAAACTGACTCATCAGAACTCAGAAGCCAAGCACTAAATCCAAATTAAAACAGCAGCTAAACTGTGCTTGCAGCCAGTCACCAATTTTGAGAGGGGTCTTTTTGCACTAGGATTTCCATAACTAGCTTCATGCTTTCAGAAAATAGCATTTTTTAGCAAATTCAGAGGTATGAGCTCAAACAAGAACACCTGAGGTGAAATCCTGAACACCACAGAGCTACTTACCACAGCTGATGCAAATGCCTTAATAATCACAACACAATTACAATAAAAAGATGAGGAACTTTAAAAACACAAAAATTCACTTGGAAATTATCTACAGTTCTTTGAAATGCTTTAGAGTCAAACTTTTGATTAAACATAACTACAAATAGTCTAAAATGAAAGCCAAATAAACATCTTTTCATCCACTAGCCTCACAGCCCATGAAAGAATAATGAAATGTTTTTAGCAGATGCTGTTGACAGTTTCCCTAGAAAATCAGTTAGCCTACAAGTGACCCATGTAAATAAACCAGGAATTAACTTCCAAAGAAAAGAAAAGCTGGAAATCCAGTATTTCACACACAGAGAAGAAAAAAAAAAGAATCAACATGATTTTCCAGCTTTGCATCAAGTTGCCCAAATCTGAATTATTCTCCTTAAAACAGGCCTTTTGCCACAGTTTTCACAGCACAATATACATGTAAAAGTTCAAAATATAGGTAAAAGAATCATCTGCATTCAAGACCACAGCATCACAGAAACTCAGATAAATTGTATCCATCTGGAAAGGTAACCAGCTGAACATCATAACCCCCTGATAAGTAATAAACTTTCAAAAACTGGGGATTTTTTTCTTCAATTTTCTATTGACCTGACTGTCCTTGTGATCCACTATGGTCTAAACTAAGGTGTCATTGCAAACACTCTGCCCAGAGTAAATTATTACTTCAAAAATCCTGCCGTCTTCCTCCTCTTTTTTTTCTTCCAATGAGGTGCACTATAAAACAGGTAGATTAATTTTAAAAACGACAGTGTTTCTCAACAGTGTTAAATCTGCTGAGGCAGGGCTTTTTTAAGCACACCACGCTGCAAACAGCTGTGCAGATTCCCTAAGGTAGAAATTGAGGCATGAGCTGGAAAAGGACACTCCTCCATATTTTTAAATTGCCCTACAATTTAATTCTAACAAGGCAGGAAAAACTAAAGTATGGTAGGGTCTATGACACTAAAGTATGATTGTTTAGCCTCTAAAAGCATAAAAGAGCTTCTTGATTAGCAGCTCACAGCCAGAAAAGAGAACAGGTACAGCTCATCTGACTTAGGGACGAAAGTAGAATTTAAGTCATCTGACCAAAAAATTAGACAATTAAAAGCCATAAACTTCCAATATAATTTGCTACAACTAAAATGTGGAAAGAATTGGGTGGGGTGTTTTGCTCTAAAAGCCACAGCAAAGCTACGTCTAGGTTACTTATCACAACCCTTATACTCGGTCACACTCAGTATAAACCTAATACTGCTATTATCCCAGCAGTTATTCTGCAGTGGGAAATTAAAGGAGCACCTTTTCCAGCAGCACATTGGGACTGTGAGTCTAAGTAACAAACCTCGTCATTCCTCCATAGGTTTTACTGCTCAATAGCTAACACAGGAGAGGCGACAAGAGCCTTTCATGCCAGGATTTTAACTCCTGCTCAGGCTGCCCCACCAGCAGTGAAGGATTCAATTCCACCACTTTTCCAAGGGGCACTCAGGAACCCCGACCTTCAGCCAGGAAAGCAAACAGCGCATTACAGTGAGCAAGACCGCACTGCCTCTGTAGGGCCAAAACCCCCGTATTCATAGACTTGCTTAGGCTGAAAAAGACCTCTAAGACCAGTTAAAACAGCACCACATCCATGTTCACTGCTAAACGATGTCCTCCCATATCCACACAGGGCTTTGCAACACTTCCAGGGATGCTGTGGCCACCGCTTCCCTGGGAAGCCCGTTCCATTGCCTGGACACCCATTGAAGGAAGAATTTTCTCGTGGTATCTCAACCTCCCCTGGGACAGCTTGAGGCCTTTTCCTCTCGTCCCGTCCCTGTTCCCTGGGAGCAGAGCCCGGTTTCCCCCCACTCCTGTAAAGGAGCCAGAATGTTCCCTTCCGAGCCTTTTCTCCAGGCTGAGGGCGCCCCAGCTCCCTCAGCTGCTCCTGGCGCTCCAGCCCCTTCCCCATCTCCGCTGCCCTTCTCCGACAGGCTTCAGCCGCTTTTCAGTCTCCAGGGACAACAACCCACAAAAAGAACCAACAAGCCTGTGAGATTTTTGAATTTGCCCCCCAACTCTCAACGCTGCCCTCGCCCCACCCAACCCCCGCTCCAGCAGGTGCCGGGGCCGCCCCGGCTGAGGCGGGAGGAGCGCTGAGGAGACGGACCCCTGAGGTGGGGAACCGGCACCCACAGCCGAGCAGGAGGACGAGGATGGAGGGGGAAGACGGGGGAGGAAGAAGGATACTCTGCAGGCTGAACGCCGCCCCAGAGACCGCCGCCTCCTCCTCCGCCATGGCCGCGGCGTTGCCGGGGGCGACCTCTCGCGAGGAGACGCGCCCGCGCCGCGGCGGGAAGAGACCCGGGTTTAATTTAACTTAAATGAATTTAGTTTAATTCAATACAGTTTAAAGTAATTCAGCGTTTGTAACTCGAGGCGAAGCTCCTCGCGCATTTGGGTGCAGCGGCGTGAGGAGCGCGCTGTAAGGGCGAGCAGTCTCCGGAGGTTTCCAGGGCGTCCCCTCAGGGCCGACACCTGGGGCCCCTCGGCTAAATACACACCGCCCTTCCTGAAATGGAAGGAAAACCAGTAGGAAATGAGGGGGGAAACCGCTTCAGACTCCTAAGAACAGACTCATTTCTTCCGCAGATGAAACATTTTTGTAGCTGGAAGCTGAGCCAAGTCCTGTGGGACTGAGTGCTTGAATCCCTTCAGAACCCAAACTCTCCCGTGGTTCTATATTCGCGTTTAAAAGCAGGAGTTTTCCCAGGCAAAAGTTTGTGACACCAACTTATATTTGTGGATAACACACATCACAGCTCCTAGGAGTCTGAAATAAAATTTCAGGATTCGACAGAAAATTCCTGTTGCTTTTTCTTATTTTAAAGTAAGCTTAGAGGTCCCAGTCCTGAATCTCCATTAATTTAAGGAGCTATACATGCAACAGGAGCTCAATCCATGCTTGAATTAATGTAAAGTAACAGAAAATAAGTTACCAAAGTATCTAGGGGGGAAAACAAAGTAAAAAACGTGCTCATAGTTGGGTTGAAAGGAGAGGCAGCAGTTTTGCTTGCAGGATTAACAAAAAAAGCCAGGCATTGAAATATAGCCTGAAGATCAGAGATGTAAGTGGGGGAAACTAAAATATATCATTCGGTTAAGACTTTAACCTGAAAAGATACAGTCCTGCAACAGGACCTACCTGTGAAACTATTGTTTTAGCATTTTGCAGAGACTGTTACACAAGATTGCCATTCCCCTCCCGTGGCAGACACGTTCTTGAGAAATGACAAGTACTTTGGCACTGTCAAAGTCTCCAAACTGTAATAAAAGAACAGTGTTTTGACACAAGATTGTCACAACACTGCAAAGGTGACAAAAACTGCTGTATTCACGCAAATTCTCTCAAACACTGTTGTTGACTTTAACACGTGTCAGAGCTTGAACTCAGCTGGTTTCAAGAGGTAGAGAGCAAATGCTGACATACCTTTCTTGATCTTTGATGGTTGGGTTTTTTCCCCCTTCAGATTAAACTCATGTGACCAGAACAATGTTCTTTCATCATGTCCAACCCAAGAGAGGCATCCTGAACTCCAGCAGAGCATCTCAAAAAAGAATAAGCCGAAGTGACATCATGAAGCACAACGTCCACCAGTCAATACTCCTAAACCGCAGATTGAAAAGGTGATAATGCAGTTGGGATGGGTACAGATGAAGGCATCATTCTCTTAGGGAAGTTTCTAATTCCACCACAAATTGCAGAGTAAGTGTAACTTTATGTCATACAGCAAGCACAGCTGATTAATCTAAGTTAATACCACTCAATTCTCTCAGCAACGTTTGCTGTTAGCCTTTACACAAGGGGTTGAACAAACAAAATGCTAAAGCAATATACCCTTCTCTGAGTTCTCTCTCTCTGCAGGCCTAACTTCTCCCTACAAATTTTTCACAAGACTTCTCTATCTCACTAAAACATGGAAATGCATCGTATCCACAATTGAGGAAGACTGATGAAAGCTTAAAAGGGGCTCAGAAGGGTGCTTCGGGGAAGATTGTGATTAGAAAACGATTAATAGTGAAGGACAAAAGGATCTCAGTCTTCTTGGTTTATTAAAGGAATCGTTAAAGAGCTTTGATCAGTGTCAGGGCTAATGGATTTGGTAAGAAAGGCTATGCAAAGATAGAACCATATCAAGAGAGTAGATCTAGGTTAGATATTAGAAAGAAATTCTTCTGTGTGGGGCTGCTGAGGCCCTGGCACAGGTTGCCCAGAGCAGCTGTGGCTGCCCCATCCCTGGAAATGTCCAAGGCCAGGCTGGACAGGGCTTGGAACAACCTGGGCTAGTGGAAGGTGTCCCTGCCCATGGCAGGGGGTGGGACTGGATGAGCTTTAAGTTGTGTTCCAACCTAAACCATTTCGGGATTCTATAATATCCAATAATATTGAAAATTAACTAAAAATAAGTCATAACTTAAAGCAAAGAGCAAACTTTTTAGGAAATCCAACTGATTTTCAAGTATACAGAAGATTTTTGAGAACCTCAGGGTTCTTTTTTAGAAGTTATGTTCCCCATTCAGATACCAGCTAGTTCAGGACATCCTACGGCTCCCATTTTCAAAAGTCAGATATGGTCAGTGCACTTTCTATGAAAAAAAAATTGAAGCAAAAAGATAACCAATTCTACCATATGTGGAGGTTTGCCAGTATTGTAAAGGACCCATCGAGTTTATTTGATTACTTTTAAATAAAAGTCAGTTGGTCAAAGATTGTTATTTCACAAAGATTTAAAGCTTTCTTTGGAAACAGTATTTGGTTGGCAACTTCTGAACTCTTTAAGTCATCCCACTGTGACCATATAAATGGCTTCATTGTACTGACATTTTCCTTCAAAAGGCATAACAAGCCAACCAGTTTCTCTCTACCTTGTTCAGAGCCACCTGCCATAAATACTTTGTATGTGATTATTGCTAAGCTGAACTCCAAGCACCCAATTCACCCTGGTTTACAGCCTCATAACAGTCTGGGTTATAAATGATTATCATCTCCCAAATAGCAGCAACCAGTGCTGTTACTGTATCCCATAACTTCTCATGAGAAAGACATGGAAGCAGCATCTGCTGTAGCTTGAGCATTTCATTAGACAGCCTGTTTGCTTTTCTCACAGAGCAAGGACTGAGGTGTGTACCTTGGCCAGATCTGTCAGGCAGGTAGATCAGCCAGGCTAGGTAGAGGATTTGAAAGAGATCATTTATGAAAACTGGACAAACTGGAATGCTCCAGAAGCATTTCCTGTGCTCCCATTCCCTAAGGGCCAGGTACTCTTTCCTTTATACCATCACCTGAAAGACTGAGTGACTCTCCTTGCATTCAGAGCAAAATATCCCCTCATGCTGAATTCAACAATCAAAGTGACTACAATTTTGACAAGTTGAGCTAAAAAACCAGAACAACCATGTGAGCTACTTTCAGTGACTTTCCCTCCCCTGCAGGAACACATCCAAAAGGTTCAGTATATGCACTTCATCACAGCAGACAAGCAGCCAACGAAGAATTATCTGCCCCACTGACTTTCACACACCCATTTCTAATTGTTCTTCAGCGCAGCTTTCGGGGAGAAAGGACAAGGCAATGTCAGCAATTGAGCTTTCTGAATAAGCACAAAGCATGGCCAGAAATGCTCTAAAAGCAGTATCACCACGATAGTCAAGAGGCTATTGTCCACACGGTCATGGTGGAGCACGGGACCACAGCTGGAAGCCAGAACGAGTTGGCAAACATCTTGTTCCAGCTTCTGCTGTGCCATCTGGCTTCCAGTGAGGTGAGTGACATTAAATGTATTTTCTCTGTATTACCATCTGGCAGCTGCTTGTACAACAACAGAGTAACATGCAGAATTTGGCTAAGAATTATCCCAAGAATCACATCAAGGATACTTGTAACACAGACTCTGAAACGGAAAAAGCTTACAAGGAAAGTTTTGTTAGCTGCGGGGATCACAGGCACAGACTATTGCAGGTGGGTAAGAGGGAGTGGGAAATTATATATCCCTATGTTTTTCATGTGCTTATTTTACAGAGTTCCCATAGAAGTTTCTACAGGGAAGGAAGGGACGTGCACACAGGATTCCTAAGGACACAAGTATTGTATCCAGTGAAATGTCTGTTCTTGAGAAGCATCAGCACCTTTGCTGTGCTGTAGAAACACAATCACTTTCCCAACTTTAGAAAAGCAGGACTTCCTTTTCCTGCTGTAATGTTGTATGCCAAAGGTACTTCTGATAAAGGAAGGAGATTTAAGGGATTGATCAGTACAAACACAATCTCAAAAAGATACTGCTTTAACAGAAATTTCCTCTAAAAATATCAGGATTGCCGAATGCAGTGTAACTGCTGTGTAATAATAGCTGTAATGCCAGGTCATCTTTATAAAGGTCCCATTTGCAAAGCATAGGGGCCATCATAACCTTGCTGAGCTTTAAATGTTACAGAACAGGGTGCTTCAAAAAACAGAGTAGGATTTTTAATAAAAATGATCCCATGACAGCTTAAATCAATTAACTTTCTACTCTACCTCCTGCTGTGCACTCCTGTTTTTTTCCTTGCTCCTGCATTGGTGCTCATATGATTCATCAATAATTTAAACCAGAAAAAGCTAATCCAGATGAAATTTTAAAAAAAAGAAAAAGGCAGGAGTCTGTTATCTTTTTTCTGTTTGGTTACCTTTTTTTTTTTTAACGAGGATAAGTAACACTAAAATGCCAGAGGTTTGGCATTCAGAGTTAAGCTGAAGTGACTAAAAGTATTTTGTCTGTACTCCATAAGAAGAACATTAAATATATAAGGCTCTACTATATTTCCAGGTATTTCTATGGATTAGATATATGAAACACTAAGTCTCTTAAAAAATTATTTGAGTGGCAATCATATGAAAACAAAACATGTCTCTTTTCCAGTGCATCAGCAGTTCTGCTGATGGTCATTCTCCTAAGCATTTTATTGAATCCCAGTGAGCATTAGGTGGAATACTAGTCACACTATTTCATCACCAAATGCAAAAGATTGCTTTCTTTCATAAATTTCTAAAATTCAGTCTGATTTCTGGCTTCGATCTCACACAGCTCTTTCACAGGAAAGAAAGAGACAATAATCTGCTCAAAACCCAACAATTTAAGTGCAAACAGAAGTATGAAGAGTTTTGACTGCATTTAGAGGAAAAACTGAGAGTCAATAGTCAAGCATTTTGTCAATAATACAGCAAAGACATCAGTACAACATGAGCACAGGGCACAGCTCTGTGGGGTGCAGGTTTCCCACTGCAGGCCCTGGCACGGTAATGTATATAGTCCAGTCTGTATGCTGTGATATATAATAGAAGACTTATCCTACCCACACTGATACTGCTCTTGCCAAGAGCTACAGCCTCCATATCTCTGTCCGGTGTTGCCCTTGAAAATTATCAGGAGCATTGGACAGACTGATTACGTTGGCTCTCCCTGTTTTAAATTTGGGAGCATTTCACAGATAAAATAAATTATGCTAAAAGACATGAGAGGTGCCATATAGTACCTTTTTATGTTTCAAGTATAGACTGAGCAGTTAGAGCAGTTCTCTCCAAACTCCAGTTTTATAAACACAGGTATTTCTACAGCTTATAGGGACTAATGGTCATCACTTCCTGATAATTAGAGGCTTTTCACTTAATATGTTCTTCTCCCCTTTGAAATTAAGTTTAGTTAATATGCTCTTCAAGGAAACTGTGACCACAAAGCAGCTAATACACTTCTACTACAAGCTAAGAAAAAAATTAACTCCATGTGGCTGTTGTAAAAGGAAAAGCTACCACCCTTAGCACAAAAGAGCAGAGAAAACAAAGGGCTGTATTTTTTCCTAGTCTGTACTTAGCAAGAGAGGCAGGAATTGAGACACCACCATGTCAGAAAACACAAACTAAAGGACAAGCAACACAAAAGCTTACAGAAACTGTTCCTTTTTCTTATTTTACCATGCTTCCAAGGGCTTCACTACTTGTTACCCAAGTAGTACATCTTCCCATTGGAATTCCAAGTCTCATACTAATAATTAGCACATGCCAGAGTCATTTTAGGTGGTTTCCTGCTCAATTTTTTTTGTTTTTTGGAGGTCATGTATGTACATGCTCACATTAAAACCAGATATGACAAAGTTCTCTCTGTCAAAATCAGATTAAAAATTTACATAAAGGAATACATCTACAAAATCATAAATTATTCAAAAGGATTGGGCGCTTCAACAAAGTTTTCTCCTTGCACCCAATCTTTTTGTGTATCTTAGTAAGATAGAGTGCAGTCTCCTTCACTTTTTTTTCCTTCTGTTGCCCCTAAAACACTTGCCTGCTCTTTGCTGCTTTCCTTGCTTGGACTCACTCCTTTCTTTTTTGCACTAGCTCTTCCTATTCTGACCAACCATTTCCATTTCTGTTTTTAGCAACTTTGACAACACTTGGCTATTTCTTCAACCTGTGTTTTCAGAGATAGGCCTAGAATAAATTGTTTTTGTTCTAAAAGAACCAGGAAATTATACCAAAAAATGGTCCAAGAGGTCACAGAATTTGATGCAAAATGGGCAAAGAGTAGCAGGGGACTTGTACCCAAAAGCAATGTTTGCTAGGAGAGCTTTTAGCCAAGCCTTTCCTCACCTGCTTAAAGCTTGTTGCCTTGATGGAGACCAAGCATGGAATTTTAAGTTCCTCTAGCATTTTGGGTTTTTTTATTGCAGTGTCATTTCTTTCACATACAGAATATGAAAATGTAAGTATTTCAAATTGTCCACCTCTAATCTGTCTCAGCTCAGCTGAGGGTGGCAGTGCATACTGGTTTCTCTAGATTAATATACAATGAGGACTGCACTGTCTTTATGTCCATATCTTTGCTTATTATTAACAGAAATATAGAACTTCGGGCAACAATTCTATAAAAATGCACCATTTTGAATAATTATTTTAGAAAAACCAAAACTCTTCTGTATCCAATACTGGTTGCCATTTGTGATATGATGAAGCATTTCATGGCTTTCATTTTCACATGCCTCTGATGACAGCAATAGTACAATATTGGCACCCTATACCTAAATGTCAAAGCTCTGCTTTGTGAAGTTTTTAATATTTTGTTTAAATATTGAAGTGCCACAAAATTGAAATCTGGAAATGCTATGTTTAAGTTCTTTCCTTTTGCCTTCCTACTGCTTATAGCACAGCCGTAACTTTTGCTGTCAAGCCATTTGCGCATTTTTGTGTAGAATAGAGTGAGTAAATATTGGTAATTCAGCTTCTCAAACTAGACCTAAATCTTGGGCACCCTGCGTTGCATTTGAAGATGCCCAAAGTGGTTTGAAATGGGCTACCTCACACACTGGAAGCTTACTTTAATATAAATTCTTCTTATAATTATACTTCAGGTATGTTCCCAGTAATTTAGAGCCAAATCCTTAACATGAGACTCTAAAGAGGCCTGCAGAACACAAGAACCTGAACCCAAGAGGCTTTCACTGATTCTGAATCCTTAAAATTGGCTGTGCCAACTTACCCCCTTTCTGAAAAGGGCAATTACAGTGCCCATGTCCAGGAGAGACTTTCTGCACCTGGGCCCCCACTGGTCTCCAGTCTACCTCCTGAAACCAGGGCTGAGGGACCCAAGCCCCCAAGCAGGATGTCCTTTCAGATAAACTCTTTCCAGTGCAGTTTTGAGCAGAGAAGGCAGCTCCTTGCTCCGTGTTGATTTCTGTCTCCCCCGCCCGAGGCTGTGAGCTATCCAAAACAGGCATTTACAAGGCAGTCTGATGGCTGCTGATTCCTCTCTACTGGTCAGGCACAGAGAGAAATGTAGCCTTACTTTTAATAGCAGCTTACTCCACTGGAAGTTTAGATTATATAGCTATTTAAGGAATACAAAATTTATCCATTTAAATTAACCTGACTTTAAAACAAATGCGTCCCTGTAAAGGCATTTCTAACCCTTCAAAATATACAGCTGAGTTCAGAAGAGAAAATTCAGAATTTCCTCACCTAAATTCACCTTTAAACTTCTGAACACTTATTCAAACTTTACTGGGACATAATGTGACTATTCTTCACAGACCAGCATGACCATCTGTTTGACCATCTTTTCCTTCACACAAGAACCCCAGCTCACCTTGCTGGGCTTTGTAGGGTTGATCACTCTGGGAATGGTTCTGTTCAGGAGTGACTGTTCAATGCCAGCTAGGAAATGTGTGGGTCCCTTTCTACTGCCCTTCCCCAGTTCAAACCCCACATCAAAGCATAGCTCCTTAGAGTCCATTTCTTTTGGCAATGAGAAATCTAAAACAAAGCATGGAAAGAAAAGCAAAATATGTGGGAGTAACCCATCCATATCGCTTTTGATATTTCCATCACAGATGTGCAATTTTCTCTTCATATTTTTTATCAAGTTTTTTAAAGCACAGCCAACATTAAACCTTTACAAGCTAGGAACTACAAATCAGTTACGTCTGAACACAAGAAAAGTGGCTACAGTTGCAATTCCCACTCTTGCAGAAGGCAAGATCTCTTGCTTGAAAAAAAAAAAAATAACCAACCAACCAAACAAAAACCAATGAAAAACAAGCCCCAAAAAACCAAAACCAAGCCAACATTGTGGACAAAAGCATCTTTACACATGAAGTTGGGGTTCTGAGTGAGACAGAATATTTGAAGGAGTACCTGTGTGTCCAGACCCCAATTCCGTCTCCCTCTCTCCATCCCCCTGTTCAGGAGGGAGCATACCTGTATGGCAAAATGCAAAGTACATGTGTGTCCTCAGCTGTCCTGGGAGACTCCACATGATTTCAGACCCCAGGTGAGCCATCAGCTGGAGCACTTCTGAGCCTGGACAGCCTTTCTTTTGCACTTCAGTTGGCAAGGCAGAGCATCTTGCCAAGTCTTCACCTTCCTTACCTCCTTAGCCCATGCTGGGTGATTTCACAGTGAGCCAGCAATTACTCAGACTGGCATTTGGTCAGGTCATGTGTCAGATACATTTATCTCATTTACAAGCAGAAGATTCTCCAATGAATAATTCAGAAAGAAATAATCACCTTCATGGTCCATTTTCCCAACCCCAGGCTCTGTCTCTAACAAGCACCCGCTGAACCTTGCGAGACATGTCGACTACAGAAGGAGCAATTTAAAAATCATTGTGTACACATGCAGACATTACCCCATGATTTTACTTACTGCTAAAGGCAAACAGCAATCTGTTGGCCCAACCCTCAGTGAAATCACTTAAGGTTTTCCTATCAACTTAAAATGGAGCTGGAATGAATCTAATCATCTGAACCCATAAAGTCCATCGTTCACAAGCTCTCATCATCACAAGTAAAATGATCTGCCTTTTGGAAGCTACTTGTTATTTTCTACTCACCAGCCTCAGGGCACACTGGTTTCCACAAAGCATACAAAAATAGCAATAGATACCCTATGATATTACCCAGCAAATCAAAGGCTAAAGGAGGTAAAGTTATGTCAGCAATGTTTCCTTGATCCCTCCTTTTTTATATGAGATTTGCCATATTTCATAAATCCATGGCTAAGTCTGTTTTCTCCTCATTGGTGCATGAATCTCAATTATGAAATTATTAAGATGGTGCAGAGAACCTATTTCTTCATCTGTAGCATATCCCATGGGTTACCTTACTTCGTGCAAACAAATCAGCAGAAATTTTGCTAATTAGATTACACAGGATAATTTGTGCTAAATAGCAACTCTGATGAACCCATTCCCCCAGTCTGTTTTTTTCATGCTGAGAATGGCTGGTGAGATCAGTGTAGTTGTGATGTCCAGCCCAAATCCCAATATCTGAGGGAAGACATGAAGGAGCAAACACCAGTCCAATTTTTTCCTAACTACATCAGCTAGTCCAGTTCAAAAATATTATCTTTCCTCCAAAACTGTGCCTGAAGAACAGCAATTTTAAACACAGGAGGAATGCAGGAATAACCTCGAAACTTCTCACACTAAATTATGTTACAGACAAAATAGACCTGGAGATTTTGCCTTTACAGCAAGAGGCACAACAGAGGATTGGTTTTCTGTTTGACTCTAAACTGCCTAACTGGACATTTTCAGACTTGACATCTCATTTGCTTCAGTATCCAGAATCCACCACGAGACTCCCTGAAGGAAACTGGGCTTAGAGCAGGATGGTACCTGAACTGGACAAAATCTGCCGGCATCTCCAGCTGCAACCCTGTCCGTACTCTCATTCAGCTGTGAGATAAAGGTGAGTGCCCTCCATCCAACTGGAGCTATTCCCAGTAAGCTCAAGCAAAGAGTTCAGTCTGTATATGAAAAGTCTTATGACAATTAAACACTTTGCCTGTTCCATCATTACACAGAACACAATGCTTAATGAGCTTCTGATTATCACTCCCATTACTGTAAATTAATATTAACAAGTAGCAATGATTTTCAGTGTTGCTGAAATTGGTCCCCTTATCTGGGTATAACAGGACCCATACACACAGACCAAAAGCCTCACTGTGAAAATCCAGAAACTGGCACTGGGAGCTGGAAACCAGTTCTGGGTCCAGGTTCATAGTTGGACTTTGTAAAGTGAGCCAAAGCCTCAGTGTCTGAGTGTTTATTCTTGCACATGTATGTAAACGTAGATCTCAGTTCTGCAGTTTTAGTCCACTTGGAGTTACCAAGCATGATGGCATTTCACTGCTAATATAATTTTATGCAGGCACTGGTTGTTGGGATACAGCTTTGTTCACCACAGTTAACCCTACTGTCTCAACTCATCATGCACCTGCCAGACCATAAATCTGCTAATTAAATAGAAACGCATCACCAGCGCCAGTATTTGGACAGCACCTTCCTCCCAGGCACGGATTCAGTGATGTTTCTCTCACTGCACTGTGTCAGCTTGATGCTGTCACTGGTCACAGCTAATTGGGACTGAGTGAGCTGTGCTATTGTAGCTCTAAAATGCTCATGGTATAAGCAGCTCATACCCAACCCAGGAGGCTGAGAAGAGCCTCCTGCAGGCACAGCAGTCTCCATAGGAGCCTCACTGCTTCCCTGACTGCAGTCACTGCTTTATACATCCCTCTTAGAGTTGTCCAGGATCAAAGACAAAGCACAACTTGGACCAGGCTCAGCTGGTTTCAATTCCAAGACTCATACTCATCTGCTAAAAAGTGCAGCGGATGAGGGATGAAAACTTGGTAGGACAGGAGGTCTCTATCTGAACCTTACAGAAGGGACCATTTGACTTGGTCACCGTTAAGCCATGGGCCATTATCAATGCTGAAAGCCTGTATGAGGACTGCCAGCTTTGCCCATAAAAGTTCCCTGCTTTTCTGTAATTATATCAGGGATAATAAGAGCCCTTAATGGGGATATTTATAATCTTTGTCTGAACCATCCTCTTTACTCCTTAGCCATTACCACATAAAGATCCTTACTTCTGCACAGGGAATTTATATTCCAACCATGTCAGTTCCTCTAATAGTGCACTGTCTAATACTTTATTAGAGGGAAAATTCAAGATCTGTTAAAATCAAGGAAAAGATCCTATGGGTGTCAATGGTCTTTGTATTAAAACCCCATGAAAACTTTTTCTTCCTGACAAAGCAGAGTAAATTTCCACAGACCAAGCACTATTGAGGCAACCTGTTAATACTGAAAAATCAAACATTTACAATTCCTTCCCCTCCCATATTCTTAGGTGTTGGCACATCAACTTTTCCCCTGTGGCAGTGATAAACCCTGGCACTAACAACATATGCATGTTGTCCATAGCCGAAGGAGAGAGTGTTCCTTTTATAAAAGTCAGGTCATTTCAAAACTTCTCCAGGCATCCCAGAATGTCTTCTTATTGAGCAAGAAAAATTATTCTTTTTTAATATTTGAAAAATTTTAAACTAAAAAGCACTTGTAAAGCAGCAGATATATGGACCTGAAGTGTGAGGCCATCTTGCAGCTCACGCCTTGCATTCATTGTGGTATTTCCCCAAGGATGTGTTGTGCTACCCAGTTTCTCTCCCAGCCAGCAACTTCACAAATTGACAAACTATAAGAAGGGCTTCTTCTACAGAATGAAGAATCGATAGCTGTCTACTTGGATAGCCTCAAAAAGTGCTTAACTTTTAATTGAATGCTGGAAAAGAAAATGCAAAGCACAAGAGCTCAAAACAGCATGAAGCCTGCATAATTATCTTTCTCCTCGCAGTTCCTCATGTGGGCTGGAGACTAATTAAACACATGTGCAGGCTACAAAATGATTTGCACAGATATATCTTTTGTCAGTTTGCAAGGGGACATAAGCAGAAGGAGAGTACCAGCAAGGAGCAGGAGCCACAGCTAGCTGTCTGATACTGTCATTCTCACCCAAACCTTTGCTTTAATTTCAACCATCTAGAGCAAAGACAAATTAGATTTTGCATCTGCTTTGCAAAGAGACAAATAAAGTTTAAGGCAACAGTGAACCCAGGCTTCTAGAGTGGTATAAACACATACAGGAGTTTTAAAGCATTTTGACACTGACTTCATATGTCATATGTAAGGATATACTTTTCATTATAAAGCTACCTACCCTAACATGATCTATTATATAACACAGAAATAAATTAGAATTAGCATTTTTTTTCTTCTGGTGCAGAAACACAAAACCAAGTAAAGCTTTTAATCTTAAAATCCCTTCTTTACCATTTGTCATGTTAACAAACATGATAAAACATCCATTAAAACATATCTTTTTTTTAATGTAATACTTTTGTAAAGTATTTCTCCAACATACAAGCATTATCTCCCTCTTCTCCCTCTTTTCCAGAAGAAAAAATATTTCAGCCTGCTCACCAGGGCCTTAAATCATGTCTTTTTTCACATACCAAAATAAAAGCACCTGCTCAGGCTGGCTCTCAGCTGACAGGATTGAATTAGAGCCCAGCAACCATTGCCCTAATAGGAGGCAATATTATTAACTTTAATTCATTCACATCAGCATTGATCAGAAGCAGTTGCTGAGTACCAGGAAGACACTGGGATGTCAGTACATGGCACTCAAGGCCAGTGCAATTACCACAGAAATGAAGGATGCTGTGATCAGTCCAAACAATTGTGTGTAATTATAATGGAAAGTTCTGATCTTCTGCGGATTTCACCCCACATGTGCTGTATGAAGGCTCTCACATCCAAGGGCTTGTGGTTTCTGTGAGTCTACAGCCCTCAAAAAATTGTCAGCTACTCCATAAACTGTAGCTGGCAAGTATATTTTTAAGGTGATGGCAAAAATCTTCAAATGATATTTCCCACCAGTGAAGCACTGCAGAGCAAGAGAAAGGAGACACCACTGCTCATAAATGATGCTGCTCCAGGGTGTGCAAACTAAAATAAAACTTTCAGATATGGCAGAGTGTGGCTCTGGCAGAATAGTTCAACTCTAGGATCCCAAGAGCTCTGGTGGAGCAAGACTGGAAGACTTTGCATGTGTCAGTCTCTCTAAAAGCCATTAAACTTTTAGATACCCAATAGTCTAAAATACCCCAAGCAGAGGGATGCCTTCCTGAAAATGTTTTGCTGTGAGAGGGGCTGTGGTAGAAGTTAGGATGAGTGAAATCTTCCAAGATAAATGATCCTTTCTCATCTTTACCAGCATTTGCACTCCATCATCATTTTAAAACCTCCAACGTAAATAAATGCACCACTGAATCCTGTCTCCTGTTCTTCATTTTGCCACTCCTTCTGCCGGACATTCCTTTTCTCTCTCTGTGCCTGGGGAAGCACAGAAGGGGTTGTGGGAACCCAGCATAGGTTTGTCCCACATTAGACTGGTTTCTTTTGCTCTCACTCAAATGCTCTCTGGATCATCAGCATCACTGCCCCACACTCCAGCAGGAATCTTCTGTTGCCAAACTCCCTCTCTCCCATTTCCAAGCCACTGAAAGCAGGAGGGGGCAGCGGTGACAAGAGGGCTGGCTGCTCACACGCGTCCTCACCGTGGCAAACACCACGCTCAGATTCAGCTCAGTGAATCCCAGCTGAATACACGAGAGCTGCCCGGGGCCACTTCAGGCCATAAACTATTCCAGAGCTGTCCGGGAGTAGTTCTGATTTCAGGTGTCCCCAAGCACAGTTGTCCCTGAGCGGTCCCCTGCTTGCCCAGCCCTTATCGCTCGGCTCCCATGGGATGCTCAGCTCCTGCGAGCGCATCCGGGGCCGCCGCCGGTTCCCATAGCGCGGCCAATGCTGCCCCCCAAATGCAAAAGAATAATCTGCAGAGGGAAGAGATGCTGTCCCTGTCCGTGCACTGAGAGCCCACAGGGAGCCAAGCTGAAGGCATGGCTGGAGGGTATTTGTCCGCCCGTTTGCAGAGATTTAAGAAGAGGCATCTGCAGCCTCCTGCAAGGCACGGAAGCTCCTCGGAAAGGCATCCCAGGCTGGGGAAAGGGATGCACAGTGCTAGAGGTACAGCCCTGGCTGATGGGGAGCAGGGAGAAGAGAGGCCACTCACCCTTCTCATCCACTGAGTGGTCAAACAAAGAACTATTAATTTCTTATATGCTCTTTCTCACAGTCATATGGTGTGAAAAATCGTTGAAGAGAAACCTTCAAAGCATATCTGGCAGAGCATTAAACTGATGGGAAAAGACCAGTGTCATTTTTATCCATCCTAAATCATTAGGTAACATGATTTTTTTGTTAAAAAAAAAAAAAAAGAAAAAAAAAGAAAGGAAAAAAGAAAAAAAACCTAGAAATATGCAGAATAGCTGAAATAAATGTTGCTGCCAATTAGCTGAATATTTCGTCTCCATGAGTGTCTCGGTAATTGGTGCCCGGAGCAGCGGGGAGGCACAAGGCAATGCTGACATCTACTGTCGGCAGCCCCGAACCGCCCGCACCTCCCGCGCAGCTCCCGAGAATCCCGGCTCTCGCTGGGGCCGATGACACACGCATCAATAAACCAAGGAAATATAACCCCGGCCATGATGTTACAACCCCAGAGAATGAATGATCTGAAGCGCAAATATTTATAGAAGGGTGTATTGCGCTGCTCTCAATTTTGTTACAGGGCTAAGGCACCTTCAAAGTACATATTCTCAGAGCAGGTAAACATTTGCTTTCTTTAGGACATCCACAGGATTTTGGTGCATTAATTCGCTCCCCCTTCTGGATTTATTTTCGCCATTAAGCTTTACACTGCTCCCTTCATCCAATTAGTACTAAAATCTTCCCATTTTTTCATCATGGTGCAGATAGAAAACACGTTTTATTCCCTGCCACAAGAAAGAATAAACTGCCAAAAAAAGCCTTGACGATTACAAATGAAGCTTATAAAGATGTTTGTACTTCTGCTACAGTGCTTGAACGCTGTGTCTGTAGTAACAAGAAGTGACATCCAGGAATGCCTTGGATTGTACCTTACGTGAACCACCAATGGGGGGAGGAATAAACATTGGAGCTGCAAACCAACTGCAATACTGAGAGGCACTGGGAATTAATAGAAGCAGAGAAATTGTGTGTGATTGTGCATCTGTTAGGGAGAACAAGCAGCATCCACTCCTTCCATGCACAGCAAAGCAGGCAAAGTGGCTTTCAGCTATATGTCAAAAGGTTGTAAAAGTTTATTGCAAGATGGGCTATTACTACTTATATCTTAGGGGAGAAGTCTAATTAGAAGCAATTAATTTACTTATAAAGTGGTATTACAACCATTCTTGCTGGCATCTCCTCGACTCACTGTGCACAACAAGCAGCTATTGTTGCAGAGTAGGACAGACATTGGAAAAGATCCCGCTATTTCTGACATATCTCATCAAAAGTCACTTGAAAATAAAAGAGGCTTTGGGCTTGTCTTTCGTCTCCCATCCTTATCTATATTCTGTGCTGGTATGCATGAGGCCCAGCTGGGGTGCATTGGCACAAAACTCTGTAAGATCAACACCCCACAAGCCTTTTAACTAAAATAACTAAAAGGTGTATTTGAACAGGGGTGGTGGCTTTGCTGTGACTCAGGGGAGGAGGGCAGTAGCTGGGCTGGTCAGAATTTGACTGATGGAAGGCTTCATCAAGAGAAACTCGTCAGACAGGCTGGTAACAGCAGTGGGGTTCTCTGGCATGCTGGAAAGCTTGAGCTAACCCCCTTCTGTTGCTCAGTTTAGGCTCAAATCTCTTTCCTTCTTCCTCTTGTGTTGGTTAATTTAGGGGCATAGCATTTTCTCCCTGCTTCAACAGTATTGTGGTCTCTTGAATAAGAAAGGGAGGAACCTTGGAAAAAAGGTCCCCTTTTTCAAAATGGAAAAGTGGAATCTAGCTACACTCTTCTCTTCTCTCATGTTTATGTTCTAACACCATCTGCCTCTTGCAAAGTGTTTGCTGTACATTTGTGCTGTAAAGAGCTGTTTGTTTGCTGGATGAGTGGGGTCATGGTGCTGTCAGTATCCCAGCTGTATCTTCCTGGTTGGTTCTGATTGTCTTCTTGCAGAAGCTCAGAGGTTCCCTCTGCGCTGGAGTAAAATGGCTTCTGTGTTGATGCTTGTTTTTATTGAGAAAACATTCGTAGTAGAGAGGAGAGTTTTGTATTGTGGGTACTGAGCACAAATCACTCCCATGGAGGTGGGAGGGAGGAGAAGGAAGGACTGCGTGATCCAGCTAGGTGGGGGACAGGAGTCTGTGGGATCCTGGTGGCCACAGACCACCCTCTGCCACCCCTCAGCAATGGGGACCTGAACTGACACCTCGTCATCTTGGCAGAAGCACTTGGGGGATAAAGGGTCTGGATTCCCAGGAAGCTCCAGCCCTTTCCTTGCTGCACAGGAGGTCTCACCTGCAGCCCCTAAGCTGGGGGAGCTTATGGCCTATGTGGAAAAGCTGTTTTGAGGGAGATGCCATGCTTTCTAACACAGTAACAAAATAAAACATCTCTGTGTCTAAAGGGAAAGAAGAAAGCACTGTTCTCGTGCCCTGGCTCAGAGCATTCAGCCCTATCTGCATGCCAGGGCACTAAAACCAGCAGAGCAGGGACCAGGGCTGGCTGCTCTGGGGCAGGCACCCCCTTGGGGTTTGGGGGGTGCTCACATCTGGAACCTTCCAGTTTAAGGAGAGTTGGAGGGAACTATTTTGAAGCAACAACCTAATCCCACTCTCTTTTTTTGCAGTGTATGATGTAATGAACATCTTTAGTGCCTAAAGGTGCTGTGAGAAGCTGCAGGGCATGTGTGAATGCCAACATTTTATGGAAGGGGTGGTTTTACTGCCAGCAGACTTTAAAAAAAATCCCTGCAGTTTATATTAATAAGACTGGATGTTATTGCATGTCAGGAGTTATTGTGATTTATAAAGTACTTCTTACGTGGTGTGTAATGAAAACCCTTGGCTTTCAGTCCCAGTCACTAACGGGAGATGATAGTAGCTTTATCTGCAATAGCCAACTTGACCCGGAACCTTCTATCACTTTTAATGATGCTGTAGTGCTGCTTTTGCTTTCACCTGAGTTTAGGGTAGTGTCAACTTTCATAAAGTGAAAAAATAGCAGAATCCTTTTAGAAAAAAAAGAAAAATACTGTTAAGAGGGAGAACTGCACAGCTGGGTATTAATACCCCAAACAGCCCTGCTCTGTAAGTGCAGGCCCTCATTGTGCAGTGTTGCAGAGCTAGCCCTTTAATAACACTCTCTGTCTGCCCTTCCCAAGCCTCTCATTCAGGACTCTTTTCTTGCGAATTTCACACATGTTAGAGATGACAAAAACATAACAGGGGTAAAGGGGTGGACATGAGTGTAAGTAGATGGGTGGGTTCACAGCTAGGAAATTGTTCCTAAGTGTGCTTCTCAAAAAGAAAAAACCGCAGTAATTAAAACCCCCACAAACCGTATTTTACACCAAAAGCATTGCTGTGAGTGGAGAAGAGACTCTTTCAGAAGGGGATTCCTAAGGACCATGCTGTATTATTCTTTGCCCCAAAAGCATGTATGTTTATATATAAATTTTAAGAAGCCACACTCACAGGGTTCCTTAGCTACTTCTCTGTTGAGCTGTCCTTTAAAAGATAAGGTAAGGTGTGGGTAAAGGCTGATAGCTGGGCATCACTGTCCTGTCGTAACACAACCCAGCACAGAACTTCTGACCTGTGCATCAGCTTTGCAACATGAGCTGTTTATTTATAGTCCTATGGCATCCCCAGCGCTGGAGCAAGTGAGAATTCCTGGAAAGACAAAGAGCTTGGCAAACTCCCTGGGTGGGGAAAGGTGTCAGAAAAGCCCTGGACACACTAACACTGCTCTGGCTCCATAGGGCAGCAGTGGGCGGTTTAATTAATGATTAATTAATCCAAAGCAACTAATGTATCCCGCTGGGCTAAATGCAACAGGGTTGCTGGGAATCTCCCTGCAGAGCTGCGTTTTCTCGCTGTGCACGCTGCATGTGGATGTAGGGCTACAGGCACAGCAGAATCCCTGCTCTTGCCTCTCCCAAATCCACGGGGACAGCCTATGAGCTGGCTGCTGGAAACAAGTGCAACAGCACTCTTTTCCAGAGGTAAGGAAAAGATCTTCCCACCTAGGAGGCTGAAAAAATTCTCATAAATACCCAGAAATGTGGTCATTTTTGGCAGTGAAATTGGGTGATGTCACTTGATCTGCTTGGGACCTTTTTCACCGATCAGGGCTGACCCCATCCTGCCTCACTGGTCATGGAAAAAGCTCCTATCAGGCCCTTGCTGAATTTTCACACCTACAAAACCCCATGAGCTATTTTGCTGGCAGCTGGGACATGTGGGAGGGCTGGAAAAACCTGTCTGAAAGGAATTGCTACTGGATAAATTGTAATTGTACTTGGCAATCCAGTCTTTTCAGCTGTGCTTTCTTTATAACTTTGTGCTTTCTTTATAATTAAACACAAGGCTAGGTCCAAGGCAGAAATATGATGTAAAAGGAAAATAAAGATAAAATACACTTAACTTTGGGTGATGAATGCCATCCTCCTTTGAGATGCAAAGGCACATCAGGAAAATGGCAAGGAATAGTCTTCTATGGAATCAATATAGCAGCCACCGGAGCCAAGTACAAAGGATGGTACAATTGCCTTAGAAAATGGCAAATATTTTACAGAGAGCCTCCCTCTGAAATGCAGGTGGAGAATGACCACAGATGCTTCCAGGAGACTTAATTGTCCTTGCCAGCAAGGCTCATTATCCATACATAAACATATGTGCTGCCTCTCAACAGCAAAGTGCAGTTTTTTCAAGAGAGTATTTTAAATCTGAACTGCTTGAGTGTCAAATTGGTTCAGTCTGGCTTCATTTTAATTACAGCAGCCATTGGCTCATGCTGGGGAGTGGGGGAAGATGTGATACTTCTGTAGGCAAAGGAAGATATGTTTGCAAAAGTACTGCCTATAAAACATTGCTCTGTCTTTCAGTGTCACCACAAGAGTGAGGTTGAAGATCAGCAATGAGCCTTAGTGCCTATTCCAGATGGGTTTTGCTCTGGGCCTCCGCTAGGGTTACCTTCTTAGGAGAATGCTGCCTCTTGTTGATGGAAACTAGGGAAAGTGAGAGCTGGACCTCGGGTCTGTTGCCCTACAGCACCTGTAGTCCCTCGTACCAGAGCAGGCACATGGAAAACACAGCCAGGTTAGACCAATAATGGTGTTTAATCCTGGTTTTGCGTTTGTGTGAGACACTGGAGAGAAGAGCCCTAGGCAAGCAGGCAATTTCCTGCAGGTAGTTAACAAGGCGTGGCAGGAGAATGAGAAGAGGGCAGTACCTCTGGAGGCAGAATTAGCAATGAAGGGGTTTTCTCCCCTCAGGCTCCATTTATAACCACCTCACTGGTGATGAAGGTGAGGCCCAGGTACTTCAAAGCATGTGTAATGTTGGGAGTGGGCTCAGAAAGAGCTGTCTTTGAAGTGTGACTTGAGAATAGTGGGTTAGGCATGGGACAAGAGGGGTGGTGTGCTGACAAGTGGAACAATTTGTGCGGAAGGAGGGAGAGGATTTTTTTTTCCTAAGCTATTGTATCAGTACTACCCTGTTCCCATCTCTTCAGCTTGGCCAGACTGCTCAAATAATAGTTAAATGTGGTAGCAAACTGCTGGATATTCTAGTGGGTGAAGTAGAACTGAAAGGTGCCAAGACATAGGCGCTGTCAGATGGTGCTGGATGAAAAGGAGCATCTTAATAGGGTGGTGTTCACTCTCCTGGGAATGAACCATGAGCAGGAGTGAACCAAACCCATTTCAGCAAGCTGGGCTTGGCTGGGGCACAATACCCCCTGCTTTCAGAGCTCAGCAATCCTGCTCTTCACAGAAAATGAAATAAAATCACTGTGGTTACTTTACATGTACCCCAGCCCTTGGTGAAGGACCCCGGGGGTCTCACCACTGCAGCTCAGCAGCATAAAGGGACACTGCTGCCACCCCAAAGCCTGAGCACAGTCTGTGAGTTTTATTTATTTCCTAGGCCTGAAACAGATGCCCAGGACAGCACAGATACCTGTCAGTGTGAGATGCATCTTTGCATGGGCTTCTCCCATGAGCAGGATTGCAGACTTTACAAGCATTATTGCTGGGGTGTGTTCCTTCTTGAAACAGCCAGCTCATTTAAATGTGAGGTTTTGGGGATGCTGAAAGCCTTTTAGAAGTCACTCTGTCCTTGTACTGTAAACTTAGCAGCAAAATCTTTTAGAGTGCAGGAATGGAAACTCAATGCCTGCAGCAATTCTCTCTAAGCTCATACCATTTGTGAGTAAAGGTTAATAATGTTTGAAACTCTTAAAACTCAGTTCAGTCTACCATCCTTAGGCAAAACAAACCAAACCACTACCAAAAAACCAGCCCACCCTGTAAGTATTAATTCAGGAAAACAACTAGCAGGTTTTGTCCCTTCCACTATCAAGAACAGCAAACTGAAGTGTACAATCCAGCCCAGGCATTAAAACTATAACCAACAAAGCCAAATTATAACTGTCCAAGCAGTACCAGATTAAAAACAAGAAGACCTGACAGTCCATCCTCATCCCCAGCTCTGTTCTTGCCAGCGTCACCGTGTTTAGGGCTCTCATTCTTGCTGTTTCCAGCTAAAGGTGCGCTGCTTCTGCTTTTTTCTACCTCCCCGATACCACGAGCTTTTACTCACAAGACAGGAGTTTTCCAACTCCAGTGGCATAGTTAGAAAACAAGGTGTTTTTCCCAGATGGAGGCTGAAGCTCTAAACACAAGCAGTAATAATACATTGAACCAACTGGGGACAAAACAGTCACAAAAACACCCAACATGTTTTTAGCTCACACCTCATTAGTAAGTCCTGAAAAACAGCACAAACCCACAAAGAGAGTCCTCTATACGAGGCAAGGAATAGCTGAGCCCTGCTGGCCAATTCCTGCTCTTATGGAGGAGTGATGACTGCAACCTCACAGCACAGCTGTAGAAGAAAAGAGTTTGAGGGGGACAAGAGGGGATGTGGGACTAGAGTAGCACCTGAGGTTGAGGGGTGCTGCTAATGTTTTGCCCTTGTTTGGATTCCATAACTCCCAGTATACAGGCTCTTGCTCTGTATTCAAAATTTATGAGCCAAACCTTGCAGAAACGAAGTCAATATTTAAAAAAAAAAAATCACCCCAAACTGGGACTTTTCATTGATCTGTTTGTTTTCCCTCTGGGTCTTTGAGCATGCTGAATGTTACTGAACCAGGGTTTTCCATAACCATGAGAGGTACGTATTTGCCTCCAAAAAAAACCCTCTGAAATCACTTGGGATGCTGACAAAATGCCTGGTGTTGGAAAGGCATTGGGATCTGGCTGCAGCTGAAGGTGGTTGCATTAACAGCTTTCAATTACCATCAGCTGCAACCTGAGGCGTAGGGTTTGTTAAGAGAGCAGTGGCTTTGGTTTAAGAGTCCCCTGTACCCCACTTTGGTGTGTCCTGGGTGAAGGAGGGAGAAGTTTGAGTTTTTGGCTGTGGAGGTGTTTGATGGGTTCTCTTGTATTATCCTTTGGGGAACTGGGAGGTCTGTTCTGTGTTGGTGTTGCAAGCCTGGCACTGAGTGTAACTTGGGGCTGCTGCCCACAGCATGTGGGGCCTGTCTCTTACAGTGTGACCCGAGTCCTAACTTCATCCTCTGGGAGTGAATAGTGTGCAAATAAGGACAATAATACTCCTTGTTTGTGATTGTTTGGCTTTTTCTCTTGCCTTGCTTGTTTCTAAAGAGATAATGCTGTGGTTATGATTCCACAAACTTGTCCCCTATGGTCAGCTTTCTGTAGCAGAACACTTGCAGAGCCCAGTCTCAGAGCAATCCCAGTCCTGGTAGGAAATAAGGTCATTAAAGATCATACCCCTTCCCCAGCCTTGTGCTGGGGTGATTGACCTTCTGAGGAGTTCACTTGGAGCCTCTGAAATGACTCGAGTCTCCCACTGTGTGTAGATCAAAGGGAGCAGCTCTCTGTGGGGAGGTCAACAAGTAAACCGCACTGCTGTCCACACAGTCAGAGCTTGTGCCAGAACTCAGGTGGGTGACAACCA
This sequence comes from Rhipidura dahli, assembly GCA_013399225.1. Classification (NCBI taxonomy): domain Eukaryota; kingdom Metazoa; phylum Chordata; class Aves; order Passeriformes; family Rhipiduridae; genus Rhipidura; species Rhipidura dahli. Next base: position 723,264 of record VXAC01007218.1, on the reverse strand, counting down.
GGCACTGCTAATATTATGGAAAACATCAATCTGAGATTATATCCCCCAGCCCTGTTTCCCCCAGGTGCTGAACACACCAAAAGTGTGGTACTTGGAGGCTCTTTCTGCTTAAGCAAGAAGGACGTGGCGAGGAAGGCAATTGCTCCAGATTTGTGGCAGCCCAGGGCAGAGCTACGCCTGGACACGAGCTGTGCCAGTTATCCTAATAGAGCTTGAGTGTAGCTGCTGCAACAGGAACAGCTGTAAAAATAACCTACAGTTTCTCTTTTCACCTCTTGTTGGTCACTTTTCCATTTCCCAGGGGGCTTAAGTTTCCCAGAGAAGCTGTGGTTGCCCCATCCCTGGAAGTGTCCAACGCCTAGTTGGACAGGGCTTGGAGCAACCTGGGATAGTGACAGGTGTCCCTACCCATGGCAGGGGGTGGGATGGGCTGGGCTTTGAGGTCCCTTCCTACCCAAACCATTCTGGGATTCTCTGGTGTTAGTGCAGGTGGGGCAAGCTGGCTCCAAGATTTGGTCTCATCCCTCCCTGTGTGCCTGCTGCTCCCCTGCTCCCCTCCCACACCCCTTCCTGGGGTGCACAGGCTGCAGCCTCCTCCAGCTGTGCTGCCTGAAAGGCCTTTGCCCATGGCTTGCATACAAATTGCTGCCATTGAGGGGTATTCTTTCCCCTTAGCAGAATTATTGTGAGAATTTTAATTTAGTAAGAGAAGAGCCTCAAAACTCTGTGTTCAGGGAGAGAGACTGCTGCTTTTAAGGTTTTCCTGAAAAGTGTGGGGGGCAGAAGGAAAGCCCATGCACCCGAGGCCAGCAGCTGGCACAGCAGCCTCCTGCTTGGCTCTTCTCTGCCATTTTTGGGATGCTCGGGTGCTGTTTCAGGGCACACCAACAAATTTTTCACTGCCAGCAAGCCTGCAAGGAAAGGCTGCTCTGCGTGGGTGATTATTTTATTTTCTTGCCTTTTTTTTCTTTCCCACCCCAGCCAGAGCCTTGGCACAACTTCTGTCTCTCCTACGTTGCCATCTGACGGCAGCATACGCCTTGTGTGGTGCTTGGCACCCGCAGAAGGGCACCTCGGGCACAGCTCTGGGTGAGGAATGGTGAAGCCTCTGCCCTGCCTTAGGGATGCAGCAGCCCTGGATTCATGTGTGATATCCCACCTGGGGCTTCTTCCCCCAGGCCCTAATCAGGAGCTCCTCTCTGCAGAGGAGAGAGCAGGAAAAGGAAAACCAAAATTCATGCACCAGCTTGCTTTTAGTGGCTGCAGAGGGATACCAGCATTGTTTTACCTCTTATTTTTGAGACCAGGCAGAGCTCACTCCTTACATGTCATTGCAAATGCATAACATCCAGCTCTTCCCCTCTTCCCTTAAAGACATTGCTTTAAAAATAATCTACTTTTTTCTTTTCCTTTTAACTGACAGAAGCTCTTTTGTCACTCAAACATACTCGTTTGTTAGTTGCATGCATGTGTACTTCTGAATTTGCTTTGAGGGCTGTGATAATCCTTAAATCTGCTTTTAAGCCAGCCCGGTCTCCCCATCCTGTCTGCTGTGGGCAGCTTGTGGCAGCCTGGAGTTTAAACGTCTGGGGGCACTCAGGGATGGGCCATTACCACATTTAAATGTTTCTCCTAAATGCTAGGAAAGGCCTCAGCAGGGGGAAACAAATATTTGCATGCTTAATTAACTGACCAAGATAATTAATACATGCCCAACTCAAGGCCTGCAGGGAGGGTACCAGAGTCAATGGATCCAGCTGTTATTTAACAGTGCAAAAGCTTTACTGCTTTAGTGAGGTGAGGCCTGTAGTGGGCTAATGTCTCCTAGAGCTGAAATATTTGGAAAAAGCCATCCCAGCTCTGCTCGAGCATCAGGAATCAGTGGATTTTTCACTCCTGACCAGAGGAGGCTGCCTGCATGGGGCAGAGCTGCCTGGCCCCACGTGCCTGGGGAAGTGGATGGGTATGCTGAGCTTCTCCAGGTGCCTTTAGAAAAGTGCTGCTGGCTCAGGATCTGCCAAGCCTTCCCTGTGGGTAGACTGGAGGTGAAAAGCAAGCAGGTTTGTTCCACACTGAACATGCCCACGTCTTGTCACACAAATGTGCAGCACGGATGAAAACAAAAAACAAGTTACAGATGGACACTGGCAACCTGTCGCTAAGCACAAGCCTCTAAATTCAAAATAAACATAATGCAGCAGCTCAGTGTGGTCTCAATGGGATCCACGAATCTCCGTGATGGATATTGTAATGTCCTGATCCTTGTTTGTACCTGGCACTTGATTTCAATTCAGGTTTCATCAGCATGTAAAATGAATTCCTGAATGGGTCATAAAGCCTTGTGCTGGTTATTGTCTCCATAGGGGAGTGTCTGAGTGCTGATGGGGTAGAAGGCCCTTGGGAATCCCTGGGAGCTTGGCCAGAACTGGCTCCTGAAGGTGCCTGGATCAGTCCTGAGACTTGCAGATGCTGCTGAGTTCATTCACGAGAAGTTTCTCCAATCTTAGTAGACAATTACAACAAAGATATCACAAATTCAAGGGCCTTCAAATGGATTATTCCCATGCCTGTGTCCCCCTGCTGTTCAGCAGTTTTTCTGTAATGCCTCTCTGTGGCCTCTGTTGCTGGAGGTGGCACCTCCTGCTTGCCCTGTCACACAGGCAAGCCCAAAGAGGAGGCAGCTCTCCCCAGGAGGTCTGACAGGCTGCACACAACAGAAACAGCCAAAGGAAACCAGGCAAATGTTGTTTTCTTTATTTCTGGAGGGCAGGAGCTGAGGCAGCAAAGGCAATTCTCCAGAGCTGCAGCTCTTCTGGGCTGCCTCCCATGCAAAAGTTTTTCTGGAGGCATTTAAGATTTAATTCCAGCTGCCAAGGCTTTCTTCTCCTACCCAAGGAGATAAGAGCAACTGCACTTGGCCAGACCCAAGCTCCCTCTTGCCTGGTATTTTGTCTTTGGCTGAAACCAGAGGTGGCTGAGGAGGCAAGAGCAGGCTTGTTTCCTCACCTGACCTCCCCATCAGCCACACATCACCTGCCCGTGCCTGCCAGAGCATCAAAAAACCCAGTGCCCACCTCTCTTTGGAAAGGGCTCCCAAATGGGCACAGGAAAATCAAGGGCCCAATAGCTGTGGTGGAGGCCCTGTGAAGCTCACTGACCTCTGAGTAAGTAATTGTGTGGCCCCTGGATCTGTGTGTAATTAACTGAAGGGACACACATGCTCTTCCAGTCTCACACGCTGTGGCTAAGACAGAAATGAAGCAATGAAGATGACCATCAAAATGAATTATTTCTCTATTAGCAAGGCTCAGGGACATCTCTCAGCTATGTAATTAATTTAAATTGTGAGTGAGTGACTCCTGTCAGGGCTTCAACTGAGATACAGCATCTCTCTCCCACAAGGAAGACCATAACTATTCCTGTATAGGAAGGTCTGTGGAGAGTGAAGACTTTTGCCTTCCATATTTGAAAATGTTCCAGCTGATGGAAATAGAGAAGCTCCTGCTGAGAATGTCCCTCTTCACTGTGGAACTGAAGAGGTCTCTGAGCATCAGTGAGGGCACAGTGTCATGTACTTGGGTTTGCACAAGAGACAGAAAACAGAATTAATGCTCTGGTCCCACAGACTTTTTTCTCAAAGGCCATAACTGACACAAGCTGTGTCCCTGGTGAGACGTGAGGACCTTGTAGATGTCCACGCTTCTTTGCATGCACCTCACTTGGATCAGCTGGGTTTATTCCCCTATCTCTGCTCCTATGGGTGGTGTGTAGCCTCCAGCTACTCCAGGGAGTCTCCTGAGTACAGTAACACATGCACAGAGAGCACCTTACAGCAGAGGGAGGAGCAGAAGCCACAGGACTTTACTCTGTTCTCACTGCCAGGAAGTTGCTGAAATTCCTGGACAAAGACAGCAGCAGCTGGATGGCTTTCCCTGCCATTGAGAGATGCATTGTTTCTGGTCTCCCCAGCATCACCAGGGATGCTCTGAGGTCTTCATCAGATGAGTTATCCATGGCTAAGCCTGGGGAAAAAGATACTCACGTTGAGTGCACCACAGCTGCATAGGGGGTCAGGGAATGCTGGGATGGGAAGCTCGGAGCCAGGCAGGTCCTGCACTCTTTGTTGTCAAGCAGGTAAAACCTTGTGTGTGACACACAATTTTTAGCTATTTGCGTAATAATTTAAGGTAAAATGTGTTTAAAAGGTCAAAGTGCTAAAGAAACAAAGACTTATAAAGTATAACCTGTATAATTACCCTTAAGGAGAAAATATTTACACTGTCTTAGCTTTCGTTTGCTGCTGAAATACTTTCTAGTGGCATGGAAAAAAACCAAAAACCAAAGCCAAACTATGCTATGTTTTAATTGCAGCCTGGCTTTTGATCAGATGTGTATTTTGAAGGGGGAAAAAAAAAAAAGAGGAGGAGAGAGAAAAATGTGGCTTTGTGTGTATTCTGTGTTACATTATTATTCAGTAAGCCTTAAACCACAAAAGCTCCTACGGGAAGATTCATTATCGCATTAAGTACGAGATAGGGAGGGGATGCCTTGCTGGCAGCCGCAGACAATATGTTGCTTTTTCACTTTGTTTGGGTTGATCCCCTCCTCCCCTCTGGGGGCTGCGTGTTCGAGAGAAGCAGTTTAAGACACAGTTGGATGGGAAAAAAAGAAAAAACAACCCAACAAAAAAAAAAAAAAAAAAAAAAAAAAAACCAAAAAAAAAAACCAAAAAAACCAAAAAAAAATAAAAAAAAAAAAAAAAAAAAAAAAAAAAAAAAAAAAAAAAAAACAAAAAAAAAAAAAAAAAAAAAAAAAAAAAAAAAAAAAAAAAAAAAAAAAAAAAAGAAGAAAGGCAGACGGAGGCAAGTGACCGCAGTGCAAAGCGCTGCTTCGGCAGGCTGGAGGTTTCTAACGGCTCCCGCCGACTTCAAACAGCTCCCCTGCACAGAGCCCTCGCCCTGCGGCATCCAGCCTCACAGGCACCGCCCGAGAGAGACCCCGCGGGCCCGGCATCCCCCCGCGGGCATCCCCCGGCGCGGGGCTCTCCAGCCCCGCACGGCCATCCCCGCCCTCTCTCCTCCTTTGCAACGTTGATTTCTCTCCCCTGGCGCTTTCTCTCCGTGCCCTGTGAAAGCTCTTCTTTCTTCCCCCGGGGCGCTGCGGGGTGACAGGGGTGGCAATGGTTCAGCTCTGTCAGGGAAAGGACCTTCTGGAAACGACCAAAAATATTTGCAGAGCACCCAGATCTCCTAGTTGCAAGAAACGGGGAGATGAGTGTTTTCCTCCTTTAATCACTGATTTACAGTGGCTCAGCTTGTGGGTGACCGATCTGAGCCAGCAGTGGGGAAAAAAAGAGCGGAGATTTTGGAAGAGGCTCAACACCTGTCTTCTGACAGGAGGCAGGTTTCAGGCGTATCTTATGGGATGCTCACTAATGAACAGCCTGGCAAGCAGAGTTTCTTTCTGAGTAACAGTGTAGGCCGTCTTCTCATACTGATGATACACTTAAAAAAGAAGTTATTAAAGCCCATTTATTCTGCTTTGAAAACTAAAATCCTTGTGACAGAGGCCTGGCTTGGATTGTTCTTTTGGTTACAAACCCCATTCTTCCTGCAAGGGAATTCTGCAGTTTCAAGACTGACTGGTTCCCTAATTTGTGTCTTTAAAAGAAACAAAACCAAAGATACATCACTTGCGCATTATATTTTATTGATGTTACTGTAAAATACATATTTGCTTGCATTCCTAATTGGGGAAGCACAGATGGCAGTGGCTTCTGCTGCAGTGATACACTCTTTAAAATATCTGGTAACATTACAACAAAGCGTAGTCATTAAAATAAGTGTCTGTGTGTGCTGCAGGATTTTCATCCTTAGGAACAAGGCTCTCCCCTGTTTTAAGGAGGGAAGGCTTGGTTTAACCCATCCCTGGGCTGGTACCTGGAATGGTTGAATAAATCCAGCACAGTGGGATAAATCCGGCATGGTTACCCTGACCATGGTGCGACCAAAACCTCTTGCATAAAGGCAAATTTATTCTTTCTGCACTAAGGTGTTCATAAGGGGGTGATGTGTCCACAGGGTCTGGAGTTGGTAGAAATCATAAATACTTTTTTGTTGGTGTCATGTGTGCAACAGAAGGGCAGCTGAGGAGCAGCTCCTGCCTCCTGGAAAATGCACTGGTACTTAGGGTGTCTTGAGGGCTTGGCCCTTGGAAGGATATTGCTGTTCTGGAAGGAAAAATAAGAAAAATTAAGAGGAAAAAAAAAAAGGTAGCATTGGATGAAGGTTGTTCATCTTCAGAAGACTATTTCAATTTTCTTAGCTAAATCAAACTGTTGTGAGCAACCACAGAGCAAGTGAGCAGCATTTTCCAGAGCACTTGCAATGTGTTGGCAACAAGCAGTGAGCACGGGTGGGGAGGGAGGGAGAAGCTCTTTCAGTCGTTTCATTTTAAAAGCAGCTTTGTGGTGAAGCCACCACCATCAGGTGTCCTCTGTGCTTTGAGGTGCTCTTGTCCCCTGCCACAGGTTTGCCACGGACACCTCAGCCCCCTCGGTTTGGGTATACCTCTGCAGCATCACTTGTGGACTGCACCAGTATCCTGATGCCTTCCCTAGCGTTAGGAGGGTTAAAATGCCAACAGCTTACGGGGAACTGGGCTTTCCTTAGCTCTGTTTTCAATGGCTGTACTCCAGCTGTGCGTTCCTGGTGCTCCTGGCATTAGGAGTTTTGCAGTCTCTGCAGAGGCTCATCCTGTGCCTGGATTCCCATCGCAGCAGCCTCACCTGCTCAGTCATGCACAAGCCATCAGCTCCTTTGCTGTTAATTAGCAGCCTTTACTACCCAGCCTCAGAGCCCTGCGCTTACCAGGGCCTCCCTGTTGTGGTTTGCTATGGAAATTCAGGTTGGCTGTAAAAATCCAGGCCTTTGGCGGGAGTGAGCAACATGATAGCAAGGTATGGAAACCATTTATCACTTACCTCCCTTGCCTGCTTTGCTTCCTTTTGCTGGAGGGGAAAACGTTGCCATGGGATGGTATAGGATGGCTATAGGGTCATTGTGTGCCCTCTCATGGCAAGCTTGCCCTTTGTTTGGTTGGATTGAATAAGCCATAGGGAATGCCATGGATGTAAATATGTCTCGTCTAACTCATTTAACACGAAGTGTGATTCGCTGATGAGTCATTTTGGGCTTTTCCCCGTTTGTGTGTTGAATTTAATAGGTGTGTGAGAATTTGGGGGAGAGGGAGAAGGGCAGGCAGGTGAAGCCCTGGGGAAGGGTTTCCCTTGTGGCAGCACAGCTTCCTGATGAATGGATCAAGAGCTACTTGGGGGTATGGGGGGTGAGAGGCTGGACATGGGCTGGCCACATGCACCCACAGCCCCAAAACCAAACATGCCCTGGGCTGATCCTACAGTGTGGGCAGCAGGGAAGGGGGGATTCTGCCCCTCTGCCCCCCTCAGGTGAGACCCCACCTGCAGAGCTGCCCCAGCCCTGGGGCCCAGCACAGGAAGATCATGGATCTGTTGGAGCCAGTCCAGAGGAAGCCACCGAGATGATCAGAGGGATGGAGCAGCTCTGCTGTGAGGAAAAGCTGGGAGAATTGGGATTGTTCAGCCTGGAAAAGAGAATCCTCCAGGTGATCTCGTTTTAGCCTTCCAGTACTAGAAGGGAGCCTTCAAGAAAGATGGAGGGAGACTCTTTACAAGGGCCTGGAGGGCCTGACAGGACAAGGGGGAATGGCTTCAAACTGTCAGAGAGTAGCTTTACATCAGATATTAGGAAAATTTCTTGGCTGTGAGGGTGGTGAGGCCCTGGCGCAGGTTGCCCCATCCCTGGAAGTGTTCAAGGTCAGGTTGGAGAGGTCTCAGAACAGCCTGGGATAGTGACAGGTGTCCCTGCCCATGGCAGTGGGTGGAACTGAATGGGCTTTAAGGTCCCAACGCAGGCTGTTCTATAATTCTGTGTTCACATTTTGGAGCAGGATGAGTTTTCAATGCCTGGGCATGGAAAAGGCAGGAGAGCTGACCCACTCTAAGCTTCGAGCAAGTTGATGCGCTGCTAAGAGTCAGTCAGGAAAGAAGATTCCCCTGGCTCTCCACTCCCCCAGGCAGCATTCCCGGGGGTACCAGGGAAGGGTGGGGTGTTTTTAGGGAGCACTCTGGCAGCAGTTCTGCCATGTTCCAAATGGAGCAGGTCAGCAGTGCTGGCTCTGTCTAAGGTATCAACATGCCTCCAGCCAGAGCAGGCGCTGGGGGAGGAGGCTGGGAGGGAAGGGGCGAGGTACCAGCTGCGTTATTAAACCGGATCCCAGACCCTTTGAAGTCAATGGAAAATTATCCTCGACTTTGATACACTTCAGATTGTGCCTTTTAAGTCATGAGAAAGACATTCCTGTTACTAAACCAGCAGCAGAACGCTACTGTTGGTTACATATGCTTTTATTTTTTAATGGCAATGCTAGGTTTAGCCTTGGGCACTATCTGAGACTCATAAATAACCCATGTCAAGTGTAACACACCTACTGAACAGCCACAGAAGACAGAGGACTTGGCTGTTTATCTCCCTGCATTTTTCAGTAACGAGCCACTTGTACGTTAGGAGGGGTAGATGTCCTCTAGCATTTATTAATAAAGCATTCCTAAACAGCCAGGCTTCTCCCTGATCATGCCAGGCTAATGTGATAAATATCTTCTTTCCACGCTCTCCTGACAACTGAAAGGCAGGAATGCTGTCTAACTTACAGTGTCAGTTGGGCAGGAATATGACAGGGCTGATTGCTTCTTCATATCTGTCATGTCGAGGGCCGGCACCCACTCGCTGCTGGGACACCAAAAGCAGAGCAGGGAGACTTTCTGGGAAAGCGTTCTGGGTACAGAACTGGAGTCACCTCTCGTGGTTATGGGATAGATGAAACGCCATGGGAAAAACGTTCCAAGGTCACAGTGGATAGGGTTTGGAACAACCTGGTCTACTGGAAGCTGTCCCATGGCAGTGGGTGGAATGAGATGAGCTTTAAGGTCCCTTCCAAACAGATCTGTTCTAAGATGCTATGACAAATTCAGGATCACTTCAAAATATTATTCTATAGATACCCACGGGGATGTGTATGGAAGCCCCAGCCTGCTTGGGCAATTGTTGAAGGTCAGATGCCACCATCAGAATAGCTTGGGGACCACTAATTGCTCTCANAATATATATATATATATATATATATGTAAATATACACTGAAAATGTGTAGATATCAGCCATGGTACCAGCGTGTCCCATAGCAGCCATGGTGAGGCACTGGTTTAATTCAGGTAGCAGAGAATTGCGCCAGAGACTTAAGTGAGACCCTTGCATCACTTGCAACACAGCAGTCCTTGAAAGCCCTGGATGTGTGTGAGCTTGGAAATAACGTGTCCCACCTCTTTCTCAGCACGCAGGTATCTCACCCAAGTCTTCCTGTTTTTTGGTGGGGACAGGACAGACTCCCCTGCCATGAGGGCTGTGTACAGGTATTTTTTTCTCTCTCCCCCAGCCCCATGTTGTTACTTGTTCTCTTCCTTCTCACATTTGCCCCCTGCTAATGACCAAGGAAGGCTGAATTCCTGAATGGCCTGGCTGCTCCAAGGCTGACATGGATAAGGTCAGCTCTCTCTCCACCGTGTTCTTGTGCTGATTTAACTGCATGGCAAAGCCAGGGCTTCCTGCTCAGGAAGTTTGAGATGGTTGGTGGGGAACAGCTCTGTCATGGGCTGTGTTTGCACAGCAGGATTGCTGGGGATGCCTGGTCTACAGCAGCCTCAAACACTGAGCCAAAGCCGGTTTGCTTCTAAGCCATTTAACCCCTTAAAAGGAGAAAAAAGAAATAAAGGAGGTCAACCATGAAAGAGAATTTAATGATTGCAGCTCATACATAAATATTTGCTGCTTCTCCCAAGTGCATGATTCCTCTAGCTTCTCTTGTTAAAAAGGACTACCCATGGGACTATTGGTTTAAAAATATTTCTGTTTCCAAGGCCTTTTAAGGACCTTATGTAGTCTGTATTGCTGTGGGGGAGGGTCAGGGAGAGGGCCAGAAGGGGCCTGGATATGCAGAAGCAGCTCTTCGACATGTGCTCTATTCCCTGGGTCANGAGCTTTAAGGTCCCTTCCAAACAGATCTGTTCTAAGATGCTATGACAAATTCAGGATCACTTCAAAATATTATTCTATAGATACCCACGGGGATGTGTATGGAAGCCCCAGCCTGCTTGGGCAATTGTTGAAGGTCAGATGCCACCATCAGAATAGCTTGGGGACCACTAATTGCTCTCAGGAGTCGAAACAGGCCTAAAGCATCTGAATTTGTTCACCACTGCTTTTTATATAAATAATAAGTGCTTTGATTTCTTTTTCCCAGTGGCTCATTCCAGCTGGAAGGCCTTATGTGAATATACATTATCGAGATATAGATGTATGTGTGTGTGTGTGTGTGTGTGTGTGTGT
>VXAC01007218.1:693369-711919 GCA_013399225.1 Rhipidura dahli | reverse complement strand
GAGACCCCCCCCTCCCCCCCACCTCCACAAAGTTGTTACCTGTTTCTTTCCCCTCCCTGCCCCCTGGCCTGGCAGGAGCCAGAGCAATAAGACAAGGTCTGTAGCTTTTTTTTCCCCTTCCCAAGCAGCTTTCTCCTGGCAGCAGCCCCGTGCCATCCTCAGGGCAGCAAAATTCACAGAGGTGCACGGTGAAATAGCATCCTCAGAACTGGGAGTGTATTTCCAGGAAACCCTGCTGCAGCAAGGGCGGGCTGAAGGACAGAGCTCAGGCTACAGTTCTTTCCTTGTGTATGAATTGGGCTACGGCAGCCAAAATTGGAGGGAGCAGACAGGGCTTCAGGCAGGAAGCTGCTTTAGGGGAGTGTGGATTAATCCCCCTCCTTAACCCCTCTTTAAATGATCACAGGCTGGAGGGTATTTCAAAAGAAGCCAAAAAAAAAGACACTTCACTGCTTTATCCCCATGGCTTTGGATTTTCAAAGGAATTTGAGTATCCAGAAAGGTTTTTACTCTGCGCAGGCCATGCATTCCCAGCAGTCTCCTTTTTTTATGCCATCTTTTCATCTCCCTGATCTCTTTCTCCCCATCGCTGAGCCACATCTGGCTTTCCTGAAAGCAAAGCCTCAAAGAAACCCCATACAGTTCAACCATTCAACCTATTCCAGCACTCATTTTTCCTTCACAGAGGTTTGGACGTGCAAGGACAGTCCTCTGCAGCAGAAAACCTTGGAGTAAAAGTGTTAATTACTGAAGGCTTGGGGTTTGGTTTTGCTAACCACAAGTGCGAGTGCAAACAGCCTCATAGGATACAGTTGCTCTGAGAGCTGCCAGGTGTTAAATAGAACACGCAGGGCTCCAGCATCCTCCGGCTGCTCGGCTTTGTGGTGGTTTCTGACTAATAGGCGCCAGCTTCACTTCTACCTTTGAGGAGCCTTGGCAGACACTCACTGAACCACCCTCAGGGCTCAAGTCATGCTAAGTTATAACCTCATTCAAACCCCGGGAGGCACAGTGCATCCCACAAACATGTATCAAACAGGGCTGCTCCAACGTCTTAAAAGCAGCTTTCCACTCTCTTGCATGTGGGCAGAAACCCTAAATCCTTATGACATCTATATGAAACTGCCTCTTTCATGTCAAGCAGTTTCCATCCAAGACATCGAACTGAAATTTTATTTTGATGTACCAAGTGTACCTGAGCTTAGTTTCTTACAGGGCAGTAGATGGTTGAACAAAGCCATCAAGAAGCAACCACGAGCTGGTTGTTTCCCCTTTCAGAAAACAGGTCTTTCTCAAAGACTATTTAAACATCTTCCTTCTCCCTCCAGCCTCCTCTTTCCACCTCCCTATCTTTTTCATGGGTGGGAACACCAGTCTCGGTGAAAAGCAGCCTTGCTAAATTTCTAGCACCTGGAGCCCCTGTGGGACACCTGTATCTGTAGGGGTTGGGAGAGCCAAAGCCTGGCCCTGCTTTGGTGTTACAGCACAGGGCTGCTGGCTCCGGCACACACCTGATCCTGTGTCTAAGCTTTGCACATCTGTGATCCTGTGTGTGCAACAGGGCTTTTTTAATACAAGAAGTTGGTTATTGGGACTGTCAAGATCAGGAACATTCCAAGTTTTCCTTTTAACTTCTAAAAAAAATATGGGACAGGTGGGAAGTTCCTGGTTTTCCCAAATATCAAGCATTTTACTTGTATGAAGAGGGTTTGCAATGAGAGCTTTTTCTAGCTCTTGTGCTTCCAGCTGGAAGGCCGAGTGTGGTGTGTGCCAGGAGCCCAAACTAGAAGGGTTGCGAGGGCCACAAACTGAAGATGGATTTTCAGGTGGGTTCAGGGAGAACCAGCCCTTCCAGCCCTGGTGCTGACAGCACTGCTCCAAACTTAATCACACCAGCATTAAATCTAGGACAGCTCTCTGGGGCAGAGATCCCCCATTCCCCTGGCACACTGCAGAGGAGATGAGGCCGAGGCTCTCCCAATGCCTGCACACAGGCCATGGTGCCATGAGCAAGGAAGTGGCTGTGTGCTCCTTCTGCCTGTCTTAGATACAAACCCAATTCCTTCAGTGCAGCTTTTCCCACCCCGCACCTCCTCCTGCCCTGTGTATCTCCTCTCCTGCACACCTGCCTCTCTCTCTTGTGGCTTGGCTTCCTTTGCTCTGCCCACAGGAAGGGCCCAGGGGATACCCGAGCCATGTGGCATCTCCCTTTCCCTCTCCACCCCAGCTCCCATCCACCTGGGTGCCCTGGCAGTGCTTTGGCCACATTTGACAGAGGGGTAACCACTGTCAGAACCAGCAGCACCCTCGGTTTTCATGACTGGGAGCAGATGGGGAGAGGGGAGGCACCCTCAGGTCTGCTCCCCACCAGCACATCTGGAGTCACAGCTGCCGACTGGAGTTGGCTCAAACAGAGGTGGCTCTTCCTTGCAGAGAAACCTTTTTTGGGGGAGAGAGTGAGAAACGAAGGAAGTGCAAGAAATGCACAGAGGCTCGGAGAGGGTGACAGGGGGAGTGTGTGCAGCTGGAGCAGGGCAGGAGGTGCAGCCAACTCCTCCCGTTTCTGTGCAGCCCTCTGCAGTCAGGCTGGCTGGCCCTGAGCTCTGGGTAACTGGTAGCTCACCCAGCTCACTCTGCTTTCAAAGGACCCTCCAAGATCTGTTTTTCATACCCAATATGCTCCTCCAGATTGGTGTTGGGCAAACATTCTGCAGGATGTGACACAGCCAGTTCTGCGGGAACCTTTCCCAAGCCTTGGCAACACATTTCCCTCCTCCCTCTCCCTGCCGTTGGTTGTGCCCCTTTGATGCTGCAGCGCTCAAACTCTTCCTTGGGGTTTTGGAGCCTGAATGCCATAGGAATTCCAGGCTGTGCATCTTGGACCCCTTCCCCATGGCCTTTCCCAGACAGTGGGGATGTGCAGTACACCCCGTGGGGAACTTGTACTTTGGCCCAGCAGTACATGATTCAGTATCAGTGCTGCATGGCCCAGCCAAACTCATCTTCTAAACAAAATTAGATTCTTAAAATGCCATGGGAGGGGTAGAAGGGAGTATTTTCCAGGAGCTGTTAATACAGCACTTTTGCATTGGTGTATATTATTTTTTTTAATATAAAAGTATAGTCTGAGGACTGGGTTTTATCAGAATGTCCCTCACTGCACACCTGGCAAGAGGGAGGAAAAGAAATGTATTTATTTTTTTTAACCTGCAGAACATAAAGGAACTAAAACATCCCTACAGATCTTAAAATCCTTGATACTTCTGCATTCCCTCAGAAGCTGAAAAAGAGCCGAGTTTAATTTTAAAGCCCTCATTCTGTGCCTTTGAAACAAATGTTCTCTTCCTTCTGATAAATGATTAAAGTACCAGCAATTTATTTTTTAAAGGAAAAGACCACAGGAATTTCTGAGCTCCACAACCCAACTCAGGTATAAATTTGTCCTGGCTGAGATGATGTTCCTGTACTTTATTCACCACACACTTCCCACCCTAGTAACACAGGGAACAAAAAGTTGTTGCCCCAAAATAATAAATGCAATGACAAAGAAATGGTGGCTTTAGTAAAGTTATGCTTGATAAGCTACTTTCCAATGGTGATGTTCTGATGCTGAATTCAGAAACAGGGAATTTGGTTTTTCAGGGATTTTCTGTATGTGTGTGTTCACACTTTGGCTTTTAAAAAGGTTATTACAACCAATGTTATGGACAAACTTAAAGGTGTAAGATTTTATTCTTTCTCTGCCACCACGGATAATGAAGTTTTATCAACTCCCTTTTATTATAGTAATCTAAAACTGTATCCTGTAATAGGGTCATAAACATTTAATGGAACAGAATGCTGTGTGAATAAAAAAGGAGAAAAACAGGCTTTAGGGTGGACAAAACGGAGAATGAAAGGGAACTCAAGTAGCTCAGGTGTCTCTAGTCCAGAGCTTCAGTGAACAGTGCTTCTCCATCCTCATCACAGGGCCAGTGTGCAGCCTGGGCATCTCTTGCTTCATTCCAATCAGTGGGATTTTCCCCTGGGTTTAAACTTTACCATGCCCAAAGGTGCAAACTTTACCATGCACCCAGAGGTGCTGAAACACTGCCCTGATCTTTATTATTTGTCTGTTTTTTCTCCCTACCATTTAAACCCTTTCTGGTGTGTTCTGCAGTGACTTTTAAAGTATTGTTTCATTGTGTAAGTAAAGCGAGGGGCTGCTGATTACTGTGACTCCATGAGGAGCACAAATGCTGCCCAGCCGCCCCCCCGGTGCTTTCAAAGAGCAGCTGTACAGTGCTGTGCCATGGCAGTTACCATCACTCTGCAATGACAATAGGAAAAACTGATAATAAACATCAAACTCGTCTGCCTTTTACCACAGAGAACAGAAAGTTCAAGTGTGGTGGAAAGTTTTGGGGGTTGTTTTGTAAATTACCCCTCGCTTGCTGGCTCTGTAACCTTTACTGGGGAAAGTTTGCAGGCTGGGGAAGAGGGCAGGCATCCCACACCTCCCCAGGTTTGAGAGAGGAGCTTGGGACCCTGCCTGGGGGTTTTGAGGATGGTCAAGAGCTTGAGAAGGCTGGATGCTGTACACAGGGGGATCTGGAGAGCACTGGGAGCTCAGGTAGTGAAAGATGTGGAGTGTGTTTTGCTCTGGAAGGGTTCCAAGAGATCCCCTGCAAGGATATGCAACTGCACAGGCAACTTCTGCAGTTCATCATCTGCTCCTGGTCCTTCAAAAAAGCACACCAAAAAATATCCATCGTTAATTTTGGGTAGCCAGCCTCCCCAAGGTGTGTATATGTCAATGTTAAGGTGTATCCCCTTGCTGAAAAGTAGCTCATATTACACAAAATATCAGCTGGCCTGTTATCAAAGCATGATAAGGTGGCATTTGACATGCCAAAATTGGCTTACAGCACCCTAAAACAAATAGGCATAGTTAGGCAAACAAAAAAATGGCCAGAAATGTGATAATTCCTTGTGTACAAGGGCTACTTTTTGGGAATGGCTCACGCTCAGCCATGTGAACCTGAGTTTGTGGGGGGGTAAAATACAGAGAGAAAAATGATCTGGAACACCCTGGTGTTCGTGAATAGCCTTGATTTCATTTGGTAAATACTGTGGTTAGAAAATCACTGATTGTTGGAAACTTGATCAGGGTAAGCAAATAATATTATTCCACAGTTATTCTCCACGAGTTCTCCTTTCACAGAGCTTTAGCTGGGTATTTGTTGTTTGTGTCCTCTCTTCCCTCTGTTGCCATGCCTGCAGCTATGGATAAACAGCAAGAATAAAGATTATAGCTGGCTGAAAATTTTTAGTAATTCTTAAATATAAAATTTGAATTTTAAAAAGAGAAAGAAAAATACCGGGTCACTAATTGCCATTCACCAACCTGGTGGTTTTTTTTTTTCTTGAGAACACTAAAGACCCAAAATCATGAAATATGTTTCCAATAGTAGCAAACTTTAGTTCCGGTGGACATTTTTCAAGTTTGACTGTCAGAAATTAAAATGGAGGGAAAAACCCCAACAGTTCAGGGTTTTGATTGAAAAGATTCCACCAAATTGCACATTTTTCTATCCGTCAAGGTATATAAGGTATATTGTAAAGGACATGCCTTCACTACAGTAAACTTGCAGAGCTGGTTGGTTTTCTTCTGCTTCTCCTACTCAAGACTAATGATTGTGACAAACTTAGAGTAGTTCATATTAAATCCTTTCTTTTCCAGTTTTTTTGATCTTAGTGGAGTACGTTGTGGCCCAAAAGTACTAATGTGATGTAGAGAGTTATGCAATTGAAATTTTATTCTCCATCTACACAGGTTTTCCTTCAGGTCTGTTGCAGGTGGGCTTTTTGTCCTCCTGCTTTGCTTTAGTGGAAATGGGGAACATCGTTGTGGAAAGGGAAGCTTTAAAAATAACACAGGATCTGGAAGCTGCCTAACATAAAGTACGTAAATTATCAGAGCCAGTTTTCAAAATGGGCCTATGCAAGTGTCACACTCAGACACGTTCTCAAAAGTAAACTGGAGTGGTTGTAAGATAAATGGTGCCCCAGAGAAAAGCAATAAATAGCCCAGCCACGTGCTCGCTGTGCCTCAGCTCTGTGCTCCCATTATTTATGAAAAGGTAGAACTCAAGCTGCAGTTCCAGAAAACCCTTTGATCAGCGTATTTATTTTTCAAATAACCTTTAAAAACGATATTAAACCACCTGAAATACAAGTCATTGCAAGACTGGAAATTGGTGATGGATTTTTAATACGCATGAAGGGCAAAAAATTGGGATGAGTGCAGCTTCCCTTGAAGTCTCTCCCTCATAGCTGTGATGCTACAAAAAATTCTTAGACCACTGGAAAGCAGCTCTTTTCTGCACTTTATATTGCTCTTTCTTCTTGCTTGATGTATATGTGGATTATAACAGCTTTCAGCCCTTCTGTTCCATGATGGTCATGGGAGACTCTTGCAGGAAATATTAAGTCCTGTAACTATTAATATGTGTGGGAAGGTAAATTTAAACTGGAGGAGGCACTCATGGAGCTCATTCTACTTCTGGATGAAAAAAACCGTTAAATTCAAATGAAGATAGTGGTTTAAGTACTCTG
Organism: Rhipidura dahli; assembly: GCA_013399225.1. Taxonomy (NCBI): domain Eukaryota; kingdom Metazoa; phylum Chordata; class Aves; order Passeriformes; family Rhipiduridae; genus Rhipidura; species Rhipidura dahli. Next base: position 705,322 of record VXAC01007218.1, on the reverse strand, counting down.
TTGAATTGAGACCTAAACATGAAAATTGAAAGGAAAAAATCCTATGTATTTCATGTCACTGAAAGGAACACTGGATGAACAGGACAAAAAACCCCAGCCACATCTGCAGTACTTAGTTATCAAAGTAAAAGACAAGCCTTTGTCTCACAACAGAGACAGAGGTGGTAAAATGATGGAAATTCTGCTTGTGAGTTTATAAGCAAGGTTGCATTAAAAACACAGTTACCACTGGCTCCTGGGATTTCCTCTCTGAATTTATATCACTTATAGAAAATATCTGGATTGTACTGGATGTCTGGATCTCTGTGTAGATTCTGAGCTATCCTATTAAAGGTAGGGAAGGTCAGCAGTGCTGAACCCTCAGCCAGCATGTGAGTGCATATAAACACACAGTAACCCATGGGATATGGGATACAGGATATGGGATTAGTCTTTACCCAGCAGCACTGACTGGCTGGCGACTGTTTCCATGCAGGTGTGATCCCAGTGACGTACATGGATAGGTCACTTTGGATGGTCTCCATGTCATCCGTCTCTGAGGGACATCTCAGCATCCAAACCTTCAGATGTGTCAATGTCCGTTTGCTGAGGGCTCCCATGTGCATGTCCCAAGTGGAGAAAATTATCCCTCTTTGTGGACTTTGAAAAAGCAAATACTCAGGAGGGTGATGGGGTGGGTCCTTTTCAGAAATTGCTTTGAGAAGTGAAATTTGAAAGCTAAACAGCATGAGGTTCATCTATATAAACAATTCTCTCCCCCCCAGGAATCCCACTATATAGAGACAAATCTAGTCTGAATGAGGAAAAGAATTTTCGAACGGAAGTCAGCAGAGAAAGTGCATCATTTTTATGGGCATGAATCAGGGTGGGGACTTACCTGTATTCTCACAACTCCATGATTACCTTAAGACACCCTAAAAATCCCAGGACTCTTTATTGAACATCTTTTTTTCCCCTTCCCCGTTTAACATAAAGAGCAATTTACGGACAAATCATTCTGATGTTATGCATTTTTGCATGTCTGAAATCATGGCTAAGCTTTAAGCAGGGAGAATCAATAAATGATGTGTTGCTGTCCTTTTATACAGCAGCTTGGTATTATTTTAATGTGTTATTGGTGCAGGAAGAAGGGAGGGGGGCCGTATCTGCTGCTGCAGTTTGGTGTTAAGTGTTACCCCCTCTCTGGGCAGAGCACAGGGAGCCCAGTTCCCCCCGTGTGGCTGCCACCCCTGGGCAATGGTGACATTGGGGGATGAACGGGCTCCTTGTTCTCCAAAGAACCACCTCAACCTGTGACCATGAGGCTGCACGTTGTAGTTCAGGATAAACTGTAATTCAGGCAAGACCAGAAACTGAAGTGAGATATGATAAAGAATATTTGTACTGCGAGGGACAGGTTGGCACTTTCTGTAATAATTCGGCTGAAACCGGCGACCCTTCCTGCTCTGTCTGTGCTTGGATGGGACTGTCCCTCCCACTCCTTCCTCACTGCTCTCTAATGCTGGGGCCAGGCATCTCTGCATGTTCACAAAGAGTACCACACAGCCCTGGGCCAAGGCGTTTTGTCTTGCTTGTCCCTCAGGGACCTCAGTGAAAGGTTAATGCTGCAGACCCAGGACTTGGGAAGTCCGGGTGGTATCTTCCTCCCTTGTCATAGCGATGCTGTCGTGGCAATGAGCGTGCCTAAAGTCTTTGGGCAGCTCCCCCTGATGGCAGTGTCCAGGGATATTTGTGCTCTCCTTAAGGACTCCCAACCTCCATGCCTGGCCTAAGTCAGGCTGCGGTGGAGAGGATTTGTTGAAGCTGAAGTGGATATACATAGCACTAGGGAAATACAGAGCAACACTGTGCCTCTCGCTCAGAGAGGTAGCTGTCACATGTTGCCTTCAACTTATTCATTAACCCACTATGAAACATCATCAAATAAACTTGTAACTTCATCAAGCTCCTCTAAGAAGGTTTATTTGGTTGCCTGGAGAAGTTAAAAGCTAAAAGGAGAACTGTAAAATAAAGTCAGAGTATTAATTTCTGTGAGGGATTAAAAAAAAAAAAAAATTAGAGTAACTTGGGATGATCTGAAAGTGTTCAGAAAGAGAGAGCACAGTTGACCCCAGTTTTCCTTTTTCCCTTGAGGTTGACCCAGCTCCAGCACAGGCAGGAAGAGTGTGCATGGATGAAGCTGCTCAGTGTTATAAAGACTTCTTCCCTGTTTAACACTGTAAGTTACCCTACACTGTCTGGAAGCTGTGATAAGAAACAGGACAGTGCTGTCGAGGTACCATGTTTTATATTTTGAATAATGTACGACCGGGATGTTTAAAATAGCTAAAGTGCAAACTGATCACGCAGGCATAAAAGCTGCACTGGTTACGTAAAATATAATCATGTACCCTTCAGCTCAGTGACATGTTCCATGTAGGATATTATGTACTGTATGAAATCAGTAACGTATAAGAGAGCAGAGAAGAGTTTCAAAGCCCAGACGGGAGCAAGGAGTAATAGCAGAGAGGAGAACATGATGATATATGACAAGAGGAGGAAATAAGAATTAGATTGAATCTTGGGGAAAATTGAAGTTCTCCATGAGAAGATAAATATAATCTAAAACAAAGGTATTTGGTAGGAAGAGGCTGCTTAAAAGGCAATCCCATTGGAAGTGCCTAAGTGGATTGTAAATCAGATTTGAACATGGAATGGAATTAAAAAATAGATGTCTAAATGCCAGTGCAATTCTGGCCTGTGCTGTGATAGGGAGGCTTGAGGAGACACTTCCTCACACAACACACAGGTGACAGCACTTGGCAGGAAACATTTTCTTTGGCAGCCTTGATAATAACACTCCAGTGACTGGAGTGTGAGGAGGAGAGAGGACTCTGCAGAGAAATTTGGGATGTGTTAGAAACAGACCTGCGCCGGAGCAGAACTGAGCAAGTCTGGCCGAGTGGTCACCAGCACACGGATGGGCGCTTGCAAAGAGCTGATGCAAGGAAGTGTGGTGGACCGTGGGCACAACAAGCCTGAGACTAATCAAATGAAACGTCTGCTTGTATTTCAGGGAAAAATATGGTCAGTTAAGCTGGTCCAGCTTTGAGCAGAAAGGGATGGGAGCCCTTACGTTTGTCATGTAAAAGGCGTTTTTAGGACTGATTCGCTAAGGAGCCAAAGGGAGCCCGAGCGTACCATCATGTGTCTTCCCACTTGGTGGCAGTGGGGTTTTGGGGTACTGACAAAGCTGAGGTCATGCTCTATAAGGAAGAAGGACTGAGATGAACCGAAAGGTCGTTCCACCTCTCCTTTGTCCTGCTCTGCCCTGAAGCCAGGACTGCTCAGTAGCTCAAAATGTTTCAAGTACTGGGGGTGGCCAGTGGGTGTCAGTTTTGCTCTATGAAGCAGCTGGTGGAGCTTCTCTTATCTAAAGTAAGAAACCACCTTTTAAAGGAGGCAGTGGAAAAAAACATTCCCATGGAGAAATATGAGGTCAGCCCCACAGCTTGGCATTCTGTTTGTTCATTGCTCTGTCTACTTTAAGAGCAGTCACAGACAGTAATTCTTAGACAAGTCAGTTTTCCTCTTTCGGTATCTCTGATTTTAGGGCAATGACAACTAAATGAGGGTTTTCAACAGAGCTCTTTTGTCTTACAAAAGAGGAAGCCACCACCTACAGCCAGACAAAGGCTTAATTTTAAAAGGTCGTATGTGTAAATGTGTAAAAGTTTCGCATGAGCCTTCTGGGATAACCTCACTGGAGGGTTGTGATTTTGTTGCCAGCCAATTAAGCCAACTCAGTATAGTGCAGAAATCACTTAAAGATCAAGTCAACATTAAGGACCTATAGCTAGTTTGGATAAAATTTCTCTAGATAACACTGTTTGATTTCAAGGATCTTTTTCAACAGCTATTTTTAACAAAACTTCAGAGCTGAATGTAAAATTATACCTTTGTTGAATTAAAAACCAGCCCAACAAATCAGCAGCAAGCCACTAGGAAAAGCATCTGCCTTTGTAATGCAAGGATTAAGCTGAGACCTTGGGCTTCTATAGGACTTCATAATCCGCTCTGTGAGTGTTTGGCATGAGAAAGTCTTGCTCTGAGAATAACACTCTTTAGCAGTGCATGGATGCAATAAACCAGCAAAAGTAACGAGGAGAATAACTTTGAAAACAGAGATTATGATAATATCTCAAAATGTTTTTCTATTTGTGTCCTTGTTCATAATACTGAAAATTGGAATATTTTATTTTTTACTTTTGTAGATTTTAGACGGAGTCTTTTCAGCTGAGGTCAGTAGGAGAAATCTGTTCATCTTAATGGTATAAGCTCAGGTCTGTGCATTGAAGAAAAGGTACCTGATAAAGTAATATCCTCTTTAACCATCATTCCACCACCCAAAATTTTATTTGGGAGAATCCCTTAAGTTACTAATAAATAGAAAGAAACATTTCGTCTTCCACATCTCAGAAGAAAATGACCACATATGTAGCCGGGAGCAAAAGATTGTCTCTTTAATATAGAGATCCAATGATGTGTTCATTGATTTAAATCCCCAAAGGAGAACTAAAAAATAGAACGCCTTCCTCTTAAAAACAAAAAAAATAAACAGGAAAAAGGAGGCATTTTCAAACCACAAGAATGAAGTTTTGTTTTCTTTGCTTGCACAGTTATGTGTGGGTAATGTCTGGATGTAGAGAAATGTTATTCCTTTCCTGAAGTAAAATAAGAATAATAAATAAAACTTTGGAAAATGAAGAGGTCTTATACCACTAAAGAATCAGTCTCCTAAAAAGGGCTGTGGAGCACTCCAACAGCTCTGCTACTGGAGTGAGACAGAGCAAAGCTTTGCAATAAAAATTAACATGCAGCTTTAAAAGGCTGTGGTCACACGTTGTTTCATGCAGTGCTAAGAGAAGCATAAAAAGATGCTAATGTTTTATTTTTATGATCTAAATTGTTACTTGCAGTTAATCAAAGTTAACCTGGCTCTGCTTTAAAGTTGATTATGTGGCCAGTTAAATTCAGGTGTCTCTTTTCATAATCAAGCCCCAGGACACTTCTAGGATGACACTTTTCTTACGGGCACAAAGGAGGCCTATAAACCCCTTTTTAAAATGTCCCTCTTGCCCATTGGCTTAGCACCATCACAGCTGCATCCAAGTCCCTGCCCCTGCCCCTGAGGTGGTGTTGATTCTCAACACAGTTGGCAGTGGAGAAGCAGTACCATCAGCTTTATTTTCTCAGTGAAGAACAGAAGTATGGACAGGGATATTCACCCACTGTAAGGAACTAATTTAGCCAGCTCCCTCTGTAGTCACCAGAGAAAGAAATGCTCCTCTGGAGAGTGACTACAAGCAGGAATCTAATTTGGTGCTTGAAGCTGCAAAATGGACACATCAGTCTTTTCCATGGACTCTAGAAGCAGATGAGGAGTAGGAGGCTAAGAAAAGTGCCTATGGCAGAATAGCCCTTGTCAATGGAGGGGGAAATGAATATCTTCCTCCAAAGCATGGCATTGAAAACCAGTCACCCCCAATCCAGGCTTGGGCCTAGGCCCCAGTCTGTCCTTCACCTCTAAGATGGCAGTGTCAGCCTTTGGCTCAGCTGTGCCACTTCTGGAGGGCTGGGTGTTTTTGTTTTCTCAGACTATTTTATGTTCTGACTTCATTCTCCATGAGACTCATGACCCACCGTTTCTGCAAGGATCTAAAAACTGGTTTGTATGACAGCTTTCCCCCCCAGTGCTCAATGCAGATGTGATCCTTCACACTGCGCTTCTCCCTCTGAGTCCATGCCTGGTGCCGAACAGCTCAGAGGGAACTGACTAATCCCTGACCAGGGACTGCTGAGCCTACCCCCCTGGATCAGGTCATGTTGCAGAGCCACACACCTGCAGGAGTTGTTGTCAGGCTGAAAGATGCTTTACCTGTTCAATCCCTAACATCCACAGAAACCAGTTTTAACAACCCAGCCTCTTGCTGGCTCCCTACAAGCACTGGCTTGATACTGGAAAAGCAGAGGAGGAAGAGGAACAAGAACTAATGAGGGTAAAGTACATTCCCGTAGATTTGTGCTGACTTTTCTGTAGCTATGCACACTGAACAGGGGTGGTGTTGTTTCTGGAAATGTGGTGAGTGAGGACTGAAATGATTAAACAGGACATCCTTCAGGTACTTTGAAGAAAGGCTCTGCAACCACCCAAGTAGAATCAGGGAAAACAGCCTGTTTGACTTGCAGGGAGATCTGCAAGCTCTTGCAAAGTAAGGTGTGATGTGAGCTTAACACACCAGTTACACCCCTCATGCACAGCACTGCTCTTCCAGCAAAGGAGGAGGGGGACACCTAACTAATGGAGATGTGGCACTTGGGGACTTGGGCTGGTGGTGGGCCTGGCAGTGCTGGGGCAACAGTTGGACTCGATGATCATAGAAGTCTCTTGCAACCTAAACAATTGAATGATTTTTTTACCAACTCCTGGAAGCAAGAGTGTGCACAGTCAGTGAGGCTACCTCACTTCACTGTAAGGTCAACTATTACTTTCCTTGTTCCATATTGTTCAGAGCTCCAACTGGGTTGGCACTAACAGACCTAAATGATCCTGATCAGCCTCAGCCAAGGCCTTCACCCATGCTCCTACCATGGGTCAGGGGCTCATTTAAGCTCAGCCCCAGACTTTGGGCTTTGTTTGAGGAGGGCTGGTCTCCTGCATGGCAACAGCTGTGCTCCTGGCAAGCCATGGACCATGATGATCCTGACCTGCAGACTGACTTCTCGGCTTGACCTCTGAGCTGCCTCACTGGCAAGGCTTTGCCTGAAGATCAGGGTTCTTGGTTAGACTGGCCATCACCTCTGGCCTGGGGGCTGTGGGATGGACCCTGGGCTGCTGAGGCTCCTGCCAAGCTGGCCTGGGGCACCCCTATGGCTCCTAGACCTAAGGAAGCCACTGGCCAGTGCTGTGCACTTACAGGCAGGCTGGATTCTATGAGAAAATGTCCTTATTCTCAATTCTTCGCCAAGCTTTAAAGAGCAGTAGTAGAAACTCTTTTCAAGTACAGATATGCATGCAATGGGTGGCTTTATCTAGACTGTATTTCACCCAGCACGAATAGAGCAGGTGAACCCAGCAGGTCAGTGCCGGAAGCCTTGCAAGACCTGCTCCCACCATGTTCACAGCCTAATTTGGTAGAAGTCTTCTGTGTTGTAGCCCTTCCAAACCCAAATGGCAACTTTTGACCTTTCGATAATCAACCTTCATGGTAATCCTGTCATAGAGAAGTGGAAGAACTCCATTCCCACCAAATTTTCAGCTGTTGCAAAGCTATGAGCCTGGTCACTTGTCACTGAATGTTCTCTGGTACTTTGCAATATTCAACATAATTGACACCTGTAATTTTGCCAAATTTTAGCTTGAGTAACAGCTGTCTATCTGCCTAAATGCCTCCAGCAGCTCTAGTAATTTAAATAGATTCAGCACACTTCAATACTGACTGCTTCATGGGCTTCATAATTCAGTGGTGTTCTCTGTGCAGTATGGGATGTATATAACTGTGTTGGTACTGTGTTTCCCAGCCATAAGCAGAGCAAGAGTTAATTCTTATTTTTGTTGAAGTACTAAGTGGGAAGCTAGGTCATGCATAAATCCTCATTGTGCTAGGTGCTGTACAAGCAACGAATAAAAATGATCCCAGGCTCAAGGATTCTCTGTTAGTAGCTTGTGTCATAATTAAATTTTGTTAGGACACTTTAGAATTTCCCTTCCTCATAAATGAAATATCCATACACATTTATATCTCTATAATAAAAGAAAAAATCTGTACACTTTTATTGTGGATGATAAAAAAGAAAATATAATACTGTTTTCCAAGTAACTTGTATATAGCAATTTGAATATGTGGGGGTGAGGAAAAAGATCTGTTTCTTGTATATGTCTGGGTTATATACACCTAAAGTTGTCCACTTTATAGAGAAAGGAAGCAGTATTTGTTGTGAAAATAGTCTCACAGAGAGCACACTGAATTCAGGTGGAGAGCACAGAGCAGGAGCTGGTGCCCTTTTAAGAATCAAATATTGTGTCCTCATGAATAAAGCTCCGACAGTAAAGATAAGAGAAGAAAATACAGCAACCATGTGATATATTAGCAGAATGTTTTACAAAGTCCCCCACAAAGCATCCGCTGCACTTGAAAAGCCTAACCAGCCCAAGTGAGAAACTATTCACAAATTTAGTATTCAGATTACATACTCTGCCTTTTCAACTGCTCTCTGTACAATGAATGCCTGTACAACTACAGTAACAGACACAGATCTACAGTTTCTGTGGCCTTTGAGCTATTATGAGTATTATGCCTCTCCATAAATTACATCTGCATGTCCTGAAAATACCAACTGTTTTAATAGGAATTAATCTATGGGCTTTTATCTTGGTGAAATACAAGGGGTACAGTATGTTGTGTCCCTTTTAAAATTAATTGAGTATGCTCTGAAGGTATTCAAGGATGTTCATTATTTTCTTTATAGGTCTGTTTATTGATACATATAAGCATAAAACAGTGCTTCATTGTAGGGAAGAGGAGAAGATGGAATAACAAATAGATTAGTGCTTATATGGTTTTTAGATTGCTCAATGCACGGTTAAGTAAAGAAAGGTCTGTATTTGTCCTCTTCAAAGTATATTGGGACTAGATCCAGTATGTCTTCAATGTGCCCCTTCTGTGGGAAGGGAAGAGAGGGCTCAGTCTAACAGCAAGAGAGCCGATGCAGGGGTCTGCTTCTCCGCAGTGTTCGGTTGCTGTCCAAGGCAACAGTGTGGCACATAAGTCTTTTTTAATTTGCTAAGTATACCTACGTCTGGAGCTTATGCTGTGCTGAGCTACTTTTTATGTGAATACCCAATAGAAGGTTTTGGGAGTGAACTCCTACAGCACCTTGACCTTATACAGGCCTATAAAAAAGGGGAATTAGAAACTTTAGACCAGAATATATATAAAAAGCATGATGGTGGCTTTGAGTAATAATTCTCACACATGTGTATGTGCATATACATGGGTTAAATATTTAAATACTTAGCTGAAAACAGGCTGAGCCCATCAAACCTATCAAAGCACATTGCTGTCAAATGATGAGAAATTAAACTCTCCTGAGACCAGGGAGCTCTGTTATCTCCAGCACACAGGAGGGGAACCAAGACTCAGGGAGACTGAGCAACTGCCAAGGAGGCCATCACAGCTCTTGAGTAGGTGGCTGTTGGCACAGCCTGTGATCCCGGGGACAGCCAGACTTGTGTGGCAGAACACTGTCCCAGGGGGGCTGAGGCCCTGTGGATGGCAATGGAAAGGGGCTCCCAGGAGCCCCAGGAATGGCCCTTTCAGAGGCGTGCCAGAGTGACCTCTGTAATGCGGCAGAGCTCCCTGGCAAAGCTGAGAACTGGTCTTGGGATGCTGCTCGGCAGAAGAAAAGCTCTCATTGCAATAATTTCTGTGTTTCAGAAATACAGAACTGAAACGAAGGGCAATAATGGCTTGGCCAAAAACATGCGGAGGACCTCTGGTCACTGTTGGATGGGAATCCTGCTCTCTTGATTCCCAAACCATCACTTGGCCCTCAAGATCACCACAGCAGCTCTGCTGAGTTGGTCGATGTAAATCACTGTGGAGCTCTTACTACAGCCCAGAGCCAAGTTCTGCCTTGAAATCAGTGATTCAGCCTCGTGTTGCTGTAGTGAGGATGTGCTCATCTCTGCAGCCCTTGGAGTCAGCAAGCTGATTTACAAAGCCAAGTCCTGTCACTTTATTCCCTGTCCCTTACTTTTCTCTTGGTCGCTCCTCCTTGTTTTCACAGCTTCATTTGGTTTCAAAAGCTTGCAGAGCAGCAGGATTAAAAAATCAGAAAATATTTACTGTAGAGGATGGGTCTGGCTTTTCCCATCAGCTTCCATGGCTCAAGCAGGTTCCAGCAGCTTTGGGAGAAAAGCTGTTAGCTATTAAGTTATTACCTGGAAGGAGAGCCAGCTGGAAGCTTTCAGTTTTCAACATTTTGATGAAAAGCACCATAAAAATCTTGACAACAAGACTTGTAGCATTTCAATGACATGTTTTGCATTTGTTGATGCTTTTAATGGTCTGTAAAAGTGATCAAAGGCCTCAAAATGCTGCCGAGACCCACATCTCAGGAATTTTGACCCCCCAAAAGGAAGAGGGGAAGGGGGGCGGAGCGGGGGGAAACCAAAACTCAAAGTGTATGCTGTTGAGTGAATTAATTTGGACAGCTTTTGGGAAGTCACTTTCCATGTGGAAGAGAGTGTCCGCAAGGAGAGTTATTCCGGCATAAACTGTTACGGTATAATTACCCAGCTCCAGCTATGCCAGTCTATTTTCTGGCGTAGGCAAGCCAAGTCTAGTTGTTGATACGTAGGCGTGGGAAACATGAAGTCTGCTTTCTAGACTCAGCTCTGAGTGCTCCCTCTGGCCAGTCCTCTGACCTTTCTGCCTCCTTCCTATGCAAAATGAGAAGAGTTATGTTAACCACTTCACAGATGTGGCATAATGACTAATTGGCTCAAATTTGTGGTGCTGGGGAGAGAGCTGTCAATTAACTTCACTTGGGCTGGCTGAATCATTTAGTGTCTTTTCCAAAGTGGGGTTTGTCTCCCTCTCTCAGGGTTGGCTGGCTCTGCTGCTATTTTACAAAACAGAATCTAATTTGATGTGAAGTGGCAGTGCTAATAAAACCTGGGGTTTACCTTGGGTCTGACAATAGTATTGTTTGTGTGTACTGAGAGCAAGAGTTAAGGCTTTTGCTTCAAGATTTTGTAGTTAAGATTTTGCCTCAAAGCAAATTTTTCCAGCACCTAGAACCTTTGATACACAAAGAATGTGGGTGTGGAGATAGAGATACTTCCATCGGTGCACGTCTGAAACTCAGTGGTAAAATGCACATGTTGCTCTCCTCTGGTACCAATGGAAATCAAGGATAACTCTTCCATTATTGCTGTCAGTTGCTCTATTGGGTCAGAAGGCTCAAGGATGTATGGGCAGCCTGAATCCTGATGCTTTCTAGTGCTTGCTTACTTAATTTTGCAAATTGAAATTTCATAATGTCCATGCATATCGTGCGTGATAGACACAACCTCAGCTTCTCAATGAGCCGTGAACTCTCACGCCTAATGATGGCATTACCAGGGACACCAGCGCCCAGCAGTTCAAAGAGAAGAGTGCAGGATAATGCTGTTGCACCTGATTCAGGACCTGTGGAAAGCAGAGAAAACTTCTTTGATTAAGCACATCAAAGATTCACCCTCAGACAAGTGGCGGGGGGGGCAATTTGGGTCAAGCCCCTGAGTGGGTCTGTGGGGATGGTTCCTCTCTATGGGGTGTCCCCTCAGTGTGGAGATGTCCACTCACTGTGGGAAATACTTGGGGCTGTTCTTTCAGCCTTGGCTGTAGGGCAGCGCAAGAATTTCCCTCAGGACAATAATGCTGATTTTTCCACTTCTCCCAGCACACCGACTTTTCGGGGAGTGAAATGGCACGTAGAGGTTTTACGTACACCCGGGATGTCTCTAAGCGGAAACTCCGCTTATATTGGCCGAGAATGTTTAATTAACAAGCCCGGCCGCCCCCCGGCCGGTTCTAAATAGAAGTGCTGAATCATTACCCCAGCGGTATCTCCGCCCGCCCGACNTGTGGCGGCGGCGGCGGCGGCCGCACTTGTCCTGTAATCGATTGCCGAGCGCGCTGAGCGGCCTCGCGCTGGCTGTGGGCACCCGCCCCCCGCTGTGCCGGCCCCGCGGGGGCTGAGGCGCCGCGGGGTGGGCAAGGGTGTGAAGGGGGAAGCGAGTGTGTGTGTGTGTGAGACTGAGTGTGAGTGTGTGAGGGACTGAGCGTCTGTGGGAGTGTGAGTGTGTGTATGAAGGATTGAGTGCGAGTGAGGGAGCGAGTGTGTCCGTGTGAGGGACTTTGAGGGA
>VXAC01007218.1:635062-689655 GCA_013399225.1 Rhipidura dahli | reverse complement strand
GGTTGCATAAGGGCTCTGTTCAGCTGTCAGTTCACCCAGAGTTTTGGGGGGAAGGTGTATTATTATTCCAGTCTTCCCCTGCCCATCCTGGATTCTCCGTCTGCTAATGGAAAAGTAATCCTATCTTTAAACCAAGCAGCTGGGACAAGGCTTGCCACAGGAGTGTGTGTAAAAGACTGGTGATAGTAGGTTTGAGGGGGCTCTTACAATGAGCCAAATGTATATTTGGGGCCACTGAGAGTCCAGATTTTACAGGCGCTGGAAGACCCCAACAGTAAAGGAGGGAAGGCAGGGGCAAAGGGAGCGAACCGGTTGTGGTCCTTAATCTTCGTGTATCTCTGCTTAAGAAAGGGATAAAAACTTATGGGGCACCTGTGTTGTGCTCGCAGGTGACAATGACTATTCGCCTGAAAGGGAGCACTGCGGCATGGCCATCGACCTCACCTCCAGCACTCCCAATGGGCAGCACACGTCCCCCTGTCACATGGCAGGTAGTAAGTCTCCTCTTAAACCTGTTTGTCTCTAGCTGAGGGTTGGGTTGGTGTGGTCCTCCTGGTCCTTGGTTTGCTTACCAGGTCTTAGCCACTGCTGTTGGCATTGCTAATAACAGAGGAGGACAGGGGAGATTTTCTTTTTTTTTGGTTCTTGTTCGTGCTGGTGTCTCATCTGAACATGAACGGGATTACTAGTCTGAACTATCCCAAGGTGGCATTTGAGAGCTGGTCCTTACCTGCTCCAGGTAGGAAAACACTAGGCTTGACATGTGCTGGTTTTGTTTCCTCAGGTTTTGAAATCCGAATAGAAATTGTTGTTATTACTATTACTTAGTTTGCTTCCTGAAACAGCTTTAAGTAGCTTTATTTGAAAACAAACAAAGTTTATTTCCAAAACTATAGTTGACTGTAACAAACTGAAAGGAGTTCAGTTTAGAATGTTGGGTAGAAACTGAGAGTTTTGTGAGTCTGCACAATGAGGGTGTCAAGAACTGATAATATTTGTAGAATTATTCTCCTGTTAAATATGGGAGGTGGATAAATGTAGTTAATGTAATTTTGTAAAAGTGACAATCTTCATTTTCTGTGTGTGAATGCCCTACCTTGTTTAAGTGTTGGTTACAGAGTTACATCAAGATATTTCCCTTAATGTAACTGCTGTACTTATAATCCAGAAAAAATGTAATGTGCTTTGCTTCCAACATATTTACAGAGTGTTCCTCCTCTCTGTGTGGTACTAATTTTCTTTCTGGTTTGTGTGTACTACAGCTACGTATTTATCTATTTAAACCAAGAGTTAGTATAATGCCCAACCAAAATTTGTGAAAGATTGCTTGGGTTGCTTGCTTAAAAATGCACAGTGTATTGTCTTTAGAGTCTTTCTGAGAAAAAGATGTTCCTTTCCTTTAAGAACTTTTTCCTCTTGCAAATTATGGATAAAGCACAGTTTTATGAGCCTTTAAACTGAGGGTTGTTGTGAAGATCTCTCAATTATATACATGTTGCTGGTGAATATGATTTCTAATACCATGGACTGAACTTTATATGACAACCGCCCATAATTCAGCATCTTTAGACAATTCCAATTGTGCTGCACTGGGATTCTGATATACTTTATTATGTTGTAAAAGTTTTACCACTCACTTTCTTCATTTTCTTTGTTTCCTTTTTATTAATGGGAAGGCTTCATTGGAAGGGAAAAAAATATCTGTGTTTTAAATCTTCTTTATAATCTAGACTAAAGACCAAAGTCAAATCAGGACTAAAATGATCTAGAATGAAGTCATGTAAAAGGCTTTAACACACTCAGTATTTTCATGTTCATTGTGTTAACATTTTTAGCGGTTTTTAAGCTTCATTAGTTCTTTGCACCACATACGTATCTGCACTCTTAGTGAATATTTTATTTTTCTGGAGATGATTTTTCGTCTCTCACAGGTGTCTCAAATGCTTTCATCACTGCTGCTCTGTGTTAAAGATGTGCTGCTGTTGAAAAATTAAGGGCTCTGCCTGGGTTTCCCAAGCCAAACAAAACTCAAGCTTCTTAAATTAATTGTAATTTATTTACTCTTTGCAGGCTTAGGATTGTTTTGCAGAGAGGCAGCTTGTGCTGCCTTAAACATGGAAGATATTGATCAGAGGTTGTCGGCTTTTGTGGCAGCTGTTACATTGGTTCATTTAAGGCTTTTGGCCAAATCTTGAATCTGGCATATGTAGGCTAAATTGCCAGGCTGTGCTTTAGAGCCTTCCACCTGTTTTTGTGGGGCACAGGAAATCCTTTTAAAGGTTTGGTAACCCAGGGGCCTGCACTTTTTTTTTTTTTTTAACTCTTTTGGGTTTTTTTTGGTATTTTAAAAGGAAAGATGGAGGTGGAGTAACTGTTTGAAATATTTTGTAGGAATTTAGTAGCTCCCAGTGGATTGATCCACCATCTACTGTATTAAATAGAGGCAGTGCCTGTGTTCTGTTTCAGTTTGGTTTGATTTCCAGTGGGTTGCTGGAGATTAGGTGATGTTGGCTGCTGTTATAGCAAAGCCCAGGGCATGTCATTGTGGCTGGGTAGGACTTGGGAATGGAGGAGGTGATACAGGGAGCAGACCCCAAGTATTTCACTCCCAGATTGGTTGACAATCATTGCTAGAAGCGCATGGCTCTCTTTGGCTGTGTGCTCTGGATGTGCACCTGCAAGGTAGGGATCGAAGTTTTGACCTTTGTTCTTGCGTTTCATTGAATTGTTTTGAAGCACAGCTCTTAATTTAGTTGTAATTTGTGTCTGGCTCAAAAGGAGAAACACCAAAAGAAGGAAATTTCTTGGATCTGTGCTGAAATGACTGAGTAGTGCTCTCCCAGCAACAGCAAAATTATGTGCTGGGTAAAGAGTTTTCTATGTTCATTAGTCCCTGGCAATCTGTGTTAGTTCTGTCTGGATTACTGATGTTTTCAGGTTCTATTCCAAAAGGGTTTGGGCTGAATATTTTGGCTACTGCATCCTTTAAGCTGTTATCAATCTCAAGTATCTAGATGGTATTTGTAGGTTATGGATGGGGATGACACTCAATTTTCCTTGTGAATGAGGTGATCCTGAAAGATGAATCACACTAAATCACCTGTCATAGCTAACTGATGGTCTTACATATACCTGCCTTTAGCAGAACACTGCATGTGTGTTGGCAGATGCTCTGTTCTACAATACTTCACTGTAGTTTTATGTAAGCAAAGATTTAAAATACATGTAAATAGTCAAACTGAATAGGTTGATAGATCATCTCGCTTTTCTCTACAGCAAAAGATGAATTAGTGTTACACGTGCTAAATACAGATGATATATTTACATAGCCCCAAATCTGGAAGTCCAGATTTTCTTTTGATCTTCTGTAGGAAAACTCTTACAACGGCTGACACCCAGAGCTGGGTGTCAAAGGCTTACTCAATTAACTTTGTGTTGATACTAGAGAGTTCCCTGCATGGCCCTAAGCCCCCTGCCCATAGACCCCACCGAGTTCAAGGGAGTCTGTCTTGTTCCTATCTTTGAATGTTGAACTGGGCTATAAGTGATCAGAAATCTCCGAATAGGAACTGGCATGCTAATTAAAGGCTAATGGGGAATCCTTACAAAAGAGGCCTTAAAAAGAAATAATTCCTAGTCACCTCCCCATAATACCACACTGAGTTCTTACTACAGTTATTAGAGATATTTTTTTCCCTGTAGGTTAAAATGGACTTAGAGGAATGTCTGCTTTACAAACTGCAGGGGCACAGTTGTTCAATTAGTTGACTCAATCATTGCTTTGTATAGGATGAAGGACACTTCTCTAAGATCACTGGCCTGCTTTCATAGGGAAAATAGTAGTAGCAGCTATTAGCATCTGACAGTCAGCGACAAAGGCAATTTCCCCTTAAATTAGAGACTTGACAGTGGGTGTCCCAGTTAACTTTCTTATCTTTGCTTTCATAGACAAAAGGAGCCCTTAAATGAAACAGAGTTAGAACAATCATAAATATCAAACCCAACATCTGATGTTTGCAACCGATTAAAATTGTGGTATGCTTTCAAGAGGTGTTTATAGTAGCTTGAAGTGTTAGTAAGTTATGAGAATTAATTCATTAAGAGAATAAGCCATGTCGGCTGACTCTGCTGCTGAAAATAATGAGGCAAATGTGTTTTCTCCATGGTAGGGAATGATCGTGCTGTCTGACGAGATCACTAATTGGGACAGCAGCACTAAGTGGGAATGATTTCAGCAGTGGTGTTTAAAAAAAACTTGGGCAAGGTTTTATTATAGTGTAGCCAATACTATATTCCCAGTGATCAAGGTGGACTATTAGTTGCACTTTTCTTTTGTGGCATCAAAGCCCCAGATCTTTCATGATCACTTTCACTTTTCAAGCCTGAATTGTCATACAACTCCTATTTTGTCACAGTTGCATTGTTTTGAGCAGAGAGTTACATGTACTGCAGCTGTATCAGCACATCTGTTGGGATAAAGAAATGTAATTTTGGAGCCTGATTGTTGGAATAAAACTGTGTGAAGTTAAAGTTGCTCCATGCCTCAGCTCTGCGGCAAACAAGCCTTGTCACTGCCAGAATTTACTGCCAGGCACGTGAGGCTGAACTTTGCACTGGGATTCTTTTCTGGCTCAGTATGCATTGTGGACTTTTTTAGCAGGATGAGGTGATGGAGGCTGAACCTCTGCAGGAGGCTTTCCTTTAGGGAGGGTGGTTGAAGCTGGCCAGGCTGGGCTGCAGAGGGGGACTGAATTAGTTCTTTGAGGCAGTCACTCCCCTGATGTGTTCATTGGGGCATGAAGAATTCTGGCAGCTGAACTCCTGTGCTCTGAACTGGGAATTCAGGTCTCCATTTCTTCCAAATATCTTGGAAAGTGCTAAAAACTCAGACCTCATCACCTCGAGATGCTGAGGAATCTTCTTTCCTGAGCAGCCTTTAAGGAGTATGGTAGGCAGCATTTATTGGTCTGGGTATTTCCTGCCTCAGTGCAGAGAGGTGGACTTTTGACAGTCACTTGAGATGTCCTGTGGTCCTTTGTGTCTGACTTTGCAGACTTGACACTTTGATTTTTTAGAGCTCAGCTATGGAATTGCACAATGATGCCCAATACAGATGTACCTGTGGTTTTGCAGGTTGAAGGACGGCAAAGATGGACTTTGCCAAGATGAGCTCAGACATGAGGGATGAGCTCAATAAAGTGTGGCAGGGAACTATAAGAAGTGAGCTCCTTTGACACTTACAAGAGCACGGTCTTTGCTTCAGTCTTTTATTCTCAGACTTCCTGAGAATTGCCAGGGCAGTAGTAGTTATCAAAGTTTTAGCCAATGCATTTAGCTTTCTTGGAGTTCGAGAAGAAAAACTATTAAATGGAAAGGTGATCATCAGGACTTTAACAGAAAGAGAAGGGGTTTTCCACTCTTAAGAAACCAAAGCTCTGTAAAGTAGTGTTACACTGTGTTTCTTAAAAAAACCCCAACCCAAACAGCAGAAAGGGTTACCTGGAAATTAGGCATTTCCTGGGATGTATCTTGAATTGTTGTAGCTTTATCTACATCAGCTCAGATTTTTCACACTGGTGTGGTTAAAATTGTTAGCTAGTTCCTCTGATACAAACTCTGTATATAAACCAACACAGAGTAGCCTCTGAAATGAGTTGGTTTTTGAGAATCTGTAGCTCACACTGCAATGGTGAAGGGCTCCCATGTATTTTTCCTATCTTCTGTCACAGTCCTGGCATTCCCTATGGAGTTGAATACTCAGCGGCAAAAACATGCTTCCCTCTCAGTGAGTGTTATAACGAGGGTGGAGTGAAATGATCAGTTAATCTCATTAAAGAGGTTTTTATTCATTCTGATGGAAGTCTCTTGAGAGGTCATCTGCCAGGGCTTTGTTGCAGCACACACCTTTCTTAGGAAGCTTCTGTTACTCTCTTGGACTGTCAGGTTCAGTTAACTTTCCTGGGTACACACCCTGTTACAACACTGTGCTCCTGCTAGCTTTATAGTGAGCAACTTTTCAGTGTTTGCTTCTGGAATTTCAGTTCCTTTTCAGACATGGCAACGAAAAGAACAATCCTCATCTTCCATGAAATAGGATGCTTTGATAACAGCTGGATGACAAGATACTTGTTGGAGGGTGTTTTGTCTCTCGCATCCCTGAATCTGGGGGAAGGTGCTACTCCTGTTAAAGTCAGTGGGTATCTTCTCCCAGGAAATTGGGTCAAAGGCGTGCTTCCACTTCCTTTGGGCCACAGGCTCTGTCTAGTCCTTCAGCTAAGTGACGGTTTGCAGGTTGGCAGGACTTAAGTTTTACAGGTGGAAATGCAGTGTTACCTTTGTGCAGTACCAAGGGTGAGCAGTACTCGTCCTTCCAGTGCCAAGAGGGAGGATGTACCTTGAAGGAGTGATGCTCTTCTATCTGGGAGGAAAAGTCAGAGCTTCCTTTTCTGCTTTTTACCTCAATAATCCCAGTGAATGAAACTCCTTGGAGAATCCACCTTGAAACAGGTCTGTAGAAAGTTCAAGAGAAGGCTGGGCCACTTCTCTGTGTAGTAACAAGACCTGTTGCTAGCCCAGATGAGAAGTATGTACCACAGCATGTTGTTCCTTGTCTAGGGTGGTGGATGCTTGTCTGGTGTCCAGGCAGCTGCATCCCAATGGAAGGAAGTAGAGCTGGATTATCACTGAGAAGCAATGGACATGACAGATACGGCTCTGGGCTAGGTGACCAGTGGCTCAGTTTTTCTCCAGACTCTGGTCATTGTAGGGAAGTCCTTCCATGTTTCTGTGCTTTTTTCTCCCCCCTCTTGCCTCTTATTTTCTCAGTCACAGAAGCCTTGATCACTTAGGATGAAGGCTTGGATGGTACATGTTAGCCTTTGTCAAAAGTGGGATTTTTTTACAATATCTTCTTTGCTTAGGGGTTATTTTGCATTTAATTTTTGCAGCCCCACGATGAGACGCATTCAGAAGTACCTTAATACCAGTGCAGCTTATTTCCTGCCCTGCACAGGAATAATTGTGGTGGTCCAAAAGTACCTTGTTGTAGCATGATTACATTAGAGCAAACATGGAATTTTAACTCTTCCCACACCACTGAGCATTGCCAGGTGTGTGTGTGGACAAGCCCCTGTTCACACTGCCCAGCAAAATGTGCCCTTGATCTGGAGCCAGGTCTACATTACCGGCTTCTGCTGGCACTGCTGCGTCAGTCTGTGGCTTTGAAGAACTGTAATCCCTCACAGGCAGATGCTGGCAGAAGCTCCTGCTCTGAGCATAGCCCTGGCTGTCAGGGTCACCTGCAAGTGCTGTTACAGGTGTTACATTGGAAAGTACCGTAAAACAGCAGACACTGTTCCTGGAAGAGCATGGGATTGATTGATCCCCCTGACTTCTGTGCTGATAGGTCATGTCAACTTCTGTGAATTCGAATGTCTTTTTTGGGGTTTTTAAATGACTTTTGCTTTCTCTTTGCCTCTTATTTTGAAAAGCAATCTTTCCAGTTTGGGGGTTTATTCCTGTAATGCTGTGTGGCCAAGGCATTGCACCACAGAGGTAGTGGGCTCTGCGTGTGTTGTATGAGCTTCTTTAGCCCATGATTGCTGTGTTTGTCCTCTCCAGAGGTCACAGGGCTTTTGGTCTTCCTTTTGTGAAACTCAGGTTGGTGGTTGGATCCCTGTGTCCTCTCAGGTATGGGAGGGAGGTCAGTCCTGGGGCCAAACCATGCTCCCACCCCCAGTGTGGATGATGTGAATGTCTGTGTCTACCAGCTGGTAGTGAGTGAAAAGGGCAGCAGAGTGTAAGTGCATCATTCTCCTATACAGGCAGGAGCCCCTCTTCTTAGCAGGCTGTGGGTTTTACACAAGGCATGAGCCAAGGAGTGTGATTCACTGCAGACCTGTTTCTGCTCTCCCCACCATGGTTTCATGTTACTTGGAGGAGCTGCACAGACTGTTTTTTTCCAGCCTCTTTTCCTGCTGTGGTATTTGTACCACCTGTGAGGATGCTCTGGGCACAGGTGTAGTCACTGCAGTAGGGGAGAGAGAAGGGTAAGATGAGTGTGAGTATTCAAGTCCCTGCCCTGTCTCTGGCCCAGAGAAGGTCTTTGGAGGACTCGGTGCTACTGTCCACCCTGAAACTTCGTGCAGTATGGATAAAAGACCCAGCCAGATCTTGGTGCTGCTGTTGTCAGGCCATTTGTCCTGGAGGCTGGATGTCTTAAATGTTTTTCAAAGGAGGAAGGAGATCCTGAAGTACAGAAAATCCATTCACCTTGTTGCCTGTCCCACCTGTCATCTTTTTTTCTACAAATCTTCTCATGTGAGGAGGTAAGGCAGGCTGTGTTTCCTCTCTGGCTAATGGAAGATCTGGGCAGGGCTTACAAGAGAGATGCTCCGTTGGCAGTTAAACCGCATACATGACAAAGCTTGACATTCCGATGGGCAGGTTTTCTTGTTTATCCCCTCTGTTCCTCCACTTGAACAAAACAAGTGTTACACTAAAGATACCTGTGCTGTGACCTTCAGCATCAGGCTGGAGTTTTCTCAGCTTCTTTTTAGTGATGTTTTCCTTGTATTTCCTCCAGCCTCTAAAACCTCCCAATTCCATCAGAAGAAAGTGATGTTGTCTTGGTTTTTCTCAAGGGGCATGTGTTCCCTCAGTCCATGAAAATTATATTTGTGAGTGGCACAGAAAGCTGGCTGGAGAACCCTGTGATATGCTCAAGTCTATGGTAATTTTTCTCATAATTACTCTTTGATTTGGGAATACCTGTGTGCAGTTCTATGAGAATTCACACCTGATCTTTCCTAGATGTCAGCTCAGCTTTTGGACATTTTGTGATTCCCTCTGTAAGCAAAGTTGCTCTTTTAGGTAATGATCTAGCCATAAAACACAAACTGAGAGAGTTTTTGGTAACTCTATCTGTGCATTGTTTAAACTTCAGCAGTGTGAATTAAACACCTGCTTTAGTCCAAGGAGCAGCAAACAGGATGGTGTGAATTCCCTTGTTTTGAAAATGAAAGAAGTTGCTTCTTTCTGTACATAAACAGCAAGTATTTTTACACAGGAGAGGTATGAGGTCTATTCATTTGAGGAAGAGTAGCTGTACGCTTAAAGTTGTGGATGGTTTAAATGTTCCCAGGAAAGAGGGGCAGTAGACTGAAGACCTTGTTCTGGTTAGCAGCCAGGTCTGTGATAGAGGGAGACAGTTCAGGCAAAAGAATAAAATGGCGTTTGGTTTTTAATCTTATTTCTTGAGAAGTTGATATCCTGCAGGGTTTGCCTTGTCGAGATGACAGCCCCTGAAGGAGAATAAATCTTATTAATTAGCAGTTTTGCATAATGCTTTTAATTGTCCTTTCCTAGGTACAGGCTTGGTATTGCACATGCACTGTTGTGTTGAGGGGCCTCTCTCCTGCATCCCTGGAGAGTCTGCAGGGATTTGGCACCAGTGCAGAGTCTTCCTGAGTACAGAAATATTTCTGAATACACCACTGGGCCTTAAATTTACTCAGTGCCTTAATCCTCATCACCTTTCAGATTTAGGCATGTCCTAAATGTAGTTGTGAGTAATAGTTTTACAGTTTAATCTCCCAAAATTGGGTCAACCTTACCAGTTGTTTTGACCTTGTTACCAGCACAAGTAGTTAGTTCCTGGGTGAGTCTAATACATCTCCAGGCAGCTGTGTGAAACAATCTGGGGCATCAGCTTTACTTGAAACCCCCTATTTGAAATTTTCCTCCTGGCTTAAATACACAGACCTCTCTCTCTATCACTAGGATATTCTCCTAGTGATATTATCCTTCGGAATCTATTCTTATAGAGACTAATACAAGAATATCTCCGTGTTATATCATGCTTTTTCAGTTTTAAGAGCTTCACAAAGGATACCAGTTGAAGAGATACAAATGAGTAGATAAAATTTTAGGCTGAAGAGGTGGAGAAAAAGTAGGGAAATTAATCTTAGTAAGAATTCAGCTCTTATAGGTGGGAGACAGCTTCATAATTTGTGTAGGTGACTACAAATTGTCAGAGTATAGGTAGTTCTCAAGATTTCAGAAGAATGCTGTACTAGTTGTATATTTAAGGGTCAAGTAGTGTATGATGTTAGCAGACTGAGAGCTCTTTGAGTTTATTTTTGGCCTTTTTTAAATTTGTCTTCTACAAATTGCAAAATTTATTTTGTCAAAATCCCATGTATTTACATGTGAATCCCAGAGTGTTCTCATAGTCTAAATGCTATGACCTATCGGCTGCCCCCAAATTACCTAATATCAAGTAGAGAAGGCCAAAGAAAAAGATAGGAAAATGTGTCCAGCCCTGGTTTCTGACAAGCCTGTACATGTGCAATGCAGTAATACAAATAGAAGGCACTTAGAGAGGGTTTCGGTCACATACAACAGAGAAGTACAGGCTTGAAAAATACTGGGAAAGTGCAATTCTTATGAAATGAGGAAGCCAGAAAGAGGAGAGAGAGGTATGTGAATTGTGCCTTGGCTGAAGGAAAAACTATTAAGCGCCACCCTTTTCAAATGTCAAATGCATGGGAAAAAGTTGCTGGAAGCTGGTCTCTGCTAAGTTTGCTGCTTGCAAAACCTACTTTTTTGTGAGATGTTTGTGCAAAATCACCTCTCTGGTCCGCCTGTGAGACCAGACATGACTCAGGCTATCAGCATGTAACATGGTTTCAGGTTGCTGTCTTACTGCTCCTGCTCTAAAATGCTGTAAGGAAGTGTTTGCTTTTTTTCTCACTTTTAAAGTGCTTCATTCATTTAATGTCATTAGTGCTATTGTTACTTAAATTTACCTTCTGACTGGTAACCATTAAATATTTATAGAGAAATCGATAGTAGTGAGATTTTTGCTCGAGTAAATATATATCACATATGTACTCAAAACCAAAGCAAACTGCAGTGCATTCCAGGAAATAATCTATAGTGCTGTTCTGTAATGTTCTTCCTCATCTTCATGTCAGGTTGTTTTATCTTTGTCCCAGCTCAGCCATTCGTGCCCTGGAACCCTGGCTGTTCTTTTTAACAGCCTAGAGCAACAGGGCCTTAGGAAAAGAGTAGAAGTGTTTTCACTGTAGAAATGTTAATGATAATTGTTGTATAATTATCCAAGGTTCCTTAATGACTGGATACAAGGAGATCCTTAGGTTTGATGTTGCGTCTGGTAGACAGCACCCCAGCCAGAGACTGCTGTGCTAGAAGAAGAGAATGGCACTGGCTGGAGGCAAATCCAGCCCTTCCCAGCATTTGGCAAGGGGAAAGTATTTTTGAGTGAAGGTGGTGATGTGGCAATGGAAGATGGTGGTTTAAAACCATTTAAAATCAATGCCTATTAAAAAAAAAAAATTAGGACTGAGCTTAAAATGGCTTTGGAGCCAGGCTTAAATTCATTGGAGGGGAATAAACAAAGGTATGAAATAGACAGCACAGCCAACATGCACTGGGCAGTTCATTCTCCATTTTGGGTCTCTGCAGCGTTTTCTTGTGCAACTATAGATGAAATAAATCTTTGTAGACCATCAAAGAGATGACCTTAATCAATTGTTTTGGCCAGGTGTTTTGGAAGGGAGAAAGCTTCCTTATGAGTCAGTAATGAAATTTCAATTTATAATTATGACTGTAGTTTATAATAATAATTCTAATTATATATATAAACAGTTTAACCTACTATACTGTAAAATGGTAACATTTGCTGAGCTTTGGCTGCTTTCAGATGGTGGAAATGTGCTGGTGGTTGTTGGCTGGAATTCAGAAACATTTGTCAAAATTTTGTATGCTATGTGAACAACAAAATTTTGTGTGGATTAAGCAATTATTAATTCTCTTCCATTATCCGTCAGATAAAACTACAACTAACTCATTAACCAAAATTAATTGTAAATAAAGCCGATCTGTTGTTGAGGAAGCTAGTTAGAACAGTAATTGGGTAATGATGATGCATTTAATTTCAAACTGCAGATTTAAAAGCTACTCGTTTTGGCAGTGATAGCACAAGGTGTTCTGAAATGAAGCAGGGTGCTTGTCACTGTCATTGTCCTCTTAATTAATGCCACGAGGACTGCCTGTGTTTTGAATCTAATTAGTGTCCCCTGCAGAGCACTTGGAAATGTCCTGATTCTGCTCACATTGAAGCCAGTGGTTAAACGGTTTTGTTACCTCTATGGGCAGGAGGTAGCACAGGAGGCCGTGTGGAAGTGGTGGTGTAGGACATGGCACGCTGCAGGTTTCCTCCTGCAGCAGCACATGCTCGTGCCTGAGCTCTGGGAGTAGTGGCTGCGCTTTGGGATTTGCTACTGACTTGCCATGGAGATAAATCTGGAGTTTCAGGCCAACAAAACTGAATTGTGACTCAACGTTTTAAAAATGATTGAGTGAGTAATTTTCCATGCAGTTTCATTACAGTATCTTTTGCCCCAAGGATTATTTACCGTAGAGTAACTTCCAGCATGTTTTCACTGCTATTTGTAATGTTGAATTTTAATAAGAAAGGATTTGTTTAAATAGGATAACGTTTTTATCCCAAATTTCCGAGTTCTAGTGGTAAAATTAGCATCATGAATAAAATCAGCAGCTGTACCTGTTAGCCTACATGCACAATTTCTTGATTATTTTTTAACTGTGTTTTCAGAATGTATTAAATGCTGTTATGAAATGAGCACAGTTTGTTTGATTTTAGCCAACTACCATTTCAATCATTAACAAAGAAATAGGCATTGGGAACAGAATATATGATTCAGGAGGACCAGGAAGTTGATCAGAGGGATGGAGCACCTCTGCTATGAAGAGAGGCTGAGAGAATTTGGTTTATTCAGCCTGGAGAAGAGAAGGCTGTGGAGTGACCTAATTGTAACAAGAAAGATGGAGAGGGACTATTCACAAGGGTCTGGAGTGACAGGACAAGAGGGAATGGCTTCCCACTGCCAGAGAGCAGGGTTAGATTGAATATTAGGAAGAAATTCTTCCCTGTGCGGGGGGTGAGGCCCTGGCACAGGTTGCCCAGAGCAGCTGTGGTTGCCCCATCCCTGGAAGTGTCCAAGGCCAGGTTGGACAGGGCTTGGAGCAACCTGGGGTAGTGAAAGGTGTCCCTGCCCATGGCAGGGGGTGGGATGGGCTGGGCTTTGAGGTCTCTTGCAACCCAAGCCATTCTATGATTCTCCTTGTCCCATCATTTGTAGTCACTTTGCTGATTTATTTTTTTTTTCTTCTGAGTTGGTTTAGCGGCAGTTACAGAACTTGAAGTATCAACTTAATCTTTAATGTTCCTACTTACCAGACTTGAAGGGCATATAGAATAAATACATTTTACCTATTTTATTTTTAACTTTTTCTCTGTGAGATTTTTTTATCTTGTGCTTCCTGGTCCATGGGGAAAAAAACCCTACGAGCATGTTTTAGTTACATCACTAATATTAGAACTGAGTAATCGGGTGGCTTTGGCAGCAGTCTCATTTATAAATTGTTGGTGAGCAGATGGCTCACCAAGTTGGCATGCCAGCTCCAAACTTTCACAATCATGAGTCAAGTTTGAAATTGCAAGATTGCCTTACATACCATGAGTTTTTTGGCTTTTTTTTTTTTTAATGCGTGTTTGTTTAATAAATGTAATTCTTGATCTTCTCATTCCTGAGCTGTGTTTTGCACTGAAGCATGTCTTTTCAGCAGTCTCTGGCTTTGGGAATGCCGTTTTTTCTCTTGATTTAATGAAAGTGGAGACTTTTTTAGTCACTTATCTGAAAATCTTGCTGCTAAGAAAAACTAATAAATCTAAGTGTAAGGGACATAAAAGTGAGACCTGTCAATCCTGACTGCGTCAAGCAGTTCAAATGATTGAGATAATTCACAAATAAACTTAAAACAACTTTTGGTTTGTATGCACAAATATTTTTTAGGAATAATTTGCTGGTATTTGTTATCGTGGATATGCAGATCTGTGCCAATTTGTTTCCTGAGTGCAGGGCTTAACTCATTAGGCAGCATCGAGTACAAATGTTACCTTTTGAAATGCAAGAGTGAATATTTTCTGTAAGCAAAATGTAGCAATAAGGAAACTGGGCCGAGCAGGAGTGCTCAGACATTCTCCCTGTGAACGCAGTGAAGTTCCAATAGGGTCAGATCTTGATGCACTTGAGAATTTGGACTTATATTACTGGAAGGATTTCTGCTTTTTTCTTTTTCCTTTTTAAGCTATTCTTTTAAGTAAAATTAATATGGTATATGTGGGTTATAATTCATTGTGGGACCTGTTATGGAATGATAATTAGACCTTATTTCTAAATGATTCCACACAAAGTGTGCTGTTGTAAATGCTAAACAACTGCGTTTCATCCATAATCATGTAATTGGTGTGTGCAGCTAATTAGTGTGTGTTCAATTTAGGCCCAGATTTTTTGGAAATGTCTCCTGTTCTGGTCCTGATTTAGCAAAGCTCTTAAACAGATGATTAACTTCCATTGGCTTTAATAGGACTTAAGCACATTCTTAATCAGGGCCATTGTGTCAAATCATGTCTCCTGGTGACAATCAGAACAACCTGCCAGAGCTGTAGTAAAAATATCTGTAGGTCCTTCTTAAATTTAGATTAATCATTTCTTCAATTTGTGAAGCATTTTGTTTCTGAATCTGAAACTCTGTTTAGGTATCTTTCTCTCTCTGTCTCTCTTTTTAAGCAAATGGTTATTGTCACAATCTAATTGTATGTGTAAAGTTTAAAGATTTTAACTAGCTTGGCAGGCTGTTTACATCAAATCTGTTCAATACACCTTTGAGATGGAGAAGAAGAAAATAGGCATTTGAGAGTGCCTCACTGGAATATAAATGTCAGTGCTGATAGATATCTATGATAGAAAATTTGTGTGGGAGTAATAATTTAGTAATAAAATAGGTCATATTAATTTTTATGCTGAAGGGGATACCTTACAATAACCATTTTGTAGTTTTATGTTTGACAGTTTGCACTGCATTATGTGGATAGGTGGAGCTGAGGTAATGTAATCCATTTTCAGTTGTAAACAAGATTGCTTTAAGAGCTGCAGTAGTAAGATGCATGTTGGCTGAAAGGTAATTGCCTCTGAATATTAATGTGCATGTGGGGATTTTGTTTTTAATTCTGGGATTTCATCTTTGCCCTATAGCAGCTCTGAAGAGGCCCTTGTTTTCCCAAACCCCACTTTGCTGCTAATTGAAGTTGATGGCAAGTGTTGAATTTTGAGTCCTTTGCTTTTATTTTATGTGGCCAGTGTACCTTGGAGAATGATGCTTTCTTTGGTTGTTATCTTTTTCTGTTAACCACCTTTTGAGTTGAGGATTTTTGGAGATGCTCTTACTGTCCTACAGCAGCTTTGAGTAGTTCCTGTGACGGAGGAGGAAGGATGGAATTGTAGGTTATGGAAAAGGGGAGAAGTTGCTGCACTAACTAAATTGGAGCCTCTTAGAGAAATTAGAGTTAAGGTGCTGATCCTGTGCTCTGTAGCTGGCAAACTTACTCATGAGTAATTTAGGACCTATCCAAAGCCTACTGCACTTTGTGGGAGTTTCTCTAATTCCACACTCTTGTGGAGCAGACCTCTGTCATGGGGGCAAGTAGTAGGTAGTGACAGGCATAGTCTGGGGGAACATCAACTGGCTGCATTTGTATTTGAAATTGTTTTAGGCATGAAAGGCTACAGCCAGATTCCAAGCAAGCTGTACCTCAGCTTTCCATTTGAATTCCAGCCCTTGGCTTGTACAAGCTGTTCCATTACCCACTGCTAACAGCGAGGCTCTGCACTGGGAACAGTGGGATTGGTGTTGAGCAGGGTGTAACTGGAGCTCTGCTCTGGACCAAACTGCAGCTGAACAGTGCCACAGGAGCTTGGAAATCTGTTGTGTGCAGGGCTTTAACCTGTACATGTCTTAATGGCACTGGGTGTGTGGGCTGTCATTAGTTAGGACTGTTTAAAGGTGTTATAACTGGCAGGTGCCCCAGATGCCCTTCTAGCCAAGATGACTGCTTCTAAGGCAAGCATTCAAAGCAGAGCTCAGCATTCCTTGTTCTCTCTGGCAATGCCAGCATTTTTTCTGAATAAGAAAACCCTAATAACAAAAAGGGGTATTTTTAGCTTGGATCGATTTGCTGATCCAGTTTAGTGCATGGTCTCACACAGTGAGAGGGTGGTGTTTAAGCAGGGATGGGAGGTCCTAGCTCTTTCTCTGTTCCTGCAGAGGCAAAGGTGCTCTGAGCTGTGCTGACACCTGACACAGGTCATCAACTGTGTGGTCAACAAGGCACCCAGGTGGCTTTTCTGCAGCCTCTGACCCAGTACAAGGGGTGGTTGCCTCTTGCAGAGGGATGGGACGAGCAGTTCAGAGGTGCTGGGTTCACAACCAGACTTTTGCAGCTTGCCTTTTAGCTCACATTTGGACTATAACCTCATGTAACACCTTTAGTTAAACAGTGGTGGTGGTGTGAGTGGGAACCACTGAACAGAGACAGACTTGAATTTTCCATGCTCCTGCACCTTCCATAAACTTTGGGGTATTGAGATTTTTGGTTTAGAATGATTTTTAAATTTTTATAGTGCCCCATCTCCAGGGATTTGGTCTGACACTTCATGAAGTTAAGGGGAGTCTTTGTGATATTTCAGTAATTTTTGCAACATGATGCTGCTTGCAGCAAAGCTGTTCTATGGATGCCTTAGCTAAAAAATTACTTAGCTACAGAAATATTTGACTGTAGGCTGGTAAGCAGAAAAAGTGAGGGTGTGTGGGTTTGTGAATGTATGTTGCCCATTAAGGAGTCTGTCTCAATGCTGGGTGCTTCATTACAATGAGAAATATAACATAAAAGAATTCTAATAACTAATTAACTTGTTCACTAATGGATCAGGCATTGTCTTAAGGGCAGTAGTTTAAAAGAATCTGTTTAATGAAAGTTGACTGGAGGGATGTCCTGTGGCTATTACAAACTTTGTTTTATAATAGCATGTATTTTTCAGTAGCTCCTTGCCGTGCTGTAATGTGGTTGGAGTGGGAGAAATTAGAAAACTGACCATTTCCCGGCAGATAGCGATAAGTTTCTACTCAGTCAGAATGCTCTATAGACTGTGATAGGTTTATAATTATTATCCTAAGATTGATGTTTTTGGGGGGGAGTGTAAATTTGTGCAGCAGCAATCCATTAAGAAATCAATAATCATTCCATCCTGAAATGCAGTTTCTCTACAACATTATAAATACACACCAAAGATTTCAAACCCTGACGGTTTCCCCTTCTCCACCCCCCTCCTCCTGCTTTCCTGAACTCCAAGTTCAATGTCCTTTGTTGTGTTGGAGAAGCAGTTATGTGGTGGGACTCTTCTGTCAGGAAAAACAAGGGTGGTAGTGTTAGCAGGATCCTGGGAGCCAGTAACACTTTTTAGTGTGATCTTTGCTTTCCCAGCAAAAGTACCCTTTTTATCTTGGGGAAATTCCCCCTCTCCTCTGCCAGGGTTTCATCCCGGGTAGATGGGGATGACGAAGATTCATACCTTCCTCTGTAGAGAACTGTGGAGAGGAAGTATTATAGAAGTGCAAAGTCGTTGTATGTGTACATTTCCTTTTCCTCACTCCTCCTCCTTGAGACTTGGTTCTTCACGTAACAGTTCTGAGGCTTGTCTATCAGACACCAGCACATCCTGCAGGACTTCCCTTTTTGCTCTGAATTCTCTCCAGCTGGGCAAACACATTTTCAAATTGCTGCTATAAGTTATCCCCTGATGTAGAGAGCTGGAAAACTACTTTATCCTGGAGTGAAGGTGATTATAACTGATAAACAGTAGCTGAGTGAGGAAGTGTGAGGGTATTATTTATGTTTCTTTGTGGACAAATAAATTATATGGAGTGAGATGCTGGGTCAGCCTGGTTTTGATCTTGCAAGGAAAATTGTGGATGGAGCAGGGCGATGCTATTACTGTAGCAAAAGTCAGAAAACATGGAGTACTTCTAATATTACATTTCCATGTCTTTTATTTTCATTATTCCTCTACTTTGTTTTTGTTAGAGCTGGTTGAAAAATAATTTATAATTTTAAAATCTCCTTTTTCCATTTCAGTTTAAATTACTTTTATTTTTAGCCAGTTCTGCTGTTGGTTGAAAAAAGGGGAATTTCTTAATGGTAGAGTTGTGTTTTACACCTGTGATAGTTGTTCAAGCCGAATTTCCCTCTTTATCATCTGCCCCAAGAAAAGGCCTGCTTGGCTTGGTATGGGTAACTCAGATATGCCTTTTCCTCCTCTGAGAACATTGTCATCCAATGCATGGATGGTAACCAGGCTCTTCAGCTTTGAGAGGGAGAAAAAACCAGTCTTTATCACATCTTTGTTTTTGAGACTTGAGAATCTCAGGTTATGTCCAGAGGTCTAATGAGTGTAAAGTGTGAGTATTGGCTGTGGTTTGGTATATGTGTACCTTGGCTTATTTTGGAATACCCACCTGGGTAGAATCATTACATGCATTTTAGTGTTTGCAGACAGGGAGTATGGGTGAGCTGGTGATGAACAAAACTGGACACCGAGAAGCCAAACACTTATTCTCACCTCTGTAGTTGCTCTAGAATAATCCAAGGCTATTGTCATGGTAATTTCTCTCACTGTGATCCTGTATGGAAAGAGCTTTCACACATGGCTTGACTGTGGGGACACTTGCCTTTCACTGGTTCTCACTGGAAAGTGCAAAGTTGGATGCTAATAGGAAAAGACCCAGATGCCAGCAAAAGAAAGATCTTGTCAATTGTGTTCAGTAGGTTTTCATTCAGCCCTGACTTCTTGTCTGGTGAATGTGATTTTTTTTCTTTAAGGCCATGAACCCTATACTGGGTACTTCCATCAATAAAGAATAGTTCTTCATCTACCTAAAACTGTCTCTCTTGCTCAGACACTGGTAGCATATGAATTTAGCAAGGACTGACACTATGTGGATTTTGACTCTTCTTAATTCAATACCCTGTAACCGGCTTCGCTTATTTGGTCTTCATACTGATTAATGGCTTTTATACATCACTAACTCTTAATTTTGAAAATCTCTTTTTTTTTTTCTCCTCTCTGATCAACCTGTGATGCAGAAGGAGGAGCTGATTGACAGCTGATTTTTCTGCAATGATTTGCTGAAGAGTTCATGCAAATGACATGTGGCTTTTCAGCGAAATAGGAAGAATTTATCACATCTTTTTCTTTTACCCATTACCTTTTTTTTCCAGTGGTTTGCAGAACAGTGAGTGCTAAAAGCCCAGTATCAGCTCACAGGATGCCGAGTTTAACAGATAGGGTTTATTAGCTCTCGGTTGCATTTGTCTTTACTTCACAAGTCTCTGTTTAGAATTACCTGTAAGTGGTTATTTTCCAGTGCGGTTTTCAAAGACAAACCACTTTTTTTTCTTATTGTTGTTGCTGCTGGGTTTTTTAACAACTAAAAGCTCATCACCATGCATATAACTCTTATGTATCTACTGATAGCTTGAGTGGCAAGTTACAGAAATTGGTGTAAGTGGCTTTTCAGAAAGAAAATTCTTCAAAGAGAAATATTTAACAAACCAAACAATTAAGAGATGCCATCTCAATCAATAAGTTAGAGTTAATTGGCTGTGTACAAAGCATTTTTAAACAACTTCCCTGAAGAGTCTGTGTATTGAGCTTAGAGTGCCTTTCTAAGTGGGGCTATTTTCAAAGGCTTGTTTAGTCTAAAAAGTGCTCATTTTCAATATTTTTTTCTAATTTCCAGACTGAATGCCATCTTGCATTGTAGCTCTGGGTCTCACTGAGTGAATTTAAGACAATTTTGTAGCATCTTTTCTTCCTTTGTGTGTGTGTGCCCCCCTAGGAGTATCCCATGTTCTAGTGTGTGCCCCCCTAGGAGTATCCCATGTTCTAGTGACTGCAAGCTGTTGGTCTAAAAAACAGTCAGCAGTTGCTCTCAGACTGTGGGCAGTAACAGCACTGCAAACGTGCTATATTCAGGTGTTTGTGTCACCTCATTTTTCTATTTCTGTTAACTTTATCAAAGCGCAACACATTGACCACAGGCCACATGTTGGGAGCAACGGTCTTAAACTGATAGTTCAGCTTCATGCTTGTAGAGGTGTCATAAACCCTACTGGAATTAAAGGGAAAAAAAGAACTCCAAAGCCCCTTATTAGTGCTGTCAGGTTATGGGTATATTTCTGAAAGGGTATTTCAAGCCCAGCCTTCAAAACCCTCTTTAATGATGAACAGGCATCATTCTCTGAACTTTGAGAGACTTGGGGGTGGGAGAAGAGCTTCCTCTCTCTTTTAGCAAGAGCCATCTGTCTCTTTGGAATGCCTCCCTTGGGATGTTGTAGGGCTGACTTCTAGACATAGCAGAGATTGCTGACCCATTCCCAAGTGGATCGGGGTACATCAGTTGGATGTAGTTGCATGAAGTAGTAGCGGTTGGACATTTGGAGAGTTGGTCCAAGTGACTTGGTCAATGCGCGCGGTGAGACAGCGACCAAGCTGTGCACATGCTGAAACACCTGTCTTCCAGCTATGAGTTCATTTCACCACACCAGTGTTTCTTGCTTTGTGGGTTGTGTGGAACTGTTAAATGTGTTTAATGAAGAACCCTCCCTATTTGTTTTCCTCCACCCAAATGTCACCTGAAGAAGTCAAGGTAAATGGTAAGAAAAGAAGAAATCACTAGCATAAAATCTGTAGAACTAAGTAGTTCAAAGCAAAATACTTTCTTAATGCTTTTCCTGGAAATTGTTCTTCCCTTTTGACCCACCAAAGGTCCTTATTGTGATTAGTAAGCTGAAGGACTGTGATTCTGGGTAATAGTTCTCAAATAATTTGAGCAATGCTTCATTCAAATGAAGAAATGTTAACAGGTCTTGTTCAGGCTGATTCTCCCTTGTGTAGTTGGGTAAAGGAGTGGGGAGTAAATCATTGAGTAGGTATATCTTCCATTCAGCAGGAGCTGCACATGATGGGATTATTAGTATTTCTAAACTAAAGCCCCTGACAGATCCTTGGATGCTTAAAGCTGTTGTGATGCTTTACCAGATGGTTCAGAAACTCAGACTGGAATATCTCATTGGCTGGTGCTAAACAATGACATTTCAAACCCACACGTTTGTTTGGATTTTAATTTTCAGGAGGATTAAAGCTTTTTGGGATATGGGCTGTCTCTTTCCATATATATGCTCAGCACCTTATGTAGTTTAGTTGCTTTTGCAGTGTCTTTATAATTCATCATATTACTTATTACAGAGTATTTGGAACTGTTGCACATTTTTAGCCATGTGGTCCTGCAAAGTGCAGACGGGGATAAGTGTGCAAGTTGTTGCCTCATTTAATGCAATGAGTGTGATAACTGTGACTGCTTTGTCTTGTATCTGGTAATTGTGTGAGCAGGTGATTATGCTGAAATGTGCCACTTTTGATTCTCTATCCCTCTGTTCTTTTCACTTCTCAAATCTGAAGCCTCAGTCCTGTCAATACTAATGTGTTTGCATAACTCGTACTCAGTGCTGTGTTGATGCTTATTCCTGTTAGAAGTTGAACTGTTCAGTCCTGACTCTACTAAATGCATTGAATGAGACCCACTGCTCTGGGGAGAAGATCAAAGGAAACCAGTTGGGTTTTATTCCCTTTCAGTCCCATGACATTTTGAAAACAGGATGGAGTGTCCCTCTGGCAAAATCTAAAATATTTCTAGGGCCTTCCAAATTCAGTCCTGCCTGGCTGCCAAACATGCCTGTCCTGGTTAAAACTAGGATCTTTATGCTACTTCTGAACTGCCTTAGAGTGGGAATGGGAGTATTACTAAAAAATTCCCTTCTTAATTCCTTAGGGCAAAGATTGCTGTTTTGTTGTGTGCAGGTAATATCAGGTAGAGGTAGGTTACTATGTGAAAATGTGCGCAGATCATTTTGGGATCAGGGGAAGGATTTGAGCTTAGTGCTTGAGGAATGGAGAACTTGTTTATAATGCTTGTTCAAACAACAGTGTTAATGTACATTCTAGAAAGCAGTGAACCAGAATGCTTTGTTGACAAGTCTGGGAGGTTTGGCCTTTTTTTGTCCCTCTCATACCACTGACAACTCAATTAAGAGAGTAACATTTTTGGGAAAAGAGTTCAGTTACGCTGAGAAGAAAAAGGACATTTAACATAATTATTTTTATGTGTTAGACTGGTACATTCTATCCCACTGCTCTCCATATGATTCATTCTATTTGTGCCTGACTGTTGCACAGTATTAAATAATGTGCCTTTTTTTTCTGTTAAACAAGTATTCCCCTAGCTTGTCTCAAAAAGCTGACACATGTTCATTCTTCACTCAGGGAGTTCTGCATCTGTCGACACTTCAGACATACTCAGTTTAGATTTCAGCAGCTGATTAGTGCTCACCTCTAACCAAACTCAGAAGCTGTTCCTCCAAATGGTAACAAATAATATCCTAATTAGTCCTCTGCATAATGATAGCAGGGGCCTTAGCTAAAAGCTACTGCTCTCAGAGGCCTTTCTGTTCTAGTCCACTGGCTTTACAGACTGTTGGATCAGCATTTATGCTGAGCTTTTATTCCCCCTGCCTTAAAATGCCTCGCAGAGCAATTAATTATGCACCTGAAGATAGGCATTAGGCACGCTACAGTATTCCACACACAGTTATGAACGTTTCATTAGAGCCAGTTAATTTATGTGTGATTATGAAAGCAAGAGCAGGAATGCTGGGCGGGACTCCAGGATTATCCCGTAGCGCCTGTGGCTGGTGCATGTCCCTGTGAAGCATGGTTGACCTGGCCCGCTGATGCAGCCGAGCGCGGCTCGCACTGCCTTCAATACTGGCTCAAAGCAGGAGCCCACTGAGTGCACGGAGCAGCAGCTGAAGGGAGGAGGGCAGCGTGGAGAGCAACTCCTCTCTACTCCAGCGACTGGCTGGTTGTGATAGCACCAAGTTTTACCAGGAAGTTTTATATGGGTTTATGCTTTTCTGAGTCTGATTAGCTAGTTAGCAAAACATGCCCATCCCTGTCCATTAAGTCCCTGTGTACTTCCTCTTAGCTAACACTTATTTTGCACAAGCCTGAGGATTTTTTTTTAAAAATAAATCAATGTCTACAGAGGCGTAGTTTAATAAGTACCACTCACAGGGATGGCACAGTAGCCACTGGCATCTCTCAGAACAAAAGTCGTGTGAGCAGCTATAGCTGGATTAGTCTGACCTCAACAGTACTGAGAGTTGAGGAAAGAAAAGAGAGAATATGAGGGGAAAATGCCTTAAGATGTCTTCAGGAAGCTGTGCAACTAAAGTTGTCCAAAGGCAGGCTGAGCAAGCTGCATACCAGAGTACATAAATATCCGTTAGTTTAAAAAGGAAGTTTTAAAATGACAATTGGATTTTCGGGTTCGATTCAGTAACTTTTTAAAACCCTGCTTAACTTTGAAATTGAGAGGGTCTATTTTAGAACATAAATCAACAGGAACAGAAAAACCACTTAAATAACAGCAAAAGTGCTGCTTAAATATTTGCTGCTGAAATGTTAGAGTGTCTAGCTACTAAAATTGGGGATGTCACAAAATCAGCACCTAGAAGCAGAGCTTGTTGCTGAAATTGCTTAATTACTGTAGTTGTTGCTTTTTCTGTTGGTATGGGGATATTTTCTTCAGTTTTTTCAGAGTTCAGTCAAAGTGGGTAAAACGGCTAGTAGGTGGAAAAGCAGAAAGATTTGTTCTCCTCTTCAAGCTGGTGAATAAAAACTGATTTGAGAGGTTGAGGTCAATTCCATTTTGCATTCAAGATAAGGTTAACATGAGTAATGAATTTAAAAATAATTTAGAAAATGAAGCTGTTAATTATCTTTAATGTATTAACATGTAAAACAAATGTGTGAATAAATGAATGTTAAGCTTTTTAAATAAGTGCACAGTCTATCCCCTGAGGTAATAAAAAGTGCCTAATCTACTATAAAGCTTCCATTTATTTGCAAAATCACTGGTCTCTGTGGCTAATAGCTTTTGTTTAGAAAACAGCTGAGAAGTCCAAATACAAGATTAGCTACAGTATTTAAACTGAAGTTTCCTGGTTGCTTTGTTAAATTCCAGCTTTAAAAGATGATTATATCACTTGATTATGAATTGATTCACCATGTCTTCCTCTTTAATAAAATATATTTATCTTGGAAACAAGAGCTAGAGTATCGCTAATCTATGTGCATTTTGGTACTGTAGCTGGTATGCTTTCCTGAAAAAGTTGTTAGCTTAACTAAGATAGAAATTAATACAGCTTTTTTAAAGTGCATGAGAAATTGTCTAAATGGAAGATTGTGAAAGACTATAAAAGATGGTAAGTCTGATAGGTCTATAAGAAGATGGCAAGCTCCTTCAGTTTCAAAACTGATTTATTTCAAATATTCATTAAGGAATTGCCATTAAAAATGGGGAGGTACTGATGTCTCTTCCAGTTCACACCAAAGGGCAATATCAGTGTGAAAAAATCAGAAAACTGTACAAGAAGAATTGCCACATTTGGGCTAGAACAATGAAAATGAGATGAAACGTGGGAGTGCGTGGTGCAGGGTTGGAGGCCAGGGACCAAATTTCTGCTGTAACCTGCATGCCTGGAAATGACAGAGGAGGAAAAAGCTGCGTTTAGGTGACATGAGATGTCTCTTGGGCAGCAGCACGATAAAGTTACGAAAAAGGCACGTGCCATGACGTGATCTTGAAGGTAAAGTGTTTCCAGTGTAGAAGGGAAATGTTGATGCTGTTTTACCGGCCTGAGAAGCAAAGTAGCGTAGCCCACGCAGAGGTCTTCGTTTCAGCCGCGAGACATCTTCCATTTCAGGAGCTCCTTTTTCATACTAGTCGGGGAATCTCTTCTATGTGTCAG
Organism: Rhipidura dahli; assembly: GCA_013399225.1. NCBI lineage: Eukaryota > Metazoa > Chordata > Aves > Passeriformes > Rhipiduridae > Rhipidura > Rhipidura dahli. The sequence goes on along the minus strand of VXAC01007218.1, from coordinate 664,781 downwards.
GAAACGAAGGTCTGTTCTGCCACATCAGTCCACCCGGTAAATTAAACCTCTTGAAAGGGCATGGGATCAGGCCCATTGAGCAGTACAGGAGGGGGTGAATACCAGGCAGAGTGGCAGGTTATTTAAACTTACACAATTGTCACGAGAAGCAGCAGACTAGGAATGAAGCAGAGTTACCCTTTTGCTTCCGCCAGAATGTGGGCAGGAGTCTGACACATTTCTGAATGGGATCATATGGCACGATGGCCTGATGGCGGAGGGCTGAGAGTCACGTAGGGCAATGAGGCACCTTTTACCTCTTTAGGGGTCACCAATTGTGTGCTTGTTTGAGCCTTAAGCAACGCCTTCCTCATCTTCTCAAATTCTCTATCCAAGGCTGGTGGCAGCCCCTCTTTACTCTGAAGTCCAAGCCCAGGTGTGCAAAGGCTGTACACATACACCAGCACTCCCTTTTCATGGGCCACAGTGCAGCTGTACAGCAGCAGCAATGTCTTTTCCATGTTCTTTTTGTGTCTTTGTGCAACTATAGCATGAGTTTTCTACCCTGTTGATTGGCATGAGCTTCAGTAGGAAAACTGAGATTTTCCTTGGCAACACCTATGCTAGGTCTATAGCGAGCAAGCAAGCAGTTGCCCACAGGAAGCCCTGGATGCATGAAGGCGTGGTTATACACTCCTTTTAGCTGGATAACAGTTCTTTATTTTACTACGGAGATGGGGTAGCTTGGAGTTAGTGAGGACTAAAAGTTTGTTTCTCTTTTCATTTGCTGTGCCACAAGGCAGCGTAAAAATGAAAGTCTTCGGACATCTGTATTTCAGATTAATGGGTAGCAGCAGAAATTAATGCTCAGACCTATGTCTGAAGCACTAGAGGTTTAACTCTCCTTGGCTAACTGAATCTTTCATGGCTTTCATGAGAATTTTGGCTGAACCATGTTCTATTTTTCATAAAACCTACTGCAAGTTTTGTGTAAGTATGCTGGCAAGTTTACTTTGATATTTACAGAAGATGTTTGTACTCATCAAAACCCTTCAGCTGATGCCAAATTTTCATTTTGGTATGAAGAGGTATAAGTGTAGATCTAATAAGGGCTTCCGATTTAGAGCATCTGATATTCTAGATTATTAACTACCGGTTTTGGGTTTTTTAAAATATGCAATCATTTTTTTTTAGTGTAAAGCTCGGTAATAAAATTTCATTTTGTTTCCTTTCCCACGTGCTTATGATCAGAAGAAAACAAATGCCATTCTTCTGTAATATGGTTGAAATACTGAATTCACTCCAATGATCAAAATTCAATTTGGTCATTCCTTCACTATGAATTCTGTCAGACAAACAAGGTATGCTGCCCAAGTAGAAGATGAGACGAGATTAATTGGAGCTGGCTACCTGAAATTTTCGGACAGTGGTTAGTAGAAAGAATAAGTTTTCATGTCTTTGAGGTCTGTAAATATGCCTGTTAATGCCAAAACAGTCTGGGATATATTTTCAAAGCACTGTTCACTAATCCTGTTAACAAATAATGGGATTTGTGCATTTACCTCCCATGAGCTGCTTTGAAAACATACCCTTATGTGTCAAAAGTTTTCTGGATGCACATTTAAAACTTACTGAATTCTTTAAGTGCTAAGAGTAGGAATTTGCCAATGCTCTCAGCTTTGATCACATCTGAGATACGTACTGGAAGGAACTACTACAAGAGACTTTTTTGGTATATATGGCCTAGAAAGGCTGGGTTTTTCTAGGAGATGTATTTCTGTAGGAACTTCTATCTATAGTGCTGTTCAGGAGAGGCCATTCCAACCACCCTTACCTCAAGATATCTTGTCTGTCAGACCCGAACAATACGAACCTGTTTATGCATATGCACTGAATATAATTTGGTGGTTTGATGGGGCTTTGAGGGCGTAAGATTCACCACAGATTAGTACATGCTCACCCTGAGATGGGATCTTGGAATGTGATAATTCATTCTCTCATGGATAGTGTGACAAATGGGGATCAGTCCTTGCAAATTCATTTCTGTGTCTATGCCTATTTTGGCTGCTGGGTTACTATCCCTGCAAGGGCTGCTTGTCAAGAGGAAGGAAAAGTTTGGTTGAAAACTATTGCTGACTTTTTACCTGTTTCCTTGAAATGGAAGACTGAGCATCATGTATCTTTTTTCTTTTTGTGAAGGAATTTGTTTCCTGGAGGCAGTCTGAAAAATGGCACCTGAGATCCATATGTGCAAACAGACTTCAGTGTAAGGAAGAATCCTGTAAATACCACATTAGCAATACTGGGAAGACCTGATGGGTTCAGGATTTTTCTGCGCCCACAACTTGCAATAAAGCTGCAGGAAAGTAAAAAAGTTGAGTTGAGAAAGATGTATTTAAAAGCCTCAAAGTAGAGTAGTGTCTTCTTTTGTTCTCCTGGTAGTTCTGCTGAAGAATCACTTTGGAAGCAGCTGTGACACATTAAAGGAGCTCATGATTGCCATTTAGATATTGGATATTTTGAGATACCAAGGGCTTTCCTAATATCTTGCTGGATATAGGACATGCTGTGTGATAAGAATGGTAAATTTCCTGTTTTTCTTAAACCTTCTCAGTGATTTGTGGCATTTGAGGTTCTTAGCTCAGTGTAAATGAGCAAAGTTGATGGTTTTTGTCTCCTTGATGGTGGTGTAACTAGCAATATTGAGGACATTTTAGGGAAAGGAGGCAGTCTTTGGAATAATTTTGTTTTTCACTTTTCTGAAAGGAGTATCAGGTGGCCTATGCTCACTGTCTTTTTTTCCTTTGGAGCTCCTGAATCTGGAATTTTGCTGTTGGCTGGCTTTTCAGCAGCGACTGGTCCAACACAAACCACTAGATCCAGGAGCTTAGGTGGATTTATGCAAGACTGCTATTTAGTAAGTCTGCTCTAAGCTCAGTTAAAAACTGCAGATTTCTTCTCCAAGTTACAATTGCCTGAGTTAACCAGGCATTGAAACAAATCTGTGTACTTCTGTTCTTCTCTTTACACTGCTGCTTCATTTCTGGACCTTTTACCCCTGTGAAACAGTTGGCGTGTGAACGATGTCTGTCCCTCCTGTACTGATAAAAAAACTCAAAAAGGTCTCCTCAAAATTCTTTTCTGCTGGGAATCAACCTGTCTCCTTCAGTTTTTCTTGATAATGTATATAGGGTTGGGTATTTGGCATTTCCCTAATTGTTTTTCATTGGACTGTTTCTGTAATAGTAATAATATACCCTTGAGAAAGTGAATTGGGATTTATACAAGTTTATCAATATTAGCAACTGTCTTGGATCTGATTTTGGATGCACACTAAAAGCAGTGTGGGCAGAAGCAGGGGGAGATTCTGCCCCTCTGCCCCCCTCAGGTGAGACCCCACCTGCAGAGCTGCCTCCAGCCCTGGGGCCCAGCACAGGAAGATCATGGACCTGTTGGAGCCAGTCCAGAGGAAGCCACCGAGATGATCAGAGGGATGGAGCAGCTCTGCTGTGAGGAAAAGCTGGGAGAATTGGGATTGTTCAGCCTGGAAAACGGAAGCTTTAAGGTGACCTATTTGCAGCCTTCCAGTACTAGAAGGGAGCTGACGAGGAAGATGGAGAGAGACTCTTTACGAGGATCTGGAGTGGTAGAACAAGGGGGAATGTCTTCAAATTGACAGAGCTAGATAGGATATTTGGAAGCAGTTCTTCCCTGTGAGGGTGGTGAGGCCCTGGCACAGGTTGCCCAGAGCAGCTGTGGCTGCCCCATTCTTGGAAGTGCTGCAGGCCAGGTTGGATGGAGCTTGGAGCAAATTGGTGTAGTGGAAGGGGTCCCTGCCCATGGCAAGGGAGTGGGAACCACGTGGTCTTTAAGATCCCTTCCAACACGAGCTATTCTTGGAACATTTGTGTGCTTGTTTACTGTTGAGTAATGCTGTCCTCATTCCTCAGGAGTCTGAAGACACTAGCAAGCCCCTTGGGCTGGTACCAGACTTGAGTGTGCACCTAAGAGCCTTGTTGAATGAAGCTTTCTGGATGGATTAACCCCATACTTTTCTTCTTTACTGGTTCCCATGTGTGGTACTGGCATTTCTCAGCCACATTTCTGCCAACTCTGGCTATATTAACTTAAGCCCCATATTAAACTTGGCTAGACTTTTGTCCTCTCCTCTTCAGCTTTTCTACAACTGTTTTAGTTTCCAGAGCTAACATCTTTCCATGGTCTTGTGGCCCATGTAAAGGCAGCCTCATCTGGATTTTTTGCTTTGTCTGATGTGCTGAGTTGTGGTTTTGAGCACTCATGCACACTAACCCCCAAGCATGAACAGTGTAGGCACACATGGCTCTAAACTGAGGAAGCTATTTCAGGCTCACATCTATCAAACATCACTTGACATACAGTGGCTCTGTTCCTTCACTGATCTAGTCATCTTTCAATTTAATTTCATTACTTTGCTTTTTAGCAACTGTAAAATGATGTGCAAATGTTATACACTGAAACATGGTGAGGGGAGAGTGGACCACAACCAAATTTTGGTCTTGCTATACTTCTTTCAAACACATAAATAGAAAAGAAGAGCCTTTATTAGTAAATAACTACCTATATATTTTTAAATAGAGGTTTAAACTGCCTTCTGGAGTCATCTTGTTATTTCATTCCAGCCTGAAATATTTTCACTTTTGGCATCCTTTGGCTCCTGCCCTTATCTCTGTTTACTGCATAGGCTCCTTCTTAGATCTTCTTCCAAAACTTTTCTCCTTAGCTGTTGCTGTCTGGTGCAGAATCTTCTGCTTTTTAGCACTCTGATTATACAACATCCCGTGAAATTCCTTCATGTCACTGCAGTACCATCCCTGGGAATTCCAGAGGCTTTGCTAAGCATGACCTCTTCTGCCTCGGTCCAGCTGCTGCAGTCTTAAGCACATTGCTGTCCACATTATGCTAGCGTTTCATTCCTGTGGCGTGTACTTTCCAAAACTTTCCCACCACAGTTCATTTTCTGCATTAGGGCTAATAATGTTAGCTCTTATCTCTTTACTGGATATAAAGTGATACTAATCTGAAGGCCTTTCTAGTATAATTCACTGGAAATTAAGTCTGTATCATAGAAATTTTGGTATGGGGTCATTTTTGTGATAGCATCATTCTTGTGATAGATGTGAGTTAAGCTCCTTTCTATACAATAGGCCATATTCCTTGTAAAAGTTTGACATGAATAAAAAAGGTCTTGGGTTTGTTATTCATGGGGATGCAAGTTTGTGGCATTCCTTCTTTTTTTTTCTTTTCTTTTTTTTTTTTTTGGATGGTATTATCTGAAAACAACGTAATAGGCTTATTTCTGGTTTGCAGAGAAGGCATTTTTAGCACAAGCTGATAGTGAGCCAAAGTCTCTGAAACCTTAAAGTTGTGGTTAGCAGACAGCCAGTCTAGGAAATTAGGTCACCATTACCTCACTATTTTATGTTTTCGTTATTTTTTTTAAAATTCTGTAGTATATCCTGTAGCTGACACTGCTGCTGTCTTACCAGTGACACCCAAGATGGATCCGATCCCAACCTGGCAGCAGGAGGGGGCCTGAAGGCAGAGTCAGTCTGAGGCTTCAGAGGGGTGAATTCAGAGTGTGTGTGGTGCCAGGAGTGAAGAGCAGTGTGGCATTGCTGGCTTATTTGGGAAGAAAGGTCTGGGCACAAACTGGTCTTTGACGCTGTAGGAGTGTCAGTGTTGGGTCTGGGGATGTGGGGGTTTACAGAGCTCGTGGCTGGAGTTGCTTCCCTGAGGACTGTGGCTTGGCAGGGAGGCCAGGCATGATACTGGTCCTTGGGAAGGCAGCTGTAGGTGCCCCTCTTGCCTGAGTGGGTATTTGCCCCTGTACTCTCAGCTGTCACAGCCTCCACTGCAGCAGAATCATCCCTGTGTGGGTTGGTGGGATGAGGTGGGAACCAAAGTAACTTGAAAACCTATACCTATTTTTATAAATACAAAAAAAAATTGATTTTTCTTCTCTTAGAAATGCTATTAGCAGAGTCTGGGAGTAGCTGAAAGCTTTATCCCCATCTGTTACACTATGCATGGCTCTTCTAAGGTGTGACCTTATCAAAACTGGAATCAAAACACACAGTAAAACTCAAGGCAGGCTTGATCTAGTTGCAATTCCCTTCAGTAGACCATGGCAATGGGGAACAATGGATGTTCATTCTTTCCTTAAGTATGGTTTTATCAGCAATTAGTATGTAAAAATAGTGCTTACTGGCTTCAGGATCCTTCCCTCTGCTTTAAATTTGTATTTGCTCTCTTAACCTAAAAATAAGGAAGGTTTTTACTCCAGCTCTAGTAGTGACTGAGCCAGTGGAGTCACGGCGGCCACGTTAAAACAGGTATTTGTTCCTTGTCACTGTGATTATTTGCTAAATTCCAGCTGCAGATCTTTTATGTTCAGTTTTCTCCACAGGCCAGCAGGAGAACAATTTAATGTTGGATTAGTCTTCCAGGCCTGGGGAAAAAAAAACCTTTCAGAGAAACCTGACATATTATACAGGGCTGGACTTTCTTGATTGCATTTCAGGTGTGCTTTCTGTGCTTTGGAAGGGCTTTCATGAGTCAGTGGGAATATTGTGTCTAACTTGGTCAGGATATGTTGTAAGGAGAAAAGAGACTGGAAAGGGGAAGGAGACAGTGGGCAGACTTTCTACTTGTCTCTAAGCCCCAGACTCCAGCAGAGTAGCAGATGACTTGAGCAGTTCAAGGCAAAACTGGCATCTGCCCCCTTAACCTGAGTCTCTCAGCCTGCACTTAGTGCCTAGGGAGAATGTTCAGCCCTGCAGGTTTGGGGTTTTTGGAAGGTGTGGTTGTTTTGGGGGAGGCAGTTCGTGGTGCAATTTGAAAAGTGGGAACTGTAATTTTTATATTGTTGAATTAGCTTGCAGGTTTTTAATAAATGCTACAGCATCAGCCTTTTTTTTTTTTTCCCTCCTTCACCTGTGACAGCTTCAGTTTACAGACTCCATTCTTGTGGAAATTTTATTGTGTGACCGTTTCCTTGTTTAGTAATACAGTGGCTTGGGAGGAAGCAACTTTATACTTTTGATCTAATTTTAAAGCCTCAGAATAGGTCATTCACTCCTCCAAACAATTTCTGAAGATTTTCAAATAAAGGCATAACTTGATTTAGAAGGTGAGGAGTAAAGTGTCAGAGCCAAAACTTTGAAGGAGCTTTTATGTGTAACCTTATTGGGATTTTTAATGGGCTAAATACAGCACTGTAGGCAGAAGCTGTAAGCTGAGAAGCCCTCCGTCTCAGCAGATCCTTGGGGATATGCCCTTGGGAGGGTTTCAGACTGCAAGAAAATGTGGAAAAACAAGAAGATTGCTCAGCAGGGATGGACATAATGTAGGGAGAGGTTGGGAAAGATAAATCCTTCTGGCCCCCTTCATTATGAGAGTAAAACGACACTTTTGGCTAGAAGCCAGTGAAACCTGGGAGATCTAGGATGGTGCAGACAGGACTAGCAACAAGTTTTGTCAGGGAATGGATTGGATGAGTGCGGATCTGCCTCAGTTCTGTGGTTTTTGTTCTGAATACAGAGCATTAACCCCTCAGTTCCTGCTGCTTTCCAGAAGCAGAAACATGGCGGAGCCACTCAACCCCTCAGAGCAGATGGGAAAAAAACTGCAGTGGATTTTAATTAAACTTGGAAAAACAAGCGGAGGTAGAGGAATGCTGTGACAGGAGGTGTAGGATTGCTGGAGGAGCATGTTGTTGTGATGCTGACCCGATGATACAGAGGTTAACAGCCATCCCGTCTTCCCCACGCAATCAAAATTCAGCAGCAGTACAGAGAGGGAGGGGGCTGCCAGGCAGATTGGCTCTCTCACAAGGAGCATTAAAATAAACAAACAAAAAATGTATTTTTTTATCAGAAGAAAATGAAAATTATTTTCAGCAAGAAGTGGTGCACTCCATCGTCCTGACAGGTGATTTTAATTTAAAAAAAACTGACATTTTGGTTTCACCTGTGTTGGCCCACCAAGGAATGGCTGAGATGGTGTTTTCAAGGAGACAGGAAAAACACCAATGATCATGAAAGCTTTAACACTTAAATTAACTAAGGTGCAGCACCTTTCTTATTTCTGTCGAAACTCATTTTTCTGTAACTGCTAATTTATCAGGCCTGTGATAGGCACAGAGTTTGACTTTGAAATTAGACTTCAAGGGCTAGTTTTTCAAAAGCTTTCGGGGTTGTTCTGGTCCCCTCAGAGTCCATGTACAGTGTGGTCAGAGATGTGAATGCAGCTTCTGGGCTGGCTCTAAGTGAGCTGGGGTGTATGGGCAGGGAGGGCCAGCAGTGCTCAGCTTTTGGATATCAACTCTCCCAGCCCAGGGCAGCCCTAGCCCTGCGGCCATGCCCTGGCACCCACGAGAGTAAGGGAGCAACAGATGCTGCTCAGAGGAACCTGCAGGCTGAACATGCTGGGGAGTCTGTGGGCACTTGCACAAGCCCATGATCTTCAGGGGAAGGTATTTAATTTTTTTTTCATGGGAGTTGCATGTAAACATGAAAGGGTAGAATTTTGACCTGTAAATAGGATCTGTTTGGGAATAAGCCTTTCCCAGAGCTATATAATGATAGTTTTCATTTCTTCAGTTAGAAACAAATGAGGGCTACAATCCTAAAAAGGCTCGCATGCAGGCTTTATTTTAAGATTCACCAAGTACTGAAATAAGCCTGTAACTTCAGGACTCTGAAGTTCAGTGTGCTCCTTTGAAGAGCCTCTGACTATGGAGTGTTTGACGTGGGAATTTTTGTGCTAACTGCTGTAAGTCTAACCATGACATCTTTTTGTTTCCAGAGCCTACAATTTAGTTTCAAGTCTAGCTTTGTACAGCCAGGAGTTAGCAAGGGGCATTACTTTATAATGGTATGAGGTAGAGCTGTCAGGTTTATTAAAATGTCCTGTTTCTAATGAGGAGGAATTAGCTGTTGTGTTTTAGAATAGGAGGTCAGAATGCTGAAAACACCCATGAAGAATAACTCTGAACATCCTAATGTCATTGAAGCTTTCAGCAACCAAAACCCCTAGAAAAAAAAACTTTACAAGATTTAAGGACACCAGGCATTTAATTTTGCATCCCTTGGGATTTTGCAGTGGCAGTGCCCTAAGGAATGATACCATTGATCAAGTTGGGTTTTTTTTTTCATGAAACTTATAAATAATCTTTTGTTGCACAGGAGACAAAATATGGGGAAAGGGAGCTGAGATGTTAACTGGTATTGTATCAGGGAATCCAAATTACCTTGTGTCTGAAGGCCTCTGAGGGCACTGGAGAAGTGTGAAAGGCATTGCTGTTTGCTGTCAGGTCATCACACTTAGAACAGCACCTTAGCTCCTGTTCTAATTTTATGCTCTTTCTTTGCTTGCTTTCAAACATTATCAGCCTCTGCTGTTCCCAGGATTTATTTGGTTATAAATCACACCAAACCTTTGAATCCCTGAGTCCCTTTTCTCTCTGACTTTCCTCCTTTGGGGTATGAAGTACATGAGTTTTATCTGCCCACCTGGAGCAGATCTGAGAAGTGCTGTAGTCTACAGGAATGAGAGCTGGGTTGGAAGGCAGGAGGTGGTGAAATCTACTTCTGGCTCACAGGGCAGACTTAAGCAAGCTACTTCACCTTTCTGTTTCATTTTCCACACCAAGGAAGTAAAGGGGTAAGAATGTTTCTCTGCCTGCCTCCAGGATGGGTGTTGGGCAGACAGTTGGTTAAATCCCATCTGAATACAGGGCAGGAATGTCCTTCAGAGGCTCTTAACAGTGGCCTGGTACAACCACAGTGGTCTTTCCATGTTTTCCATGTGGTTGCTCTGTGTGGTGTGTGTGTGATCTGTGCTTTCTGTGTTCCTGATATGTTTACCTGTGGCTCTGGAGAAAGAGATGTAGCAAAGGTCAGCCAGCTCTGTGCGTTTTCACACAGACATCTCCAACCCCCTGGTTTCTTGCAGGGTGCCCTGGTGCTCTGAGGATGCTTCCGTGGTTCAACATGGTCAAAAGCTGTGTGTCCACTGAACACCAAAGAGTCACGGGAATCCTGCCTCTCACTTTTGGCTTTTTTTCGGCAGTTTCACTTTATGAGCACCTTTTCTCCAGTTGGGGGAAAGGCTAGCAAACAAACACCCTCTCACCTGCCAGCAAGGACCACACCTTGGCCGTCCTGAGAGTCATAGCAGTCAATAATTTATTGCAGGGAGTACAAATCTGTTTTCCAGCTCTGCTCCGGCAGCAACCAAAGAACTCAAACCAATTGGTGATAATGCCTGTTAGAGTAACCTCTGACCTGAGAGCAGCTGTTCTTAATAAAAGCCAACTAGTCTTTTCTTTTTTATAATTTTTTTTATTCCTTAAGTGGCAGAAAAAACCTGTTGGTCCTTCACAGTTTTGCTGTAGGAAGAAGTGATTGGTTTTCCATCCCTCAGATCAGGACTCGGGCTCGCATGGTGTTGCCATGGTGGTGTTCCATTCTTGGCAACAGGGAAAGGATAAGACCCTCATCCCTTGCTTGCTTGTTCTCATGTCCTTGCTACCACAGGCTGTGCAATCCTCTTCTTCTGGTTGAGTTGTGTGACCAGGCTGGGCTTCAAATATCAAATGAAAACCTGGAGCTGCAAAAAGCCAGAGTTCAAAAGCTAAAACACAGTATTTTCTGCAAGGGGACTGTTTTAATTTTCCAGTTTTTATGTTGCTGCTCCGCTTTAGAACATAGCCAATACATCTCTCTTGAGCAGTAACTACCTTTTAGAAATATTACTTAGTAAGAATCTTTTAAATTTAAGAAGGTGATTTTTCTCCATTACTTTAAAAAAAAAAAAAAAAAGCCCTAGAAAATATCCAAGCATGTGCTTCTTCAGGATCTTTTCTTTTTTCTGTCTTTTTCTTTTTTTTTTTTTTTTTTCCCTTTCAGCAAACCTGTAGGGTTTCTTCTCTGTTTCAGTTCATAGGTCTTTGAGAAGATCGCTTCTTTCAGGGTGGGTGGGGAACTGTGTGAGTCATCCTGCAGGACTTCAGCCTTAGAAATACTTGCGGAGTGAGGAGGAATTCCAGCTTCTGTTAATCCGCTCTTTTCCAGCAGTATGCTCTCATGCACACTCATAACCTGGGATTAAATGTGGCCTTGCTCAGTGTCCTGGCTGGAAGCTTGATGGGAATGAAGGCTTTGTATGATGGATGACCAAGTGCAGCCATGTGTCCTGGCATTTTCAGGGCAGATCACAACATGCCTGTAATGAGTCCTGAGTTAATTACCATGGTCACACAATCAGAGCTCAGGCCTGTCCCCAGAAGAGCTGGGTATGTAATGTGCCTGTTATTTACAAGGCAGTGAAACAAGCTGATTAGAAAACTTTGAGCTCCCTGCCCTGTCTTCTGTGGTGAGAGTGTCAGTGCTTTAGGGAATGGTAACAGCCAACAAGCTGTGGCTTCTATGCTGGCGTAGACAAGAGAAGCTCTGTGGGGGTAGAGAGGTCAGGCCAGAAGATCCTAACAATCTCTGCTCATCCTAATGTGTCCAAATCCTGCCATTCTCAGGACTCCTTAAACCATCCTGCCCCCTTCATTAGTGCTGGTTTTCCTTTTGCTGTTTCACAGGGACTTAACAGTAGGTTCTGCCTTGCCATACGATGCTCTCCGTGAATGCTTGTAAACTTGTTGTAAAGTCATAGTACATGAAAGCTTTCATACATTAGTCTGTCTCTCCATGTCTTTCTCCTCCTGCTGTTTCTCTGTAGTTGTTTCTGTCGTGGGAATGGGGGAAGGAAAAGGGTCAGTTTTTACCACTCTAGAGCAGAAGAGCGGCTCTTGGGCTTTATAAAACAGCATCATTGGAAGGATTTTGGCTGTATGTGGAAGACAAGTGTATGTAATCGTTCCTTCTTTCCAGCTTGATTTTGTATTTCTTTTTCCAAGAATCAATAAAGTAATTAAGGTAAGTACAGGATTTTCTTCTCTCATAAATTAATCTGTAAAAGAGAATTTTGTATAAGCAATTCCAGTAACATAAAACACTCTTGACTAAAACCTTCTCAAAGCCAGACAAGACCTATAATATTGTAAGAACACAACTTGAACATCATGTGTAAAGCATGGAAATGAAGGCATGGGTAAACCATGTAATTTTAAGATTTTTGAAGGACCTAAATAAGCAAGAAAGTAGAACAGAGGGAGGTGGTGGGCCATCTGAGCATCCCCCCCAAAGCTGGGGAGACATAGCAATATAGTCCAGCTGTACTTGTTATCTGCCAAGAATGACTTGCTCTGAGGATGATTAAGGACCACTGTCTTAATAATAAATGATTTCAGCTGAAATGGCTGATAAAAGATTTTCCAGCTTCTGTGGAAGGATCTGTGAAGTTCTGCACTGAATAGTGCCATCCATATGGAGTTCATTTCGAGGAATTTCAGCCTTGCAGAGATGAGGTATCTAGTCCAAAGTAGTAATTTTATCTTGTACTGTAGGCTTCTCCAGAAAACATCATCTCACAGAACAGGTGGGATGAAGTTATTTGCCCTCTGGAGACACTTATTTCTTTGGATTGACTTCACAGGGAATCTAGACAGTGCTAGCAGGGACTTGGATAACTAGCAGTTAGATCTGTGAAACTAGGTGGCATAAATTTGCCCTTGCAGCAGTAAATGGTGAAGTGATGGTTAAACTCCCTGTGGGGAAGGACCAAGACAGATGGGAGTGTGTGCCCAAAACCGTTCAGCAATTTGAGCATGGCGAGGACACCTCTCATGTTGCTTACTTTAAATGCAGTGGTTGTTTTGATATATGTGCTCATAACAGTAAGGATCTTTGTAGCAGCATCCAGGGTGCTGTCTGCTAGTGGAACTCTTGTGCTCTAGAGTGAGGAATTTGGTTAAATATACACACCACCAGATGATTATGTCTGAGATTAAACTGGAGATAAAAATGACAGACTTCTCTCCGTTTGCTCAAGTAACAGAGATACAGTAACTGCTGTTCAAGCTTGATAGTACTTTTTTATTCCTTCTGGTATTACTGTGGCACCTGGACTCCTTACCACGGAGCAAAGTCCTGAGAATTATTTATGGAACTTCATAAATATGAAACACTTTCCTGTGCTTATTTTGCTGATATGACAAACTAAACTAACCAACATCACTGAAACATTAACACTGCTTATGCAACACTTCACTCAGCCTTATTCCTCCTCTGTTTCCCATTGCTGATCTCCATTCTGAGTACTTACTCTGTGGACTTCGTGGAGTTTTGTGTGACTCTTACGGAATGGGGAAAAGGCTCTCAGTCTGAAAACTACTTAGACTTACATTATGGTCAGAATTATGTCTAGGGTCTTCCTTGTTCTTAGGTGGAAGAACACCTCCCTGAGTAGGAGGTGTGCCAGCTTTCATCTCCTTGCGGAAGTGACTGGACCAGCATCACACCCTTGGTTAGAACAGATACTCATCTGCAGCTGAACTGAGTCACAGTAGCTTTAGGCTTTGAGGCTTCAGTGCCTGCCTCTGGACCTGTCCTTGGGCAGCACTGCTGCTTCACAAAGGGCTGGCTTCACTCAAGGAGCCTTTGTGGTTTAAGATTCAATTTAGCATTTGAGAGGTTGTCACAAGTGATAGCACAGCCTGACAAACAGCATAGTGAATAAAAGAATGCAGTTATCATACTGCAGTTTTCTGTCCTAGATGAGGTACAGAGTCCAATTTTGAAGTTACTAGGTCCAGAGCTTCTTTTGATCACTCACCCGCAGAAAAACTGAAGGTTCCAGGATGTAGGCGATGTGTAAGACTTGCTACTGCCAAGCCTGGGCTTGTGAGCGCTGGTCCTGAATGTGAATGGTAAAGTGCTTGCTTTATATTAGCTCATAGTAGTGTCCTGCTTTCTGCTGCCCATAGCTATTGGATTTTTTTTAAGTGGAATTTTTGAAAACGTAAAAAGTTTGAATAAATACTGAAATACGAGGCAAGTCTGTTATCTTCAGTGCGTTCCCCACTATCTCTGTTGTATCTCCAGACACGTAATATTGCAGGCTGACTAGCCCTTACCTTCCCTTATGCCCCCTAACCCATCAAACCACATCCAGACTGCTACAATTCTGAAATTTTCTGTTATTGTTTGGTTTGTTGGTTTGGTTTTTTTTTGGTTTTTTTTAAAATATGGACAAGTCCGTACTCTCAGTAACAAATGCCCTGACACCCAGCCAACACAAGTATAGAGCCCTGGCTACTAGTTATTTATCATTTCTTGTAAACTATTTGTTTATGATGTTCCCTCACTAGATGCACAGTTAAGAGAGCAACTGGATGTTAATCCAGTGAGCAGAAAGAGTGCAAAGAAGCCGCTGCAGCTTTTGCCCAGCAAAGAGCAGTCCTGATAGCATCTGTTGTGCAAGGATAAGGACTAGAAATGACAAGGCCAGTTTTGGAACAACGGTATCCGTGTTTCTCTACCCTTGAGGACGAGGAGGACAAGTGCCTACATGTGTTGGATTTTGTTAGCTGGATCCAGTTGCTGTGTTGAGTTAATGAAGGTCATGCTATTCTGTGGAATGCTGGGAAAGCAGGAGAAGCCGAAACCGAGCTGGCCCATCCCCAGGCAAACTGGTTTTAACCAGGAAAAAGTCAGAGAATGCGAAGAAACTTCTTGTACATCACCTCAGGCAGTTATGTATTCTGTTTCCTAGTTACATTTTTTTTTCCTGGTATCAATTCCAAAACAAACAAATGGAGAGAGAGAGAGAAGGGAGAAAGAGAAAAGCATTCCTTAAAATAACCCTTTAACATCTTGGGCCAAATTCTCTTCTCCTCGGGCCTGAAGATGCAGCCTGTCAGTACTGATAGTGGTAGGGAGCACCCCAGATCTCTGCTGCTCTGGTTATAAAATGAAACACTGATCCCTCTTTCTTCATTCAGAAGTGTCATAGGACCGTGGCACATCTTAGGCACCACAGTAAATAACAGCAGAAATGAGCAGGCAGTGCACATACAGATCTCCTGACAGACCTTTCTTCTGTCTCACCTTTTCCTTACATAGGAAAAGTAAGAGGCGGGAAGAGACCCTGGCATAGGATCTGTATAGGATCTGTATAGGATCTGTAGGCACAAGCTTTGATGTTCTAGCAGTAGCTTGGATATTTGGAAGTAGTTGTTCAGCACTAGTGTTTCCTGTTGGGCTTACTGGGAGAAATGACACGGCCAAAGGCCACTCCCATAGCGCTGCAGTTTGCTGCCGTGCCTTGGGAATGCTGAAACCTAGGGCTCCAGGACTAACTGCACATTTTCACTTCACTGGGGCATTTGCATTGCATGATTGTCATACTGCAATGCTTGAATAAACCTTCTTTTTTCGTCTGTGGGTGAGCACATCCACTTCCACTCCTACTCTGCGTTATTCTAGTCTTTCAGCTAACTTTTGCGTCCAAAAAGTTAGGGAGTTGATCATGCCCCACTTTGGAATTGACCATTTGATCTGCTTGAGAGCAAAAGTAGAAGACATTTCTCAACTTCCCTGCACCGCTGCCCTCTGTGTCATCCTGTTTCGAGCTCCTCTATACAGCTCTTAAAGTGCTATATAAGGTCCTGAAGAGTATCACGTTGCTTGGCTGGGTGCTGGAGGCAGGAGGGCACACAGTCTCTTTGGCGTGCTCCAGCAGCCAGTGGAAACAAGGGTAAGCCAGCTCGTGTACATCTTAGCTTTGGCAGGGATGATCAGAACCGTAGCTCAGCAAGAAATCAGCATTCCCTCTGCAAGTGAAAGGTCAGGAATGCAGAAAGCTCACTGCCTTTTTAAGAAGGTTGAAAGTTTTGAAAGTTTGCCCTCCTTTTTTTTCCCCAGAAAGAGAACAAATAGGAGGATAACAATCCCATTTTCTGGTGTATGTTTGGCTGAGAATGTGTCATCTAAACTGTTTAAGAAATGGTCACATGTAGTATTTTGAAAAATTGGTAACCTCTGGGTCAAATCCATTCCATTCACCCCTGCTGTTTGCTTGATGATTGACCAGTGGCCAGTGATATTTGGTATCCAGCTGACATACATGTTCTTTCCTAAATTATCCCGACAACAATTAACTGTACAGTAGAAACAAAAGCTATCAGCAGATATTTCCTCATTAAAACCTGTGCTGCTGGGCTTAGGGCAGACTGATGAGTTCAGGCTGCTGTGATGTTTTTCAATCAAGGACATCCAAACCCAAGCTAAGAAAAGAGCATAGCTTCACCAGCAGCAGCAAATGTGTCTGCCTTTATGTATGTATGTATGTACCTCTTCTATCCAAAAACACTGGCACAAATGCACTGTTATCAGTCTTGCTGTGAGAGTGGGTGGGAAACTATTCAGAGCAGCTTTTTCCCACTGGAAGCCTTTGGTGTCTAGAAATCAAAGCTCTCTGCAGATGTGTGTGAGTCTTGATGAGATCTAAATTGAGAATTCTAAAATCCAGATGGAATTTGTGATGAAAACAGATGCGTGATCAACACCCTTGCCAGCTTAGAAGGCAGAGGCTGCAGCAGCGCCATGGAAAGCCTGGGCTCGGTCAGCCTGAGTAAGTGCTCAAAGTGTCTGGCAGATGCCAAAGGGAGGTAGGGGTTCTTCCTTCCACCTGAATCAAGGTCTGCTTCATCTTCATGACTTTTACAATGTCAGCCTTGATATTTTCTGTTCATACAACCCCTCTTTAAAGCTGACTCTCATGTTGTTTAATAGAGTATAAAATGGATTGAATATTAGACATTTGATAAGATTTTGTTCCCTGTCTCTTCAAGGCGGTGCTACTTTACCAGATGTTGTTTCTTCTTCTTTCCAAATTACTATTAACTACCTATTTTGTCTTAAATCAGCATCCAGATTCTGTGTGCTCTAATCAATGGATTCTGTTTGCAATATAAGAAAAAACTACTATAGTGACACAAAATAATTTCCCTTCTTAGTATGGTATCCAGCCATACTTTTAACATTGGAAATAATGAGTCATGGAATCAACAGCATGTGATATGGTCTTTGTGAAAGACATCTCAACTGGCATGGGGTCATATTATAAGGCATCAGCCTTAGAAATTTCTTCCCACTCACTCGAACAATTTCTCTTTTGTGCAAACATATGCAAAGTCCTGCTTGCCTTTCTCTTCCTTGCAGCCTGTGTTAAACTTCAGTTGTCACTTGGATTTATGTTCCAAGCTTTTCTTCATCAAATTCATTGAACCCAACAGTAGATAATTTAAAGGCTGTACAGAGATACTTTTTCTGAAGGGCTCATAAAGGAGGCAGATTGTTACTTCAAGCTTGAGCCAAAATATATGGAGTGAAGATTGTTCAAGTTTCTTTGCAAGCAGTTATATCTTGTCCGTGATGGAGAAGGCACTGGTTTTACAAATGCTGGGAGTCCTGTAAGCACTCTATGTCACCCTGAATTAGGATTTGTTTCTGCTTCCATTGACTCCAGCACATGAACATTACTCTCCAACATTAATCAATTTATTGTCTCTGAACCTCCATAAGATAAAGAATTACAACCTCTATTTTGTAGATGAACTGAGTTGCAAAGAGATTTAGATTCTTGTTTAAACATGTGTTTAGGCACCTAAGGATGCATATAGATGCCAGCTAAGATTTATGAAAGTGTCTTAACTGATCTTGGGTGGAAGTTTAGAGCCCAGAGAAGTGAAGGGATTTATAAATTCAGCAAGGCACTGGAGTATCTATAACAGTCTCGTACTGATTTCCCTGGTCTTACCTGTGTCTGGGAGCAGAGCTAGAGCCGAACCCAGGGTTGTATCAGGTAGGCAGGAAGTGCAGTAAGAGAGGAAAGCTGGGTCCTTGAAGAGCCTGAAGTGCCCTGCACTTGGGGACTGTGCTGCTCACACATACACACACAGCCTTTCTGTTTGTTCCCAGCCTTGTCATTCCATGGGCTGCCCCCTTCCCACCTCAGGGTAATTTTCAGATTAATTGTTTCTAGGCACAGCAGAGGGTGCAGCTCCAGGACCATGGAGGTTTAGTGGCTGCAGAGCTCCTTTGTCCCTGTTGTGCCTGGGCAGTAGTAAAGGCCTCTGAATTAGCCATCTGTGCTGAAGAACGCGATAGGAAGCTTAGCTGCATCACTCTCCAAAATATTATGTAATTTTCATGGTATAGTTTAGGACATACAGAGGTTTTATTTCTTTAATTAAAAAAAAAAAATTAAACAATGCTCGTTTCAGAAATTCTTTAGTTTAAATGAGTTCAGTGCTTCCGTATCTCCTGATGCGAAAGACTGACCTGATAGTCGTTTGCATCCTTAGAGCCTGCTGGGAATGAGCTTGTTGTGGAAGACACTAGGTGGAAATGACAAATAATAAATTAGTTGGAAAAGGCAGCTTGGAATGAAATTTGAGTCAAGTTAGATGAAAATGTTGGGGGAGAAAAAGCTTCAGCAACACTAAAATGTTTTTTGATGTTTGCAAGTAGAAAACATTTCCCTATTTGTTTCCAAATTATGTATTTCAGCTCAAAACGGCCAGCACTTGAAAGGGGGAGGTGACACAACTTCAGAAAGGTTTTATTTTCATTTTGCCCAAACAAATGTCTTGAGTCAACTCAAATGATTTAATAGCAAATGAAACATTTCTGTTTGTTTGGCCCATATGATTATTTCTTTGTGTTTGGTAGTCACTGCACAAACTCTGTTTTCCTTATGTCTCCTACCAGAACTGAAAGTTGGAGACTGGAATATTCCACCTCCGTGTGTGCGGGGTGCAGCTGCCTGAAATAAATCTCCAAGCTTTAAACATCTCAGGCTCTGCCTCATGGTAGATGCTTTATTCTTACCCTAGAGTGAGAATTCCCTGTTGATGGTATCTTTAAGGAAGCTGCTGATCCCAAAGCCCCAGGCCAGAAACCTGGCAACAGAGTAGTAACAAGGCATTGTTATATGAGCAAGTCACTTTCTGCAAAGTGTCTTTAGCATATATGCAGGAATAAAGGTGGTTATGAATGTTCCAGAACTTTAAAGGAAGTCAGTGGACTCACTGTGCACTTGCAAGCAGATAAATGAAGCATGACACGTGATATATAAAATTATATGTCCCACCTGGGAGCACACGCACCGCCTTTCTGAACCCCTCAGATCAAATTTGGCACAGGGATAGTTGAATCTAATACAGCTGTGACCATAGCCTTCACAACTGGAATCGTGCAGGTACATACACTTGATGAGAATGTGACAAGGGAAAATTGAATGTAAAGTCTGCTAGACAGCCAATAAATTTGCTTTATATCTTTATCTTTTCCTTGCTCGGCAATTATTTCGGCAGGTGCTGAACTACTTTCTGCCTGCTGTAAACGAGGGGAGTCAAACGACCTGCTGTAAATTCTTGATATTTCCTGTACTTATGAGAAGACATAATAATCTGAAAAACTTGTATATTTAGTGTGGATTAAGGTGATTTTTTAAATAATGCTTCGTTTTTTTTAAAGCCCAAGATTGGTCATAACTAGTTAGGTTTCTTAGTACTGTATAACTGAGATGTGTTCATATTGTCACTGAATAGGTAGCAATCTATTTTTAAAATAGTAGGGTGGAGTTGCTGCTCAGGTCCTTCCACATTATTTGTTGTAATTCAGTAGCCAGTTAATGGCAGCATATCACTATTAGGTTATAGCCCTCCTCGGTTATGGTTTTTAGAACTGTAAAGCAAGAGTTGCAGGGTTTCGGGGGTTGATTACAGAGAGGTTTATTGTTATTTCTTACACTTGAATCTGCTAGGTAAGTTAAAACAGCCAAGTAGGAGCCCTGAAATAGCAATGATGTGCAGTTAAACACTGAAAAATCCCTACCTTTTCTACAGAGTAGAGCTATTAAAGTATTGCTTATTGTATATTAGTATTCTGTATTTGTTACCTGCAGAGGTACTACAGGCAGTAGTTTGAGCTGGCTGTACCACTTGTGACTTCATGCTACAGCCTTTTCGCTTGCCTGCACAGTTGACCCGATCCTGTATGTCATCAGGGAGGAGATGTTTAACTTGTGACACTGCTAATCCTTTCCTGAAGGCTTTTCGTTCTTCCTGCACGTTGTCCTTTCATTGCTTTTGTGAGCTAGAACATGCTTGCTCAGCCCACTTATGAATTCATGTAATTACCTATGGATGTACCCAAGTCCTGTTGACTTTAACATTAAAGATCAGTGATTGCTTAAGTATTGCACTGAATCAGGACCCCCCAGGCATTTTCACATGCACAGGCTAACTTGGGAATTGGTGCACCTTATTGTAGTCTTCCACTGCTGGGAATGGAGAGCAGGCTCGGGATACTCCCGCAGCAACGGCTGCGCACGGGGACAGCCAGGACTGCAGCAGCCAATGGGGTGCTCATCTCTCCCTGGAAAATTTGCAGTCCACACAAGTGGGATACATAGAAACAAACTGTGATTTTAGACAAAGTTCGGAGTCTGTGTTTGGTTAATCCGGTTCTAGAAAGCTGGTCTGTGTGCGGGTGGGAGTTACACAAAGGCACGTGTCCCTGCAAGGAATCTGCATCCTGATGCCGCTGTGTGTGTAGTGTGTACCTCTGCAGGAGCTCTGGGGGACAGAGCCCTTTCTGGCTCAGCCAAGTTCTCATGCAAGGGTAGGGGTGATTTGTATGTGCCCCTCATAAATGTACTTGTCTCCATGTTTTTATTTTGTTGATATAAATGCAGCTAATGAATGCACTGTGGTAGTGCTGTGTTTTACAGGGAACATTTCAGTACTGTCAAGCCCGAAGAGTCTGGGTTGAGCTTGGTATTTGGGGGCATCAAGCCTTCAGAGAACATGATTGTCCTCAGCTGGAATGACTGACATTCCTGGGAATCACATCTTAGTTAGAAAAAACTTTGAGTCTCCAGTTCATGTATTGTTCCAACCCAGTAGACACATTATATATTCCCTGTAGGGGCTCATTTGTGATCTTTTCTGATACAGTTTGCACTCACAGTAGTGCTTGCCCTTTAACGAGAGGGGAGATGTTGCTGTTAGAGCACTTCCAGGCTGGACTTCTGCTGAAGCTCTGTGGCGTTGCTTTGCCAGGCTGGCGATGGAGGAGTGGACCTTTGCTTTCTCCATGCCTTCAGAAGCCATCCATGCTGCTTCCTCAGTGCTTTGATATTCTGCCAGGTGAGGGAGGGAAGAGCCATTTATAAATATTTCTGGTAATACAGTAAGTACTCTCACATGTTTTGCTCACTCATTTTCCGTATCCAGAAATCTATCCGACCAGAATCAGTTCACTCTCTTTTATTAGCAGAAATAGATCCACAACAATTAAAATTGATTAAAAAAAAAAAAAAGAAAGAAAAAAAGAGAAGCAGCAGCAAGCACATCATATTGACTGTGTGTATATTCACACTGGCTTCCAATCCATGGATAATTACCCCTCAGAGATTGTGTGCTGTGTACAGTATGATGATGGAATTATGCACTTTAAAGCGCTTTAGTGAGCCTCTAAGGATGCCAATTTCTTTCCCCTTTTCTTTTTTTTTTTCCTTTCTTTTCATTGCAGTGAGTAATGATTTTTAAATGCACATGACCTGTCCTCAGAACCAAAGTAAGGGATGTCAGTGATGTTTTGTCTCTGGGTCTGATTTTTCTTGAACTGACACAGTAGAAGTGTACCCGTGAGATGAAGTTGCATGGTCAGGGGATCTCTTGGGATTGCTGATCGTCATTACTGAGGGGAAAGGCGAGTGGAACTTAAAAGTTACTCATTCTGCTTGGCAGCAGGTATCCAAATTGCAATTCCTGCAAGGAAGGAGAGCTTGAAAGAGGCTGTGGGTACAAATCCATAGGACAGCAGGCTTTGTTATTTTGGCTGATTGTGGATCACCTGACCTGAACACTAAGAACCAGGGTGGTGGTGTTGGTTTCTCTGGCCTCTTTGTCAGAGCCAGTTCAACTGTTTTGATTTGCAGTTTCACACACACTCACAAAATTAAAATATTGTCTATACATTTCAGCCTAACTTGTTTTTGGCAAAGTGATAAGCAAGTAAAAAACAGGGCTTCATCGTAGGAAGTGTCAAGCCATCTTAATTTTAGGCAGAAATACCAGCTCCTCCTAGAGGAAAAGAGCCAGTCCATAAATAGCTCCCAACAGATCCTTTACCTAAGCAGACAAAAGGGTGTGACGTGCAGGAGTTTCTGCTAATGCCAAATTTCATCTTTCCACTGGGAATGTGTCACCTGGCTTTGAGTTTGTCTGAGGTGGGACTTGGTGTTCAGGCAGGATTGTTCATTGATACTCAATGAATAGCTCCCCAGATCCTTTGCAGCTCTTGGGAGAACATCTCCAAAGGCACTGCCAGAGGAGTTCAGAGGGGGGGTACCTACTGAAACACAGCCATGGGGACTGAGGTTGCAGGGCTGCTAAGGCTCCTTGTTCTGGGACTGCGACTGCATTTACAGATTTTTATCTTTTGTTGACATCTTTAATAAATGTTTGGTAACAGCAAGTGGTACCACATCCTGTTCCACCAGCCTGGACCAGTGGGCTCTTGTGTTAAAGGGAGGGCTCCCAAACACAACTCGTTGC
Source organism: Rhipidura dahli (assembly GCA_013399225.1). NCBI lineage: Eukaryota > Metazoa > Chordata > Aves > Passeriformes > Rhipiduridae > Rhipidura > Rhipidura dahli. The sequence continues at coordinate 642,235 of VXAC01007218.1, read as the reverse complement.
CCAAAAAGATTATTTTTAACTGGGACTATAACATCTTTGAGATCCCCACAGCTGCCCTGCTCCTTTTCAAGGATGAATGAAGGTGGGCCTGGAAGTGCTCCCAGGAGTGGGTTGGTGTGTACAAGCCAGCTCTCTCCAGCCGTTCCACCTTCTTCGGGGCCCTGTGTCCCAGGAGGTGCAGTGTCCCTGCTGTCCCCCTGTAACCTGGGCTGCAGAAGCAAGAACTCAGTTCCACCATCTATCAGAGCCTATGTGTGGGGGTGGTTGGACATGTAACTCCCATGGAGTAGCTGAGTTTATAGAACATGTTTGGGAAAGGCCTGAGGAAGTATCAGATGCTTCTTCTGTCTCTAACTACATGGCTCCTCTGGAAAATGGTGAGAGGTGCTCAAAGCCAGGCAGCACCTTTCCGTGTGGTTGGTTATGGCCTCAGCTCCTCAGCTGCCTGAGCCGTTCCAGCTCAGTGTTCATTCCTGCAGTCCCTACTCTGTCTGGGCACAGCAGTCCATGGGGGATCTGCTCAGGGCTCCTGCGTGATCTGGTGAAAATGGGGTGGGGGCTTTCTGTGCTTCAGTGGGCAGTAGGAGAAAATGTGCCTGTTTGTATCCCTATTGTTATTGTTTTAACCTAACTTGGAGAGTCATTCTTTACTCATTAGAGATGTAAATTTTAGGTACCTAATTATGTGTTTTACTTGCCAACTCTCTCCAGTCACTTTCTTCCATGATCCCACCACCCTCTTCCCTTCTCATTCCCTTAAATATGTGTAGATGATGAATAGCCAGTCTTCTCATAGAACTCTTCAGGAATATTTAGTGTAGGGTTTTGCTTTTGTTTGCTTTTCTGGTGACTTGGAGATGGCATGGTGAGAAAAGAAACATGTGAGCTAAACCTGTTGGTTTGAACATTGTGTCAGAAAATATCCATAAATTGCAAGTTACTACACAGATGTATAGATTTAATGAGACTGTGTAATGCCATTTATTTATGCTAAAGAATCTGACACATACGGTACTGAAAAAAGTTAATACTCTAAGAGTTATTTTATATTTTTCCATTGCCATCTGTCACTGCCTACATAATAATGATACAGGTGAAAGCCTAGCACTGCCTTAAAAAAAATGAGAATGAATAGTCATTTAAATGTCTTGCTGCTTTAATAGCTGGTGTGTTTTAAGTTGTGGGAAGGAGGCAACAGAGATACCCTCCCCCCATCTTTAGTATATTAAAATTTGGGTTTAAACAGATTTGGATTCTTGAAGTGACTTATAAAAATGGAAAATTATTGTAAACTCTACTGTCCTTTAAATTTGGAAAAGTTGAGGGACTAAACCAGATGCTGCCATTCTTATAGCATACTGTAAGTGCCTCTTTCATGTTCATCTTCAGATGTGGGTGAGTTTTTATGCTCTTAAGTTCTGCCTTAATGGGCTGAACTCAGTACTGCTGGGGTCTCTGAACTGTGAGCAGGTATTTCCAGGTCCCTAAATCCTTGTCCTCATATGCCATCTCAAATAATTAAAAAAAAAATAAACCAAGGAAGGACATACAATTTTTTTTTTATCTGCCTCAGGTAAAAATACATGTCTCAAAGCAGCACCATGCTGACAGAAGTCAGCATTTACAAAGACACTGGCTTTTAAGAGCTCTCCTTCAACGTTGTATAGTCACATTATAGGTTAGGCAAAGCTGCTTTCCCTTTTATTTCTTTTAGTCACGCAGGAGTCCAGCCTGGCGGTGACTGTGAGGTGCACGGGAAGAAGTCCCTGCACTTGGGCGTTTGCAGTGATCCAGGGCTGCAGATGGACTTGGGGACCTGCCCGTTGCTTTGTAGCAGCCACCTGCCTCACAGGGTGCAGACAAGGCTTTGGCTCAAACAAATAAAGGAAACAGGTTTTGTTGTTCATCTCCTTTTTACAATATAGTGACAAAGACAGAAAATATTTTTGTGGCAGGTGCTTATCCTATAATTTTCCATGGGTTGATGAGTTGCGGAGGTGCCTTATTTAGAGGAGGAGGACATGGCTAGGTCAGGTTGCATTAAGATGATTTAGAGTTTATATAATGAGAAATAAATAAAACTTTTCCTGAAAGCTGTGAATGATGATTTGTAACTTGGTAATGAAAACCTTTCACTGATTTAAGATAATGTCTTTAGTGATAAAAGTGCCAGAAAATGAAGCAAAGTCCAGACCCAGAGAAGTGATTCCATTGGTTTCAAACAATTTCTTCAGGTGTATTTTCAAATACAGCGCAGATCCCTAATGGAAAGTTCCTTGTAAATGAATTAATCATTACTGTTATAATTACTACCCTTTATGTATGCTGGAAAGCATTTTAGGAAGTCCTGCACTTTTTAAGAGGCAGAGATGACAATGAGTGAGCAGTAAGGTTTTGGTCTCTTCAAATGGATGTTATCAATCACTTTATTTTTGTTTATAAGGGATGATCCATATATAGCTGTAGTTTGTCAGCATTTTCCATTACAAACTTCTAGTTTTGGTACCACATAGAGCTCTCAGCAGCCTCTTAGCAAATCCACTTAAAGGTGAATGTTGTGTCACTTCTCAGTGAGTGTATGTTTCTTCTGCTCCCTTATTAGAATCTGAACTGGGCTTAAAAATAAAAAAGTGTTCATGGTTTAATATTTTGAGAGACAGAGTGTTTCACTACAGGACTGAGCCTTTATTTTTCCTCCTCTCTCTGCTTTTCCGTGTGCATCAGAAATAGCTCTACTGAGGTAAAAGAGAGCTGTGGTAGGAGAGGAGGCTGACAGTATTTAACGTACACGTTAGAGACAGTAGGAGACTCGCTTTAGGTCGGCAAGGGAAAGGCTGTGGGAGACCACCCACAGCACCGAACCTGCCTCCTGCACTGCACAGCCGCTGTGATGTGAACTTCACAATGGAAAGGGCCCTGGAGAATGTGTGCTGAGCACCACCACCCCCAGCATCACCTGCCCCTTGGAAACAAGCGGGAAATCATTGGGAAATCATTCACACTAAGGTAGAAAGTCCCAGTGGCTGCTGCGTGCGGGAGCAGAGAGTAGGGGGGCACAAGGGCTGGGCAGGTCTTGTGTAATGGCAGAGTTTGCCTGATGACATTTGTCCAGAAAACCATGTCTCGTGCAACAGCAAAAGGAGAGGAAAAAGAAAAATCCTGCTGCCTCTCACCCTATCAAAACAGGAAGAAAACCCATAAGTAGCAGAACAAATAAAGATATATTCACCAATTGCTCCTAGTTTGACCTTAGGGAAAAAATCCATGAGTCCAAGACTATCATCTGCGTTAGCCTGAGCATCTGTAGAGGGGGACAGCAGCTAGGAGCAGAGACCTGCTGTGTTCCCTCGTCTTGCATAGGGGTCAGGTTCTGGCCCTGCAAAAGAATAGGGGGAATGGGAAAGGGAAATTCCTCCTTGCACCTATCCGGAATTTGTAGAAACCTTGTATTACGTTAAGCACAGTATTTGTTGCGCCATAATTACTTTGTAAGTACAGGCAAAAAGGGAGGGGGAGGCTGGGTCATCCGGAGTACTTTTCCTACCCTGGGATATGAATACATGACTCTCACTTGTGTAAGTGCCACTTGTGTAGGTGCATTTGTGGGTGAAATTTGGCCTGAGGTCTTTCTGGGGAGGAATCTTGCGGCACTGAGGAATCATATATATTCAATTAGGAGTTCATACTCTTGCCAGATAGAAGTATGCAGCATGGGTGACTTGTGGTGAGCAAACAGTCATGCCTGAAAGCTGGGCATTAGGGGCAGATTCTGGTCTAGATACTGCCATCCTTACTTACACCAAGGAACCCTTTACTCAGTGTCCCAGCCTTTGGACTTCAGCAGAAATGTCACTGAATGTGACCTTGTGGGAGACTGGAAGGATTGCTGGCTCAAAACATTTCTGGCATGTGTGTCATTGAAACCATCAAAATTGGGCCCCACGATAGAAACAAAATCTCAGCTCGTAATGCTGCTCTTGCTGGGATGCTGTTTGCTTAAATCGGAGCCCTTCCAACTGTAACTGTGGTCTTTTCAGTTTCATTTGAGCATAAAAGTTGTTTCACAGGTTTCAGTGCTACAGCCTTCATTCCTTGTGCCTGGCCCTGGAGAGCTGGGTTGGGAGAAGCCACCTGGTGATTTAGAACCATTACTGCTGAAAGCATGCAGTGACATCTGGGGTGCTGCTCCACATGAGCCAAAGCTGGTTGTTGTGATGGCACAGTACACCTGGTCAGGGGCCTGATCCAGATGAAAAGGGTTGATTTTCCTCAGGAAGATCGGTTTTCAACCAGATTGGTGTAGCAGCCAGTTCCATAAGCAGTGATGCTAGTATGAAAGATGTAACGGGTGGGGATTGAGGGAGGATGGCAACCACAGTTTGTGTCTGCTAAAACCTGACTGAAGCTTGGCTTAGCTATGCAACAGCATCCTAATTTATACTAAACTTGGGTGTAACAGACCTGTTAGTCTACACTTACTGCACACACCACCTCCAGAAGATATGAAATAAGTATTCTGTTGCATTTAGTGAGAGTTTAAATTGACTTCAGAGGTAGCAGGCTTAAACTGAGATTCTTCAATGTGAAAACTAAAAATTTCTAAGGATCCCTAAATAAGCAGATCAGTTCTCACTGAATTTCTGGCGCATTAACCACCTCCTTGTGGGCTTGAAGAATCCCGTTTGTTATATGCAGAAAAGGACTCAGCACAAAGTTTCTGAAACATTCCTTTCTCCCTTTTATTAGTTGTGAACTATTTGGTTTGATTTAACTGTTCTGAATGGACAGAACTCTGCGGAGGTCATTCAGGACAAGATGGTATCACCATCTGAGATTCGACCTGTCTCGGTGGCCAAAAGCTAAATCTTTGGAGCTTGCAATAAGCAAACTTGACACCCAGCATTGGGAACGACTGTGATAGGACATTTTGGTACTTGAGTCAAGAAAAGAGTTAGGGTAATTTCCCCCTTTTGCAGGTGACATTCACCCTCATTTGTTCCATCCAGATTCAGCTTCTCTTGTCTCTAAGCCTCCAGAAAGCTTCAATCTACTGTGAAAGCAAAACTGGCTCTGTGGAAATACACCTTTCAAACCCTCAGTTGAAACATCTTCCATTTCAGTGTTGGTAGGACAGTGTTGGCCACGGGTGCCATTGAAGAGATGTCTTCCTTTCTCCTGAGCAGCAGATGCGCTGCCGGTGCCTCGAGCAGATATCACTCTGTATATTCCTCAGCATCACAGCTTTGGAGTGGAACTGCCCCTCAGGAAAAGGGGAGACCCGTTTGTTTCTCAGGAACTGAACAGTATTTGCTAAAGCTATTTGCTTTTTAGTGTCAACCTGTTAGCTAAGTACTTTGAGGTGACAACAGAGCCGATTCCGTGCCCAGTTCTGCCGCTGCTTGGCTAGTGTTCTCACCCCTTGTATGTGTGCCTTCTTAAAAAGGGAGGCCTTGCTGGTGCTCTCTTGTTTACACATTTAATAGCTCACGATTAAGCTGAAATGAACTTGAAAAGTCTCATTAACTAAGACCCAAATTCTGTCAGCAACAAGAAACTCAAAGATTAAGTTTTCTTTCACCCAAGACTATTTTGTACTATTCCAGGAGGAAAGAGTGTTTGAACATGCATTAAAGTCTCACTACACTTCTGGAGTGATGTAAACACCCTCTTGAAGGACCCTTTTTGCTACCAGAGTGCTGCTAAACTGAACAAGAGCCAGGAATCATTGTTTCCAACTTCTGGCATTCTTTACTTTGAACTTTTGAAATCCATGAAAACAGAAGAATTCTCCCCCTACTCCTTTAATTTTCATCTTACAAAACAGTCATAGGTTTACCATTCCAGTTCTTAAAATTAACTGTATTACACTCACCCTTGCTCTGAGTGCTTTTGTTAGTGTAGAAACAGGGAGTTTAATAGTATAGAGACATATCACCTCCAAAGCTTGTGATGTGTGAGAATTGGGTTCAAAACCTCTTAGAAACTGGGTCATTTTCTATTTGTCTGTAGCTGCCAATTAGCAATGTCATTAATCCACTGCCTAGGAGAAGCGCATGATTAAAATAGACGGTGCTACTGACCACTGACAGGACGATATGCACAGGCTGTGCTGTAGCTGCCTGTCATTGTGCTGCTCTAGTTAGGGCTCAGCCTCATTTTCCAGAGGGAAGTAACAATTTCGTGATATCTTTGTATCCAGGTGTAAAGACAGACACATCATCGGGGTTTGAATGCTGCTTTTTGTTGTGTTCTGGACAGGGAAGCTGGAGCAGACCCTGGTATTGGTGGTGCCCTATCTGGCACCATCTCTCAGGCCACTTTGGTTAGGGAGCGCATTGTGTCTGTGAGCGTCCTTCGCTCTGTTCGCCCACAGAGCCATCCAAGGCTCCTCGGGGGCGGCAGGTTTGAATTTTGCCTCCTCAAGGATGAGTATCTGAAGCTGGGCCAAAGATTTGTTTCCTGCGGGTGAGAGAAGAGCAATGGGGGAAGAGGCGTGGGAGGCCTTGAAGGGTCTGGATTGACTTGCTGCAGCTCCGGGGGCAGCAGGAAGGGGCTGGTGGTGCATGGCTGCTGCCAGGAAAAGCCAGCCTCCAGCTGGAGACCACAAACCCTCGGTGACAGTGGCCAGCCTGGCTTTCCAAGGCCACAGATAAAATAAGCATTGACCTAGGACAGCAGACAGTGGAGGAGACAGAGGGGCACAGTCCTTCTGCCTTCTCCCTGGTGTGTTGAACAGGAGGAATTTTGTTCCTTAGTGGAAATTGCACTCTTGCTTGCTTGCTTAAGAAAAAGATGTCCAGTGCTTTAATTTATGCTCCACCTGGGGATCAAACCTCTCAGCAAGACAAAAGGGGTTTTTTCCCCCAGATCTCACTTTCGAGGGAAAAATTTCCATGACACAGGATGAAATACCAGGAATGGTTTTTTTAGGTGGGCCTTCCAACTTCTGGTTTTTAGCCACGCTAATTTGTGGGTGAAGGGAATATTTTTGTACTGAAAAGTTCCCAAGAAACTGTTTAACAGGGAATTGGAGTTTAATTGGCACTTATGAGACATTAACAATAATTGTATTCAATTTGGCCAGTCAGGATAAAGTGTGATTCAGGATCAGCTGGTTGGTGCGCTGAACAAAAAGCAAAAAAAACCAAAAAAAAAAAAAACCAAAAAAAACCA
>VXAC01007218.1:484236-635055 GCA_013399225.1 Rhipidura dahli | reverse complement strand
AAAAAAAAAAACCAAAAAAAACCACCCAAAAAAAAAAAAAAACCCCAAACCCCAAAAAATAAAGAAAAATGAAAAAGAAAGCAACATTAATGCGTGGATTGGCGAATATGTGCCATTAGCTTCGTATTCACAGGTAGACGCTTTTGTGGTGCTTGTCTTTTGTTTTTCTCCACAAGATGTAGTGTCGGACTGGAAAAAGTAGAAGCAATGTGTATTAACTGGAGGGAAGTCATTTTACTTCAAGTTCATGCTTTTGCAGTGAGCTGGATTACAATTGTAACCCTGCTATCTCTTTTGCTGTCTTTTTTTTAGGAATGTCCCAAAAACTTTTAAAAAACCCCAACAAAAGCTATTTATTTATTTATGCTTTTACCAAGTATGTGAACAAGAAAAGCAGGGGAGCACAGGGTGAAATATGGAGCCTTGTGTATGATGCAGGATAGCCATCAACATCCCTTAAACTTTTCTTTTTCCTTTGAAGCAGAGTTCATTGTGCTCCCTGAGTGCTGTAGGTGAAAACAAAGACAGTGCCACTGCTAAATGATTGCAGCTTCCGAGGCTGGCTGAGAACAGAGAAAGCAAACTATATGCAATTTAAACACCTGTTTGTATGCAAGCTACCACACAGCCTAATATGTACACCCCTATGATGTAAGGCAGTGGAGATGACCTGATTAGCAAAGCCCTCACAACAAGCAGAGGAGATCCCTGCTCCCCTCCTTGGAGACCTGCGGCTGGTCCCAGCTGGAGGAAACCTTTCTGCAGCTACCAGAGGGTTTCTGAAAATGGCAGTGGCAGTGCTCTGTGTGCATGAACGTGAGGGAAGGAGAAAGAGCAAACAGCCTGCACAGCTCCATAGAATAGCTGGGATGTTTTGAAGGATGCAGCATGAATTCCTTGGGCTTTGTGAGCTCTGTGTGCCACAGCTGCGGAGCGCTCTGTGTGTGTGGGGAGGCTGTGCTTTAGCAAATGGCTTGTGCCGTTTGGTTGTGCTGCTTATCCTGTTGTGCGAAAGCATCATTCAGCAGAAAGAAGTGCTAGGGGAAGGAAGATAAAGTAAGTGGTCTTCCCATTTGTAAGCTCTCACAGCCTTGCTCTCCTGTGTGCTGAGCAGGCAGAGCTCCACAGCTGTGAATGGGAAGTCATGGTGCTCAGCACTAACTCTACTCAAGTGTTTATTATTCCAATCAGAGAAAAATTTATATATGTGAGAAGACGTGTAAGATCCAAGGCTTTCTCTCTTGTGAGTACATGTAAATATGCACAATTGAGATGTGGCTTTTGGATATTTCGTGCAGTACTGTGCCAGGACAGCATGCAGGCTCATGGCAACAATCTGGGGTTTTAGGTGAGGAGCACGGGGCACTGTTTCTGGCTCTGCTGTAGCTACTTGTGTGGCCGAGTGTATTAAATCCTGCTCCTAAAGCCAGAAAACCGTTTCTTCGGGCTTCATTCTCAGACTTGCTGAATACCCCAAAAGGCTGCTATTATTAGAGGGAACTGCCATTCCTTAGCTCTGAAAGTGGGCTGTCTGTAAATCACCGGTGTGTGCTTTCCGTGGGGACGTGGGTCTGGGACCTTAGCTCTCTCCCCTCCCATGGAGCTGCCAGAGCTCCTGCTCCTCCTCCTTTCTGCTCAGCCCCTCCACAAGGGTAGATCCTCCCAGTCAGAAGGCTGTTGACTGTTCCACTTGGGCTCAGCACCAGGGCAGGATGGCTTCCCACAGCTTCTCTTGCTGTCCTGGTGGGGCCAGTCCTCTCCTGCTCCCCATGCAAACTGCCAGAAGTTTGAACTTGACCTGTTTCTACCTCAGGGTACTGCCTGGGGCCATGTCCTAGCTGACCTCTCAGTCTGGGCTGTTGATCACTCTTTCAAGTAAATGTATCTCTGTGGCAACAAAAATATTAATTCCCTTCTATAAGTGATGCACTCAAATATTTTGGAGCTACAGACCATTTGAGTGGCTGTGCCTGTGCTGATACTGGTCTGCTATGATCTGATCCAGCAGTGTCCTTGCTCTGGATGGGCTTTGCCGTAGTAGTACTTTCTTTTCATTCCTTAGCTCCCATTAATGCCTTGATGAGTAGTGAAAGATGTTTCAACAGTTTTATGATTAAAAAGAAACATCTTACCGTTGCTTGCTCTCTGGTGCCTTTACCCTGTTCATTATGCTTTCCCTGGGAGTAGCAGCAGTGATTTAGAGTTGCAACGTCAACATCTGTCTGTGAACCCTGTGTTTTCTGGGAAGGGGAAGAAAGGAGGATGAAGGAGGAAGTCTAAATAGTAGGGTTTTCTCTTCTGACATTTCCAGGCCAGCTGTTTGAAACTCTCAGTGATGCCTCACAGTGTTTACTTATAACTCTGTCATTGGGTTCCTGGGTGGGCACCCCTTTGCAGTTGCCAATGAGCACATCTGGCCAGAGTTAGGTGACACCGGGCAGGCTGAAGGCACAGATCAGTGCTCCAGATCTGCTGCTGTCACTGGCACTTGTGCCAATGGCCTTAGTACAGAGGTCAAAGACTGCTTAGATATGAAGGCTGAATCACCTCCTTGTTAAACCCCTCAGCAGGATCAAGGCTTAAGGAAGCAGACACGTGGACTTGCCTTCTGGCTGACACTGTGGATGGAGGCTGTGACTCTGGGACGGGCCTTTCGGCAGGCTCAGCCAATTCTTGAGGCATGAAAATGGGGGCATCTGGTTAAAACACCCCTGCACTGACACCGCTTTGTGAAAAAGCCTGGTACATTTGTTTCCATTAAAGGCTTGGTGATCCCACAAGCTCTCGATGGTTAGGGGAGATTTATTCTGTCACCTGAGGGTCACAGAAATCAGCAGTGAGCCCGTCAGTCTCACCAGGCAGATGTGAAAGGTCTTCAACTGCACGTATTTCACTTGCAAATATAAATAATCCAGCACTGTAGGTCTTGCTGCAGCCCTGTTTGCCTTGGCAGTGTCCCACTGACGTGAATCAGAAGGTGGGAGCAAAGAAGCACTGGAGGCTCATCCAGAGACTGGTCTCCCCTCCATCAGGGAACCTGTCCATGCAGGCAGGGTGATTTGGAGGCTACTGGCACAGCCTACAAGTCTGGCTTCACTAGATCTTTGCATTTGGAACAATCCTGCTTTGTTTCCTTGCACTGTGCCTCTCGGGAACCCTGCCTCTCGGGGCACTGGGCAGGAGAGGTCTGGAAAAAGGAGCTCTGGCTTTGTCCTTTGCTCCTGTGGCTTCGGCTCCTTAAGAAGAAGGCAACTCTCATGGTTCAAGTTGAGAAGCAGGAGGTCAGTTCTTAATCCTGCTGCATCTCTGCAATTTTTGGCAGGTGTCTGGATCATGCTGTACCTGAGTTCTTAAGCTTTGAAATAGGGATAGAAATTAGGAATTGAAAAAAAAACCAAACAAAGGGCTTAAAAAAATAAGCAGTTGTAACTTGTGATGCCCTCACCACCATGAGGCTCTCATGATGGTCAAGCTTCAAGGCTGTGATTTAATATTGATAACAGTAAAAGGTTTATCATTATATTAGTTGGGAACTTATAAAATACATGGGTTTAATTTCAATTTTTTTAATTTTAATTTTTATTATTTCAGCAAATTCAGTAAAGCTAGAAATGCAAAGCGATGAGGAATTTGACAGGAAGCCCCTGATTCATGAAGATATTATCAGAGCTCATGATGAAGGAAGCAGCCTGGAAGAGCCTTTCATTGGGAGTAACGAGATGATGGATAACAGAAAGATCCAGGAGCTATCAAGCGAGGGAGGAATCCGGCTTCCGAATGGTAAACTGAAATGTGACGTCTGTGGCATGGTTTGCATTGGGCCCAATGTGCTAATGGTACATAAAAGGAGCCACACTGGTAAGCAGCTGAAAGAAAATCTGTGGCAATGTTGATGTTACTTGACAGCTCTTCTCTCTTCCCTTTTCATTCTTGGGGTAGCAGGAGGCTGGGGAGGGGAAAAATGGGCTTTGTTGGTTTTTGTTTCTGTTCCTGCTTTCCAAATTCTGGTGATGCTCTCTTGTTGGCAAGCATAATGCTTCCTTTACTTTGTTTTCCAGCCTTTTGTTCTTAGAAACAGCACGAAAGTCTGGAAATTGCTTTTCTTACTGTTCTTGACTGGAGCAAGATGGTGGGAGTCATTCTCTGGCATGGGGAGCTGGGTGGGTGGGTCATGTTGTTACGTGTGTGTGCATGTGCAAAGATTTTGAACCTTTAAGGGGAGTCTTAGATGTTCTTCCATTGGAGGTGCTCACAGGTGGAGAAGACCAGCAGCTTTCTGGGGATCTCCCAATTTTTTTGGAAGTGCTGGGCCTGGGATGAGCAAACCCTGGAGGGGATACTCATTACCCAGCGATCCTGATGCCAGGGTGGGCTTGCTGCTCACTGTGTGATAGCTCCCTCAGGGGAGCTCCCTCAGCTGAACCACCCACCTGGCTCCCCCACACCACCTCGATACCATTCTGGAGGCAGCTTTCAGTGCTTGGTCTCTCCCAGCAATTGTATTTTTACTGCTATTTGGCATCCCAAACAGCTTATAAGGCTTACGAGTTAATTTAAGCGGCAGAGAGAACCTCTGCAATGTGCTGATTGGGTGGGTCTTTGTGGATTGAAAAATGAGGCCTTGAGTTTAAACCAGGGTATTTCAGGGAATTTATGGCTAATACGGTTTAAATGGTGTGCCCAGGAAACTGATATTCACTCCCCTGTGCTGCCCACTCCTCAGGTGGGAGCAATAGTCACCTCCAACAGAAGGACAGGTGGTGCCAGAAGATGATGCTTTCTGGTCTTGCAGTGGTCTACCTTTGATTCAAAAAAGCATTTAAGCTTGTGCTTAACTTTTTATGAGATTTAAGCAGACATAAGTCACCTGAAGGGCTTCAATATAAGCTCAACTTCAGATATACACTTAAATCTTACTAAGGTTAAGCACAGGTTTTTTTGGTGGAGCCTCAGCGGGTGTTTGTTATTTGTATTTTTTGGACAAAGTGGAAGATATTTTGCTTTTTATCTTTGCTATTATTTAATGGGGTAAGAGACTCACACTGAGATCTGTGAAGATACAAAAAGAAAAGTGGAGTTTTAGAGTAGACTAAGAAAAACTGTAATCTCTTTGTAAATCTGGTAGTTTGCAGTCAAGTAGTGTGCTCTTGATGGGCAAGAGATCAATAGAATTTCTGAACAGAGAAGTAATAAATATATATTGCATAGTTAATCTCCTGTATATAAGTTGTATTGATAATAATTTAACCTAAGTGTCTAATGCAAAGCATGGCAGTATCATTTATGATGCACTCATGATTTTAGACAGGAATTATGAGAGAAGAGCATTAGCTGGAGAATCAAAATCTTGATTAACAATTTGACGTGCTATTACTAGAAGAGGGAAAGAGAAACAAGTACCCGACTGAGTCTCCCACTTTCAACCTCCCGAAAAGTTTTCACTGGTGCCTGCATGTATCTGGTCATATGTGCTGTAGGTGCACCAGAGTCCATGTATTTGAACTCAAGCAGCTAAACTAGCTGGGCTAAATTTAGATTTAGGTACTTAATTGAATGGTCTGCATTTCTGAGATACTGAATAGCTGGTGCATCTTTTAAATACAGGCAAGCTGCCTTTTTCATGTTAAAGAAGATGTGTAAATTCAAAGTGAACAGAACAAAATCTCATCTGCGTGCAGGCAAGACGGCTGTCTGCGGGTGCATGGGCAGCAATTGCATAACTGGTAGCTTTTTCCTTCAGGCTACTGCTGGTCCTCAGAGAGCTCTGACTCTTTTCCCATCAGAGCAGGGGAGCTGGGATGTACTGTTCTATACAGATGATTTCAAGCATATAGAAATGGCATTTCTTTTAATGTGCAGCTCGGTGCTTTGTTCTCGGTAAACCAGTTGGCAAATGTTGCAGAGAATTTTTTTTCCCTCCACTTTGTTTGTTTGTTTTTTAATACATGCTGCTACTTTGCTGTCCACAACAGAAGGAGAAGTTTGCTTGGATTTCCACATCCTGGATTTTAAGGAGTATTTTTAACATACTGGTATCTATCTTGTAAAGTGCAGTATTTTAAAATATATTGCCACTTCCTCAGCAGTGGGGCGTGATGGGCTGGCCCAAGCTCTGGAATGAGCCCTGACCTGTGGGTAGTCTGGTTTTGCAGCCCAAGGGAGAACAGTGGAGAGAAGGGAGGTTGTCCCTAGTGAGTGGAAATGGATGACATTCTTTATCAGCTAATCCAGCTGGCATGTACATCCCTACCTCTCAAAGGCAATTTAAGTATGTTTTGGGAGCTGAATCCTGCTTTACTCTCCTCTTTAACTGCACACAACCAAAGCATGATCTGGCCAGTTGTTTGCATTGGCAAAAACTGAAGTCCTTTTCCCTTCCCCGAAAACCTGTCAACATTTTATGTAAATCACCCAAAATGCTGTGGTCCATAGCAGAGGCTGTAATCTCTGTGTGTGCTGGGATGAGTTCAGCTTTCCTTGCACCAGGGATCCAGGCTTGGCAAGAGACTGTGCTGTAGGCTCTGGCTATGCTATGCACAGAGAGGGGCACACTCTTCTCCAGCCATTATTCCTCTGTTCCTGAAGAGCAGTTGTCTTTGCTGTCACATTATGGTAGTTCAGTCAAACCAGATACAGGGATGGGGAAAAGAATCTGTGCCATGGATGAGGCCAGAGTAGGTAAGCTCAGTGTCCCATCTCGGATCCTGGTGTGCACAGTCACACCTTCCTGTGACAGACGAAGCTGGGAATTGCCCATTCATTGCTTAGATTGTAGTCCAAGTGATGCTCTGGTCTGCGGCACTTCCATCATGGGGGCCCATGGCACTGCTGATTCTGCCAAGCACAGTGTTTCTCTGAAAAACTACTAACTGAGGTGAAGTGTTTTTGTAATCTGTCTGGGCACCAAGAGAAGGCCTTTCTATTTATTTGTCATTGCTGACAGAAAATAAGTAAAATGCTTGATGTAGGAAATAAGCGTGATGCAATCCCTGCATCAGTGAGCAGATTAACCCTCTCCCTCATGTATTTATTTCCTGACATATCCTTGTGTCAGGAAAATAGCATGAGTTGGATTTATTTTCCTCCTTTCCCGTACTGTGTTCTTTTGGTCCAAATTTCCTACTCCTCAAGTTGCAGGATGCCTATCAATTTTTTGTTGCTGCATGAGATGACTTGGTCATAGAATATTGCCATTGGATAGTCCAGGGTTTTGTGCTTGGGGATGTAGAGGGAAGGGGAGAAAGAGAAGAGGCTGATAATCCAGATTTTCTGAAATAATGAGAAGGAACCTCAGTGATTTCTCACTTCTTTGTGCTTTCTGCTGTGGGCCTGAATTAAAATTTCCTTGCTCTTCAGTTCTGGTAAAGCAGGAGCCATGTTCTGCTATAGCCATGCTGATACTTCTGTGCTCTGTGAGGTCCCCGTGTTGTTCTCCCTTTTGCTGTGAATTACAACCTTTTTTTATTTTTTTTTTTCTCTGCTGTAACATCCAGTCCCTTATCTAGTCAATTGCTAGATTTTGAAATGCTTTTTATTTCTAAGGGAAGGCTGGCATCATAGAGTCATGGAATGGTGTAGGTTGGAAGGGACCTTAAAACTCATCCTGTTCCACCCCCTGCCATGGGCAGAGACACCCTCCACTATCCAGGCTGCTCCAAGCCCTGTCCAGCCTGATCTTGGACACCTCTAGGGATTGGGCTCCCACAACTTCTCATCCTTATTGTTGTATAAAATGCAGAGGTTAAATGCTTTCTCTGTGTGGATGCAGCAGCACAGTGGCAAAGCACAGTGTGGGCAGAAGCAAAGGGGATGTCAGCCTTGCCCCACTCTTACTCTAGGCTGCTGGTAGGTTACTTTTACACTTTTTTGGGAGTGTTAACTGCAGGATGGTCTCAGATCTTTGCTTGGACTCCACAAGCATTTTGGCACCATAAGTCAGTGAAATGAGTTAAGTGCCCATGAGGGAAATGTTCAATCTCTGCTTTAGCACCCACAACGTTATAACTGAACACATGCAACCCTGGAACTCTGAATGCAATTTAATTTTTTTTCATGCAGAGTTCAAGTTTTTAGGTCAGAAATAATCAGTGAGGAAAAACCCAGTTGTGCTGTTCCATATAAAAGACTTGTATGCCTAAGCAGCTAACCAGGAGCAAATTTAAACAAACAGTCGTGTCAACACATTGTGATGAACTCCACTGGACTGCCTCTCTCATTTTGCTAGCAGAAAGGGTTTTTTTGGTTTAATTTCTAATTTGTAACCTAGTGCAGCCTTCCTGTCTCTTGTAATGTTAATAGATTTGGCACTGAATCAAAAATTGTAGAGCTAAATTTCTGAAAGTCCAGTATTCTACTTAGCTTCTGAAGTCTAACTTTCTGAAAAGTCATCTTTTTTCCTACTTAATCATAAGGAAGGGAAGCTGAGATTTTTGAAATTGCTCTGGGCAGAAGGATATGTTTTACTTGCAGTACTCAATTACTAAATTCTTCCGATAGTTTTGTCAAGTTCACTTAAACAATTTTTCTGTCTTAAGAATGCACTCATAAATTTGTGCAGAGGACAATTCTGCAGAGGAAATCACCCAGGATTTCCCAGGATTTTTTCACGAGAGATTTGTCACTACTGTTTTATGATAACTTGTGCTATCTGGAAGCAGGATTTTCCCAACAAAAAACCCTACTAAAATCACCGATTTCACATGATGTGCAGGCTGTTGAGTGAATCAGATAGAACAATAAGGAGGTATGCAGACTAGGTATGGTCCCTGGAATAACAAACAGAAAAATGGAGCAAAGTCTGCTGCTCTATGTCTCGCTGGGGTAAAGGCAGGTTGGAGCTCACTGCTGTCACGTGTTGGGAGCACTGCTGATAATTCCCTTGTGTTCCTGGGGCAGAGCAGAATCAGAGCAGTTGCAGCATCTGATGAATCAGGAGAAATGGTTCATTTTAACAAAATTAATGTTAACAAAAAGCCTATTGTGGAAGAGTGAAAATCTGTATTATTAGTAAGAGCAAATACTTTCTGATGGCAGCATGGGCACGGTGATTTTGTGTTAAGAGATTGGAAAGAAAAAATCCCATTTGAGAAGTACTTAAGCTATACTTTGCATATCAAAAGTATCTGCCACAGAAAAAACGTTGAGTTCCCAGATACACGTTTAACCAGGAGGGATGTTGAAGTCCCTCTGGACCTGGTTTTTTGTAGCAGGACTGCTGCTGTAGGAATACACTGACTCTGTTATTGAGAACCAGTGCATTAATTTGTGAGTTATTCCCTCTTTGATTTCAAAGGGACAAATGTTACCAGCCAAGAGTTAGGAAAATCTAAGTCTCCTTGGTTGCCAGGTCTGTGGGCTCCACATCCTCAGTCAAATTTCTGTTTTAATAAAGAAAATATCTCGGCTTTGCAGCAAAAATATCACTGTTTTGCACTCGTCTGAGATTCGAAGAAGATTAACTCATACTGAAACTTCTGCACAGCGCTTCCGTGCCAAGGCGGGAAAGGAGTGCTGTTGTGAAGGGAAGCTTCCAATTAAGCAGAAAAAGGAGTTGGTATGCTTTTTGAAACAACATTTGACATCTGTGAAATCTATTAGTAGGAAGTTCATCGGTTCATTTGCCTGGTTTCAGTTTGTATCAGCCAGCCAGCACTCGTAGCTTGTGCAGTGAAGTCTCCATCCAGCTGTCGTATATTAAAGACACTGTGAAAGAAAGGCCCATGTCTTGCTTGTCCTGTCTTCAGGGGTCCACTTCACCATTCATCTCAGGATTTGTTTACACAAGAGCAAGTGAACCTGTGTGCTTCAGATACTGGTGTAACTCAAGAGCAGTAATATTTCATTACTATTATACATTATTATTTTTCTTGGAGGAGACCTGTGTCTCTCCATGCAGTAATGGGTGCATGTTAAGCAATGAACTGTGAGGTTTCAGCAGTATTTTACTGTACTTTAGAGGTAAATATTGAAATAATACCTTTAATTAATATTTTATTTAGCTGTAAAATAATAACACTCTATGGATATATTTATGTATTAATTTTATTATTCCCTGGCACAAGCCCCTCTTACCAAGCCTTTAGGAAAGAAAATACTTGGCAGCTCTGGCTTACCTTGCCTTGTCCATTCCTGAAGTAACTTAGATAATTAAATTCCCTCTGCTGGAGAGCAAGGCTTTTGAGGCATTCCTGGTTTTGTCTGGCTTTAGGCTCTAAATCTGGAGTTGAAAAGAAACATCTTTTTTGTTTGGTTAGCTCTCCCTCCCCCTCTTGCCACTCTGAAAGTCACTGAGTTGGAGGGTTTTCTGCCCTGGTTTAACTCAATAATAGAGAAGAGGTTTAATACGGAAAGCAGACTAAAAGTATATTGCAGTTACGTTACAGTCACATTGTTTCCAGTGCTGAAGAGCACAAAACTTGCTTAGTCGCCTTTCAGCAGAGTTCTTATTTTGTACACTGCAAGTACATGGAGGCAGGCAGTAAATACATAGCTGCAAGTGGAGGGGGAGCACACCGTGCTTATAATTGTCATTATCCTCTCGGAGTCGTGTGTGCCACCTTTAATAGGTCCATAGTTCCTGGTATGTTTGTGTTGCCATCACCCCCAAAAACATTTTAAACACAGTCAGGGATCATCATGTAGAGAAAAGTTGTGTTTAAAGACTTTCTGTGAGTTTATGTTTAGTTTGAAGTATGATTGATTTCAGCTTATAGATAAAAACTCTTGAGTTTTCACAGAACAGTACGGGCGGTGAATAAGGATGTCGAGGTAGTTATTTTGTTGCTGGAAGTAATAATTCTGGAGAACAGTTTACAAACCTACCAGGAAAAGGCAGCAGGAGAAATAATTGGAACACAGTCTTCTGAAGGCATTGAAGTGATAAAGGCTTGTTTGCTAGTATGGGCACCAGGCAGCACAGTTCTTGGAAAACCAACAGAATCTTCTTGTTATTCAGTCTTTACTTCTCTTTTGCACCCTTCTATTGGATAATGGCCTCTCAGATTAGCTGTGCTAAATGTAAAAGCTGCTAATCAATAGCACGAAGGTGTGACCAAAATTGCATCCCACAAGCCTGCAGCTTAAACAAGGAGCTGGAATCGAGTGATTGGACAGGAGTGTAACAAACACATCAAAGCAGCTATTTACCCAGAATGAAGCCAGTAGGAGAAATGAATTCAGGCTGACTTTAAATAGATACAAAGGTTATTTAAGGTAAAATGTGCTATTGGAGCGGATTCTGTCTGTTGCAAGAGAGGAGCAGACTACGGGTGATTTTGTGGTGAGTGTTTTCATGTCGTCTTTGCTATCAAACTGTGGTTGCAGTGACTATTTGAATTCCTGACTGAAAGCTTTCAGCATCTCTAGAGCAGCCAGCTTTTGGAGGGGTATTACCTGCTCATATGTGGCCTCCAAAATGTCAGAGATAAGTGGGTGATGTAGTGGGTAAAACACAGTAACTGCATAATTTTAAATACAGCAGGAGTAGAAGGAAAGACTTTAGACTTGGTAAGAAACGTGCTACCTTCTTTCATGTTGTCATCCTGAAACTGAAGCTATCATTCCAGAACGCTCAGAAACGTGTCAAAGGAAAGGGTTTTGCCTGTTTTCTCAGACAGCGAAAGCAAAACATAAAAGAAAAAAATAACCCCATGTATTTTTCTACTGCAGTCTCTTTACATATCTCTGTTATGGACATTTTGAAATGATATAAAAGAAGATAATGGCTAATCAGATCCTTTAAGTATAGTGTGGGAGTTTGAAAGGGAAACCACAAACTCTTTATCAATTCTAATGTGCTCGTACTCAGTGTATTGGAAGACGAGCCTTATGCCGTGATTTTTTTCTTTATTATTACTCCATAGTGTTCTTGGTGAGATTTTAGGAATCTTAGTATCTCCTTGAGTATCTCTGCAGCGGCCTCAGATGTGATTTCCATCTCCCACGTGTGAAATAAAGTTGCAGAGTGTGGCATATACATGGCATACCTTGTGCTGCCCTCCTGGCAGCATTGCAGTCCTGGCAGTGATTTGAACCACTGACACAAGAATTGCTTGTGGACATCTGTAAGACCTCTCTCCCTCCCTCTCCTTCCATTTGAATCTCCAGATGTATTTTGGACTTTACCCTAGAAAGACACATGAACTGCTTCAATACAAATGTAGCATTCATTTTGTGCAGCAAGGGAGTAATTGTTTTAGAGCAATTGTAAAAGACTTTGAAGGGATGTGAAAGATCACACAACTTGTTTGTTTTTCACAAAATCTGTGCTGCAGACTACTGAATTCAAATTCAGAAGGTCCCAGCAGGATTTGGCCAAGATTCCATAATAGGTGATACGCTGAAAAATGTGGATGAGGTTGCTTACATCTGAAATCTGATGATCAAGACCTTTTGAGCTAGGGCCCTACTTGGTGTAAACATTGGGTAAAGCTTTAAATAGGAAGAGGGTAGATTAAAATTAGGTATATATGGAAGAAGTTCTTCCCTGTAAGGGGAGGTGAGGCCCTGGCACAGGTTGCCCAGAAAAGCTGTGGCTGTCCCATCCCTGAAAGTGTACAAGGCCAGGTTGGATGGGATTTGGAGCAATCTGGGATAGTGGAAGGTGTCCCTGCCCATGGCAGGGGGTGGAGCTGGATGGGCTTTAAGGTCCCTTCCAACCCAAAGCATTCTGGTATTCTGTGATCTTAAGTCCAGATGCAGTAAAGCTCTTGGACAAGTGGCCAGCACAAGTATATGCTTGTGTTCAATTGATTTGCTCAGCAGGACATAAGCAGGTGATTAGAGCTGACTGCCTGCCCGAGACTGCTGGAACAGTCTGACTATCCTCAACAAATGTTGATATAGAATATGGTTTTGATAATGTTCCAGAAAAGCTGTATGAGCTCATCAGGGGTTTTCCTCTAAATAATTTTTTTAAAAAGGTGGGGGTTTTTTAATGGACCCAGTCCCCACTGTCTAAGGCTAATATGAAGGCTTAACATAAAAATAAGCTTTGGATGTGTGTGTGAGTGTGTGAACACATGGGATGAAGTGATAGGGTAAAGTCTAGAGTTTCTGTTACTTTTTCATCAAACCAGTCTTTTTAATTTGTTTTATGTAGAGTGCAAATTTGCATGTTTCATAGTTCAATGGTGTAAGATTTTTCTCAACTTTCAGTACTGCCCAGAGCTTGCAGCCCTCATCTTCACTCACATGCATTCCCTCCATGTCACTCTAGCAATTCAAAGCAGCCTTTTAAAAGGGCTGTCAGTCAAAGTATAATGCAAGCAACAGGTTTGGTTTGAACCACATCTTTGCTAAGGTCCAGTTGTTATGATCAGTTCTAAATACCCGTATGGATTGGACCTATACTAAAAATAAGTG
Organism: Rhipidura dahli; assembly: GCA_013399225.1. Classification (NCBI taxonomy): domain Eukaryota; kingdom Metazoa; phylum Chordata; class Aves; order Passeriformes; family Rhipiduridae; genus Rhipidura; species Rhipidura dahli. The sequence goes on along the minus strand of VXAC01007218.1, from coordinate 621,693 downwards.
CAAAACCATAGAAGTAAATACTGCAAAACCACAACTATGGATCCAGATTTTCAGCAGAGCTCATCTTTTATAAAGGATAGAAGCTCTGAGGTGAAGAACTTTCAAGAAAACCAGGAAGCATTGATCACCTCAAGGAAAGAGCCTCAAATCACTATTGGAGGCTTTGCCCATTGTGCAAAAGAAACGGCCTCTGACTTTAGAAGTGCCGTGTGATGGTGGTGGTGGGGGCTGTACCCATGTGCAATGGCGCTGGTACAGAGTGGGAAAGTGGCCTCTGTGCATCCTCCGATGTGTGTTGACAGCTCTCTCCCTTCCCCTTCCCTTCCAGGTGAACGCCCCTTCCACTGTAACCAATGTGGAGCTTCTTTTACCCAGAAGGGGAACCTGCTGAGGCACATCAAGTTGCACTCTGGGGAGAAACCGTTCAAATGTCCCTTCTGTAGCTACGCCTGCCGGCGGAGGGACGCCCTCACAGGACACCTCAGGACACACTCTGGTGAGCCCACCTTGGCTTCTCCTCACACTTCTTCCTTCCTTTATCACTACCGTCCCAGTGCAGCAGGTAGTGAAAATAAAGTGTAGCTCTGGGTCTGTACCATCCTCTTCAGAGAGTGCAGCTCTCAACTTTGGGAAAGCCTTGATGTGAATCAGAAAAGTTGTGGTTCAGCCACACCTCTCCTTTTGTGTAACTGAGCTCTTCAGCTGATGCTATCGCATTTCTCTCTCAGTGTCTCCTTGGGTGTATCCTGGCTTCGATGGCAGATTGTTTTGACACTCTGGGCCCCAAAGTGGCCGTGAAATTCCAAAGATCACAAAGAATAACTGTGGGCTCTTGGAAGCAGGCTTTGTAGTTCATACCCATTTCTTCATCTAATAAATGCCATATGCTGGTTGAGTTCAAACTTGTTCATCTTTCAAAGCCCTCTAAATTGCATTTTTGATTCAGTTAGATCTTGCTGTGAAGTCCTAGCTCATGGCAGCCATGACACTCACTCTAGAGCTGAAGGTGGTCAAGAGAGATTGGGTTTCTCTTGCCTTGTTAAGTGATAGGATCATGTCTGTATCAAGTCTATTTGATACAGTTTCTTAATAAGTTGACAAGAAGTACTTGTGTCTCATAGCTGTGTGCTGGTAGTTGTGTTGGAGCCCCAGCAATTGAGATCAGCTGTTTTAGTCCCTGGTATTAGTCTCTGTCCCTGCACCAAGGGGCTGCATTCTGCCCACTTACTCATCTGTGTAGGACTCCTGAGTAAGATCTTAACTTGCTGTGTTTGTATCTCCTGAACATTCATCTTTTGTGTTCAGGCCATTTATAAGAGGCTGCGTGTTTCATTGTTGAATGAGCAGAGATAAGTGGACTGTTTGCAAGTGACAGCATTCTAGATGAACTCCTTTGAGGTGTTAGCAAATGTGTGACTCCTGAAACACAGTGATGGAAGTGGAACTGCAGGCAGAAATCCTGCATGAATTTCCTGACTCTTTATGTGTATTTCTTCTACAGAATCAACCTCACTTCAGTAGGAGTTTCTGTTTTACGAGCATTGAGTTGGCCTTAGGACACAGACTGCTCTGGCATTTCCTAGAATAGGAAAGGGTAAGCTGGTAAGCTTCTTCAAGTAGACTTGGGAGTATGCAGGAAGCTGTATTGATGGAAAAAGCTGACAGAAAGCTTGAACTTCCAAGAGACTACAAGAATTGAGACTAGGCTGGAAGAGAATTGCTTAAGCTGGATTTGATCTGAAAGTCAGTAGGGAAAATGTCTGTGGAATAGTGCACTGCAATTTTCACACATATGACAATAACTGTAGTTTCAACTGTAAATTTAAAAAGAAAACAGAGCACAATACAAATGTTCACAATTAAAACAAAAAGGGAGTTGGGGCAAAAAATATCCCACATTACCAAATACAAATATTCCAGTTGAAGAACTTTTCACAATATAAATATAGATTTTGTTACCTAGATACTGCCATTGATGGAGATTGTTCTTCCTGTGTGAAGAGCACGTGGCTGGTGGTTCTGTGTTTTGCGTGAGGATGAAATGTAAAGGTGTGGGATTTTCAGATGGCACCTAAGCTGCTTAGCACAAGTTCCGCTGGAGCTCCTTCCCTAACTGACTTAGCCGTGTTCAGCTCTGCTCAGTTTGTAATTTTAGGCTTTGTTTTCAGTGGAGAAAGTGTCAACTTTCTAAGCACTCAGATACAGGAGCTTTCAGTAGGGGGCCAGCAGGAACAGACAAGTGCTCCCTCAAAACTGTCCAAGCCAATTCTTAGAGTAGTGCTCACAGGTGAAGAGTTAAAACCTGGATTATTGCCCTAAAACCTGGCATCCCCCTGCATGAAGGTGAAATGCCACTCTGACCGTGGGCAGGGAAATTAAGGTGTCTGTCCCTGCCATATAAGCAAGCTGGGTTGGCTTATGCACACCTGGGTCATAGGAAAGATGGGTAGATTGGGTAGATGTCCCCTAGGGACTTTAAATAGTTTCATATCAGTGTGCTATACAGGCATTCTGCACTTTCATAAGGCACACAGCAAAGTCTGTAAGTAGGCCTGGAAGGTAGAGCAGATCCAGCAGCTGCAGCAAAGGTCTTTTCCAACCTAAAAGATTCTATGATTCTGTCAATGTTTACATCTTCTGCTATTTCTGACTAGAAAAGAGGATATTGGCTGAAATATACAAAGAAGAGGTTGAAAACTGTTTTGAAATATGAGACTTCAAGCCACTTTCAATCTGGTACACTTAGTGTCTAAATTGAGGTGAGTCTGAAAATACTTTTTTAAGAGGAAAGCTCTCCAGATCAGATCCTCAGCTGATGGAGATTGGAATTACATCCCCTAAGTAAGGAAAGTACTTCTGTTTTGTACCAGCTGAGAATCTGGTGCATGGTTTTATAAATGCAGCACAGATTCCCTTTTGTAAAATGTGTATGTGTATTCTTTTCCTCCTTAAATAAGAGATTGCTATTAATAAAAAATAAAATACCAAAGCAAAACCCCTTAATCTTTTCTCCTTCCCAAGAAGGTTTAAACTACTATGGGAGGTAATTAACGCAATAAAGGAGTTGACGAATTCTGTTTTATCTCTTTTTTTGCCCTCTCAGTTAGTTTGATTTTTGGGTTTGAGAGCACTTTGCTTGTGTCCCCACTTAGTCAGTGAAATCATCTCACTGCTGCTTTTTAGTCAATTTTTCCTGTGCTTAGTGCAGTTTTCATACAGTACAACAGGAAAGGTAAAAAGATTATGAGATGTACATGCAAACAGAAATAAGCAGAAGCATCTCTGAAATCTCTGAAATAGCTGATACTTACTACTTACTTAAAAATAATTGCTTTTTTTTTCTTTGGATTGATGTTTGTTCATGCTTTTTAATATTATTTCCTGTTGATGTGAAAATGTTTCTAAGCATCACAATCTACATTTTGATTTATCTTCTTGTGCAGAATAATATCTTACTGTGTAAGTGTTTCCAGGCTGAGTGGTTAACAAAATACTGCTTTGCATCTGTAATGCTGCTACTACTGTTTAGCCCTAAATAATTAAGGACTTATCTTGCAGTGATTTACTCCAGTGATTATTTACCTTTTACGGACATACGGAGTTCTGATGAACTTTATGTCTATATTTTCCTCCCACATGCAGCTGCTTTGGTTTCAGGAATATAATGATGCCTTCAGGACATCAGTAGGAAAATGCCTGGGGAGAGATTCATGCACAGACTTACACTAAGAGTGGGCATGTACCTCAGGGTACTTACAGGGCTTTCAGGTGTTGTTTTCAGAATTAACTCCATAGTTCCACAGAGAGGGCTTCCAGGATGGGAATGTAAGGACAGCCTGTGGAGTGCTGGGTCAGAAGTTGGTAGCCCCCTCCTGCAAGATGCATTGGACAAATCAGCGGGGATTAGCTTCACCTTGCCTGGCTTTTGCTGTTTTAAAAGGAAAAATATCCAGGCAAAGCAGTCTGCTGATGGCATTCACAGAGTACCTGCTGTCTCACCCTGAGACACGCCTGTCTTCTCCATCCTCTCTGGAATTGCACAAGACAGTGGCGAAGACAAACTATGAGAGAGAAATTCTGCTGTAGACACCTAATAAACAAACCCCAGAAGTTTTAAGGGAGGCAGCTGAATCTGACAGGTCAATCTGATGGTTAAAGCCATCCAGATGTTGACCTCTGTACTTTGAAAGGTATGACAGCCTGATGCTGTTTTACCCCAAAAAGCCAGGCATACACAGATGGGCATATAAACTTAGCAGTTATGTTTTGGCATGGATTTCTCTTGTGTCTAAAATGGAGCTAAGTCAGCTCTCCCCTCATAATGCTGTTGTGAACATAAATGCTCTGACTGTGCCTGAAAAAGTCAAGGCTGCAGTGATGACCAATGTGGAAGAGTTTGTAGCAAACACAGGCACCTCAGTTTTCAGAGCAGGGCTTGGGCAGTAAGTCAGAAATGAGGGATAGGATCACTTGCTAAGGAGAAAACAAAACTTGGAATAGGTTTTGAGTTAGTGAGAATCATCCATCCATTGCACTAAGTAAGGATGGTCCTGAATCCAAATTGTTTAGTGCTTAAAAGACTGTCTCATCATGTGTCCACACTAACTGTCGACATGAACATTAATTCTTGAATTTCCTGATTTTTCTTTTTACTTGGCAGCTTCAGTCATGTTCATTACTGTGGGAGTATGTAAGTGTTATTCATATAAGAAAGCAGTTTTACTGTCTGTTTCTTCGTAAAAAAAGGGGGTAGTCAGATTATTATTTTTTCACGGAAGATTGTCCTCACAATACATTTTAAAATTTGCTTCAAAGCTACTGCTTTCCTGCTTAGAAATTGTTCCATCCAAACAGGTTTTTTACTTTTAAGAAATACGTATTTTTCTTCCCCCTCTTCTTCCTGCATTGCTGCTGCATGTTGTTTGTTTCTGCCCAACTCTTCAGTATTGCTGAATTAGTGGTACCCCTTTATTGGAAAAAGAAAAGCAGAAAGTTTTTGTTGGTTAGCAAGTCCATCTTCCTCATCTCTTCTTGTCTATGAGGACTTTCCTCTCAGCCCTACCTGGGCAGCAGTGTGCACACGCCTGGGGCTGGATGGCAGACCTGAGGAGTGCTATCTGTATGTCCAGCTGCGCTTGGAGGTAGAAGGAACCTGTTCCCTAATCCTGATGACATGCCTGTCTCAATACATGTTGGGGAGAGTCCCAGTTCTGAGTGGCTCAGTTTGGCTGAAAAATTGGATGAACAAGTGCTGGAATACACTGTGCTGTGCATGAGTTCCCAGCTGTCAAAAACCAGTGAGAATTACTGAAACAGTGGCAAGGATGGTTATTAAGAATAATGAAGTCAATATTTTAAACTGCTCTTTTTCATCTTGGGGGAACTTTTGCCACTATTAACATCTCCACTCTTAAAAGGCCCAGTATCTACTCTATAACCATGTTTTTGAGGATGGGAATGTCATAATTAGATGAATCTTGTGATCGGAAGTCCTCATTACACTCTGAACTGGACTGACTCAAACACTTTGTGAATGGGGAAAAAAATTAAAACCAGACACGTAGGATACTATCTCTGAAAAATCAAATGTGTATGTGAAGAAACAAGGGGCTATTTTGCATACAAATCCCATTTCTTCAAGTAGGTTAGCAAACAGCATCTTCCCTCAGCTGTGATGAGCTGGTGGGTATTTATTCTGTTGATCTGATACTTAAAGCTCTATTTAATCAGGCAGAGCTGCTCTTCCTCTCAGGTTTTCTTATGCTGTTTCAGTTAAACTCAGTGGAATTACCCGCGTCACAAAATCATTTTGGGTTTTTCTTATCGGGCTGCGGGTTCCAAACCGCTGTGAGCATGTGCACAATCCTGCAGCAGCTCTGCTTCTCATTAGTGCTTCCAGCACCTAGAGGCCTTCACTCTGTGCTCGGAGAGAGTCTAAAATCTCTGCTATTCTGCTTTCCATTTATTTGTGTGTGCCTTTTTAGAAGGTAAGCTCAAAATGTGTACAGGGGTAGGAGTTTGCTATGCCAGGGCTTCATCCCCTGGGGATCCTTATTTAAAATTTAATCCTCTGTGGAGCCCTCTTGTATCCTGTGCTTTGTTAAGGCCCCACAGGGACTTGGAGTGGAGGGGTCGTCTTCATGTCCAGAGCACTACTGTGGTAAATACTGGTATCTGCTATATGGAAAGATTATCTTTTATGCTCAGAATTATCTCGGTATAGAATCTTGGTCTTTTCTACAGAGCATTATTACCACTGAGAAATCATTAATCAAAGAAATCTTTGATTTAAAGATGCTGTAGGATCTTGATCCTACATTCCAGCAAAAGTACATTTGATCTTTGTTTTCAGGGGAACTTTTGAAAAGATATGGTTCCACCCAAAGCAATGAGTGTTCACTTTTATGTTTTGGACTTTAAAAGTCTTGAAATTCCATAAAGATTCCTTCTTATCTGCTGCACTTTAGGAATCAGTCTTTAACTGTTCCATGCAGGAAATCTGCTTCTGACAGATAAAACAGAGAAAGGGGAGGAGTGGTCCTGGCAAGCAAAGGTAGATGGGCTGTGTACCAACCTCATGAATCCCTCTCTCTCTTAGGACTGGGTATCAGCTTTTCTTCTCTTTTCCCTCACTCCTGTCTGGAGTGTGTGATTGAGGTAGCAGGAGCAGATGCCCTACAGCTCCCTGTCTCTTGTAGTGTCCTGGTGCAAGCAAGAGGTGGTCTGTTCTTTTAGTGCCTTGGAGCTCCCTGTAAATTGGCTGCATAGGAAAAGACTCACCCCTCTCCTAGAGATGAGAGATGCCAACACCATGGGAGCATTCTCATTCTTAATGTCAGTTCGCAGCAAGATTAGCAGGCGCTAAGATTTATCCTGGTGTCTGTGAGACTAGTCTGGTCCCTCCTGCTGCCTCTCCCAGTGGACCGTGGCTTTGATATGTCTCTGCCAGGTCTACCAGCAAGTCCTCTGCAGTGCTTGGAGGTAACAAGGTTCTTGTTTAGGCAGCTGCACCACGGTGTAGGATTCATATACCTGTGCAAGGATGGAAGTTTGTCTTTGGGATGAAACCGCTGACATCAGTTTTCTTTGTGTCTCCTGTCTCCCCTCCACATTAGCAATTCACATCCTGGCATCATTACCCAGATTCTGTCCCTCTCTGTGTTGCCTCAGGCCCCATGGAACGGAACAAAGCACCTGGTCCTGCCCTTCTGGGCTGCAGTTTGGAGAGGGCACAGGCCCCTCTCCAGTGCTGGGTGCTGCCAGTTCCTAGGCCAGCCTCCTGTTCTGGAGCAGCAAATAAGACAGTGACTTTCTTTTTCCTCTGGGCTTTTATTCTGCCACAGTGCTGTATGTGGGATTTCACTGGCATCAAAAAAGCGTGAATGTGGTAAGACTTCTGCATATAGAGCAGCAGTGCTTCTAAACACCAGGCCTAACCTGTTTTTTAAACATCCAGAGAGACTGTTTCTGTTGCTTCCCTAGGGAGACAGTTCCACTTCCCATCTGCTTTTTATAGCTGTGACTCTCATCCTGATATTTAACCTTAATTATTCTTTCTTTTGGTGCAGATTATTGCTCTTTCTAACACTATGTTTTGTGACTGTGAGTAATTCCTGTGCTCAGTTTACACTATGATAGGCTGTAGTCATATGTCTAGCATTGATTCTGTTCTAATCTGTCTTTATTTTCCAATTCTCTAGTCTCTTTTTTATTACTAATTTTGAATGTTTTTGCTACTCTTATTCACTTGTTTATAAGGGACCTAAATTACAAAGTCATATGATGCTTTGGAAACAGGGGCCAATACAGATGGACCCCTTAACCTTATCTCTGCCTCAGCTGCCTGCCAGTAAAATGGAAATAAAGAGCACTTCTCCACCTAGTTGAGATGGTGAGAGGACAGGAATCATACCAAGGCACACACATATTGCTGCGATGAAGGTCATGTAAGTACATCGAAGAGTACTCGGTGCTGCTGGTGCCCCAGCTGCACAGTGCTTTACATGATCTCCTTAGTTTTACTTAGCCTTTATGCAATAGTGAAATGAGATAATTACAAAGTGGAAGGAATAATAACTTTGTATTGTTACCATAACCACTGAGGTATTAGACCCTGATACCAATGTGATTATCTCAGACACAATAGTAAGGTGATTATTAATAATACTAAAGGACTTAGACTGCAATTTTTGCATCATTTCTTTAAAAACCCCTATCTATTCCATCAGCCCCAAGCCTGTGTGAAGTGGGTATGAGTTGTTGTCTCCTTGTTATCTGTTTTTCAGTGATGAGAAAATGAAACAGGAAAACCCCCATGAGACCCAATTTGCAAATTGAGGGACCTAAGCACCAAGGCAGCTTTGTGTGCATCACTTGTCTTTCTGCACCAAAACTGCTGTGGACAGGCTGACGGGTGGGGTTCTATAAGCTCAGGCATTTAAAGATCTGTAGTCCTTTGCTTCTTTCAGTTCCAGCTAGAGGAGCCTTGTTCTCCTTGTCACCAGGGATTGTTTTAGAAATCCAGTATTTTTAGGCTCAAGTTGGCACATGTACATAGAAACCCAGGATTTAAGGTGCAGGTATTGCATGTGCAGGGAATTGGGTGTCTCATTGCATTAGTATAAGCTTGAAGGATGCAATGCAACTCACCAGGAGCTCTCCTGCTCCAGAGCCAGCCACCAAGGTATCTGCAGTGGGTTTTGCAGACTGAGATTCAAGAGGTAACAGAGAACTTTTTCATGCAGTTGCGATGCAAACATGGTTTTGACTTGACCAAGCCACAGCTCAACAAAGCCAAGACCACTTCTTGCACATACTCTGAGCAGCAAATACCACAGCAGCTCTAAGGAGGAAACAAGTGTTGGGTTCTTTTTTTCCCCTGAGAAAATTGTTTTCAAGGGCAAAAAGCTTCTGCATATCATCTCTGGGGAAAGGAGACCCAACATTTGGAGCTGTCCTTTGTCAGCTCTTGAAGGAGTTTGTGAAACCTTTCAGCCTGAGAATGTTTGAGCTTAGAACCCAACCGTGGTGTGAGGTCTTCTTTCATTGATATCTTGGAGCTGTGTTACGGGGCAGTGTGAAATGGAGAACCGCCCCTGACATTTTTGACAGCATATGTTTTAAGGTGTAAGAGAGGTATTTTTGCCATCGGAAAAGGAAGAAACTTAAGGGGGACAAAAATAACCCATAACCCACGCCACAGCAGAGTTGAGGAAAGCTGCTAGTGATACATTCTCCCAAGCTCTCAGCAGCCTGTAATTATGAATTGGCTTACAGCTAAGATATTGATGGATATCACTCAAGAAGGAAAATGAGAATGTCTAGATTTTTTTACAGTGAACCTGTACTGAACTCTGGGTGACTTTCCTCCTATTTATAACCCTGTGTGAAGTTCAAGGAAACTTGTCCTGGAGGTTTCCCATGAGAGGGAACTGTGTTTTTACCTGACTAAAGCTCTCTGGATATTTTCCCATTTTTTATTTGATCTAAGTGTGAACTTTCTCCACCCTCTGCCCCTCCTTCCTTTCTGGAGTGGTTAGAGAGGTTGATTGCAGCCAGGATTACACAAGAGATGCCAGTTGCACACATGTTTTGCATAACTGTGCTGTGTTGATTTCAGACAGGGTGCCCCAAGTTCCCTCCCTGCCTTGCAACAGCGAGTCAAGATCTCTATCTTCATTCCTGAAGCTGGAGAAATGCTGGTGAGGTCCTCAGTATTGAACTTTTGACTAAGAGCACCTGGATGGGACACTGCCCCGCTGCAGTGCTATCCCTTTGGAAGAGCCTCTGGTTTCACGTTGTTGGGCTCTTTGTACCAAAGGTGCAAGAGTCCTTCTGCCTCTGGGAAGTGCTGCAAGTGATCAATGCCAGCTGCTCTGTGTTAAGGGAGTGTGCTCCTGAAGCACATGTCCTTTTTTTCTATTCCAGCAAGAGGCATAAATGTTCTCATGTGCTCTGAGACAGTTAAGGACCTCTCTTGGTGAGACTCCTGACTGGAAAATTTAGACAGGCTCATCCCAGTGTTCATTTTGGGGCTAATTCAATGTGGCTCTTGTCTTTAGAAGCAATGAGGTCTGTGTGATTTCAGTGAGAATTAGAGGCTTTGTCAGCCTAAGCCTTAGCCTGTGTTCTGGTTCCTTTTGCCAGGAAATAGGTACTTTCTCCCTCCTGCCTCATTAATTTGGAGTGCAAGTCAAGACCAAACTGCATGGGGCTTTGAACAACCTGGTCTTAGTGAAAGGTGTCCCTGCCCATGGCAGGAGGGTTGGAATGAGATGATTTTCTGTCCCAAACCATTCTGTGATTCTGTGACAGCAGCACAGCGTCCTCCCGTTGAACATAACTGGGGCTGTTCCCACCCTCGTGGGATAGAGCTGGCCTCACAGGTAGCTAGAGCCCAAATGATGTAAGGGCTTCAATGTCTTTCTGAAAAATAAATCACATGCAAAAAATACACTGCGGAGAATGCGATGTTGAGATTTTTATATAGAAAAGTGACATGGGCCATAGACTCTCTCTCACTTGGATACCCTTCATGTGCCTGCATTTTGCTAGTTTCCTTGGAGACAGTGTCTTGTCTGAGAGCAGTTAGCCTTGGCTAGGAAAGGCCTGACATTTCTGGTTTGTGGGATAAGGCTGTGCTGATGAATTTTCCAACAACCACAGAGGCAGGATTTGGTACAAATACAAGCAATTATAAATAGGGTTATCATGTGGGCATCTCTAATACCCCTCTGGGGACACCACTGGAAAGTCCCTGGTGTGAGAGCAGGGTTCAAAGATCCTCGAGGAGAGCCCAGCGATTCCTGTCCCTTGGGTATCAGAAACGTTTGAGAAATTTCTCCCTTACCTTTCCTTCTTACAAAGAGCTGAGTCAGCTGGACTGGCATGTCTGGAACTCTGTGGCACCGGAGCAGGCAGGCTGCCAGCAGCATTACACACCGCATCCAAAGGAACACGTCACTCCTCTCTCTCTCCTTTTTTTTTTTTCACTTTGCAATCCCCACCCTCTTCCTTTTATTTTTCCTTGTTGATCCGTGTAGGTGAGTCAGAGAAACCTGCTCATCCACAGCCTGTTCCTTCTTGCCAAATCCTGAAGCAGCACTCCCAGTTCTTGTTGGGTGTCAGGAATAGGTTATGAAAACAAAAACTGATACAGTTGGTGTACTGGCTATGGAGCCCATAGTATAAATGCATACTGAATGTGCCACTTAGAATGCCTTCCTAACTGAAGGAATCTCTTTTATACGAGACACATTATTCTGTGGTTCATATATAATATTAATTTTATTCCTATAAAACAACATTTTCCCTGTTCCCAGATGGAACAGGGAAATTGTTTAAGGCATAAGGAGGCGGGCGTTTAGGGGGAAAATCCATCTTAATTCCACTGAATTTTGAAACAACAGAAGAATGAAAAATTTCCAGTAGGAAAAAAAGGTGGTTCACTGAAGTGGTTTTGGCTGATGTTTTGGTACCAATTGTAGTTTTTCTAATCTGAATAATTTCCATGGATATTGCCACAATTCCTCAGAGTTCACAATACTGATGAGTTTCTGACCCCAGGAATTAAAACATTGCGAATCTGAATTCCCATATCATAGATACTTTCAAATAAGAGTGCAAGATGATAAATCGGCCTTTTTATTTACCTTACAATATTTATTTCTTGAGTGGGAAGGGAGTGAGTGAGCAAACATGCAAGTTAACTTTTTCTCTTTGGTCAGCTGACTCTAGGAGCTGGGAGCTGAAGGAAAGCATGGTGTGGTGTCTGACTTGGGGTGAAACTGAAGGTGTTGGTAATGCTATAGGGTCAGGAGTGTCTCACTATCCACAGCTACATTTCCATCAGGAGGCATCAAAGCCTTGAATTTTGGCATCTTGTGTTGGAATGAAGCAGTTCAGCTGCAAAGAACCAGGAAAAGTGCTTTGTTGGACTTTTACAATGCCATAGTAAAATGTCTGTGTTAGCTATATATTGTGAAAAATGTATCCATTATGTTCACACTACTTACTTCTACAAGCAGTGAGTTTGTTCCAAGGGCTAAAAAATGAGCCAACTTTGAAAGGCTGCAAGTACAGTTCTGGTTGAGAAGCACAAGATTTCTGTCTTGATCAGCATGGAGTGCTGGAGTGCAGGCCCTGGGACAGGATCACACCTTGGTGAAGAGAAGGGAAAGGCCATTTTGTGTCAGATGATATGTAACTCTTAGTGAGATACAGTCATTTCTGGAAGTTAAAGCCCAAGACAAGAGGACAGTAAAGTTTACTGCCCAGCCACCTTCTGCAGGGGAGGAACCCAGAGGGGCCAACAAAAAAGGACTTGACAAAGGCAAGACACCAGTGTCACAGGTGGGAATGAACCCAGATGTTCTAAATTCCCATCTGCTGACTCACACAAATTAAAAGAATAGATGTAAGGAAATGATAAAGATTTTTTTTTCTTCCAGGTATTGAGGAACAAGAAAATTTACATCCTTTCAGTCTTGATTCAGACTTCTGGGTGAAATCACCTTTTTTAAAGAGCCTAGTGAAGCCTTCAGTATGATTTTTTTTTTCATTAGGGAATGTAGTTAATTATATTCAGAGTTTCCTTAATTCCCTGCTTTTACAGGAAACCTGTTAAAAGTATTTTTGGATGCTTAGAGAGCTATTTGCTATTGTCCAGCTTTTCTGTCTTTACTTTCAGCCTAAGCAGTTGCTTTTTCTTCCCTTCTTTTCTTTTTCTTCCTTTTGGTTTAATTTCACACCCATATTTAATTCCCTTTCATTTTGTCTGCCTCCTTTTCAGTCACAATTAGGTTCTGAATCTATCCAGGACTTGTAGTTCAAAGCTAATTGCATCAAAAATGAAACATCCTAAACCCCAAAATCTTTCCTTCCTCCCTCCCTTTCTACTCATTCTCTCTACTAAAAAAACCTAAAAAATCCTGGGTATTAAGAAGTACTCTGAAATTGCTGTTGTTTAATTTTTGTATTGAAACAAACAAACAACCACCCCCCAAACAAACAAAGAAACCCCACACAAACCGAAAACAGCAAAAATCACAAAAAAAAACCAACTAGGAAAAATATTGAGAGTAACAGTAATGCAGAATTTTATTACTTAGAAAGGATTAATGTAGCTTCAATATCAGACCTAGAGACTTGATGTAGAGGTTTGTGCTAGAGCAGCAGCTGCCCAGTATCTCAGATTCCTTGCTTAAAGTTCCCCATCATACTTTAAAAGATGGATGTTAACATTTGCTGTTAACTTTGTTGTGCTGAGAATTGTCTTCCTACAAAATGGTCATGACTTCCTCCTGCCAAATACTGTGGTTAATTTTGAACATGGAGCAGTAAGGACCACTGGTGTCAGTGAGAAAAGTCCCACCTTTATTTTGAACTGCTCTGCATCGTGGGTGATAAACACAGGTGTTGTGAAGCAGAGAGCAAGAGGAGGGGATGGGAAGGCTGCACAGGTGGAAGGAGACAGTCTGCTCTCTTGCTGTTTGACCTCATTTAACACTGGTGCAAGACATGGCAAAACCACATGCCTGAACAGCAGATCTTGACGGGGGTAGCACGAAGGCATGGGCTACACTACTTCCTGGGCAGTTAGAAAAGCGTGAATAACAACTTTCATATCCCAATGGAGCCCATTAGTTTCACAGCCTGACCTGCTTTTGGAAGCAAGATTCCCTTCACTGTTGGCCTTGATCAAAATAAGTGAAAACTCCCAACATCAGTGATTGGAAAAAGAAGAGGAGCTGTCAGTATTACTCTTCCCAAGTTGCTGTTATCTTCATGACAGCTTGATCTTAATAGTCTGTCTCCAAAACTTTGTTTCTGACAGTGACAAGAAAAGGGAGAACTTACAGGAAAGGGAGTGTGTTCTTCTTACCTGCTACTACAAGACATAAAACTGAAAGATGCCAGGTGCTAAAAGATGCTTTTTCTTACACAGGAACATGTAGGTGGAACAGGGGAACTCGTTGCCATGGGGTGACAAGAAATGAGTTAAGGGCTTGCTCAATGATTTTATGCAGGAGAAAACTTACCTAGTGTTACAGTGAAAGCTCAGCCTGGTATTCTCTCTTTCTCCTGTTGTTTATATAGTATAGGATACCTGGTAGCACTTTGGCACTGCCTGCTCCGAATAATTCTTCTGTTCTGTTGGATTTGTAATGCTCTGGGGCTTCTGCAGGATATGCAGAGGGGCTGCGCTTGGAATAAATGCAAACTGCACACAGCTGATATGAATGGGCTTCAGCATATTGCTCCCATAGACAAATCTGGCCCAACATCCACATTTCTTTTACCCTAAGAGGAAACAAATACCCCCAAACAAAAGCACTTGTGAAGGGAGTGTTTGTCCAGCCGCATTCCTGATCTGCACCGAAATACCCACACCCTGCACTGCCCCAGGAGCTGTTCCTCCCCACCTGCAGTCGGAGCTTGGCTGATGACGTGTGGATCTCCAGGCACCTCCTGACATTCCTGCTGAGCTGTGGCACTGACAGGGAGCGGACAGGACAGGGCAGAGAGGAACAACAGGCCAACCTAAGCTTGTTTTCATTTTACCTGCTCACCCTGTTGCTGGGGCAGGGTTAAAATGAAGAGAAGCCAATGAGCACATTTTGGAAGATTTGCCTTGTGAACTAATTAACACTCCACTTATCAAGTCAACTTGATATAATGTTAAAGGTCTGAAGTGGAGTGGAAAGTACAGAGCTGGTACACAAAGTTAAGGTTTAACCTCTTTTCTTCAGCCCATTCCCGCCCACATCCAGATAGCATGGAGACATTGCAGGGTTGGAGGCTCCTTTCCAAAGTCACCTCTTGTATTCCGTGGAGGGCCTCTACCCCTTTAAAAATAAGTGATGGTAAACCTGGCTGCTTTTAAGTCACTTTGAACCCAGCCAGGTGATAAAACACCAGTTATTTTATGGACTTCCTGGTTTGTGTTAGTTCATCTCAGCACCAGAGTGCAATCTAAACAGAGTCCTTTTCTAATATTATTTAAGCATTTCAGAATCCATGTAGAATTCCTGGGAACCCCACCAGTTCTGGGGCTCTGGACCTTCTGGGACATATTGGCATGGGACTTGGACAGTGCATCCAGGTCAGTGGCCTCGCAGCATTAAGTGCAGATCATTTACACTTGAAATTTTCAAATGTATGTGGGGAGGGAAATTGGAATGCTTCATTGGCATTAATGTAAACTAAAAATTGAGTGTCAGGTTCCTTTTGCCAGGTGTGAATGAAGGAAACAGTTAAACCCTGAGAAATGCACGAGGAGAGCTTCTACATAGTGCAATATATGCTTCTTGGGACACAGAAGTGGAGCATGTACCCGTGAATTGCATCTCTCTCAAAACTAAATGCAGCATTATTGTCCCTGTGTTTTCCTTGATCTGGTGCTTAATTTATTTGCATGTTTTCACATAGACAGGTATCTTTTCCTTTGTTTTTTGCACATGCACAGATACAACATACAAACCTGCAAAGTGAACGGTCTTCTGTGCTGCACAAAGGAGAAAAACGGGGTGTAAGATTCTTGTTTTTTCTGTTTTAATGTGTGCTGCAAGACTGTGGCAGGAGCCACATGAATATCTGGACAATTTGGAAGATTTCAGTAATTTTGTGACTGTGCCAATGAAACAGGAGTGAATTAGTTAGTTAGTTTGTTTGTTTGTTAAACTTCTGGCACAAAAAGGGCACCTATTTATAACCCTGGTGACAGATCGAAACATTGTTTTATCTGTAAAATTTTGCAGATCAGTTAATAAATAAATACTATCTAATGAATCATATTATATAACACAGCCACCAGTAGCTGCAAAATAAATTGAAACACCTATTAAAGTAATAACAGGCTGCGGGCAGAACCTCATGAAGGTACAGATAAGGACCCAACCCCTTAGATGCTGTACCTGAGCACTGATACTTACAGATTTACTCTAGATTCTGGCTGTGCAGTCACAATAGAAAGGGTATGGATAGGAAAAGTTTTTCTTGACTAGTGCATTTACTTCTAGCCAAGCTGTAGCATGGATGAAGTCCTCAGGGTTTATGCTGGTGTTTAGCACTGCTTGCTGTGGAATATCAAGGGAGAATGGAACACTTGCTATGGTACTCCCTGCTTGCTGCTTATTTGACAGTGCTGTAAACAACTGGCAGGTAGATGCAGGTGTCAAGCTGCTGGTGTGTGCCCTGGAGGTGTTTATAGGAGAGGCAGGCGTGTCTAGAAAACACCGGAGTTGGAGGTGCGATGTTTTGCCGTTGTTTCATTGGGTGCTGATGTACTACAAGTACCCAGCTGTGTTTCACTGCCAGCTGTAATAGGCCATGGTAGCTGTCAACAGAAATCACTTATCATTGACTACTACTGTGCAAAAAGCCAGGACAAGCTGTTTTTCATTTGCTGAGAACCTCACAAAATGTTGTGGCTGTTGAACAGCCACATATATATCAATAGGCAATTGATAACAATGTTGACTCAGAGGCATTGGGCCATGAGGTCATGAAGTCAGTCAAGTGTTCTATCGCGAGCTGCAAGTCAAGAAAGTAATGGTTGCCTAAAGACCTGTATGTAGGCTTCTCCTGTTGTGTACTGCTGCAATTTGAGTTTTGAACCTTTTGAGGTGTCCACAAACCTTATTAAGTACAAATCTACTTCTGTGATCTTCTCTACTGCATGATCTGGTGACCCAGCCTTTTACCACACGGCCTCATGAACCATAATACTTGGCCCAAAATACGTTAATCTAAAAACCTTGTAAAATGGAGACATCAGAATTCTGTGAGGTCCAGAAATATATCTGCATCCCTTGAAACATACTGCAGGTATTGCTGCCTGCTCTTGGACTGGGAAGATTAAAAAATTAATGTGAAGTTTTCATAATGTGACTAGAGATTTTGTTCTTTCTGAAAATCAGATTGCTTTAAGATGTCGCAGGTTGGGCCCTCAAGAGAGGATGCACTTGACACTCTCCAGTCCATGTGTTTGTGTGCTCTAGCAGCCTGAAGCTTTATTTTAGATGTTTACATGTTGTGCCTACTGCATGCAGGTTGTCTTGGACAATCTTGGCCTGGGTGTGGAACTTGACCTTATTTCTGAACTCCAGTATATACAGGTATTCTCTGTGTGTGTGTGTAATCTCACAAGGAAAAAAAAAAAAAAAAAAGCAACGCATCAAAAAGCCCCCATGAATTTCAATTAACACATTTACAGTCATTAAGCACAGCAGTGAGATACAGCTTCGGAGTGGGAGGCAGTTCCCTTTGCAAAGCTACGTGCTGCTCAGAGCCAGCATGGGCTTAGGTCTCACTCTAATTTTTTTTGTGATTAGTTCGTTCAGAGGTCTGTTATTCATGTAAATATTTTTGTGTTTGAGGCTTTGAGCCAGGCAGCTCTAGGCAAGCCGAGGTGCGCTGTTTAATTACAGTAGCGAGGCACAGCCACTGTGGTGCATCTCCACAGCCTCAGCCCTCCTGCTGGAGCCTCAGCTCTGCCTTGGCCCTCTCTGGCTCTCACAACTGCATCCTTGGCACGGGGAACTGCAGGTGGCAAGGACAACAGCAGCTGTTAAAATCACCTTTCTGCAACTATTGAACCCTCCCTTTTTTGTCCCATGGGGGGTAAAGGTCACCAAGCTCAGAGCATTTGACATCCCCCTGCATTCACTGTTTCCCAGTCTGATAGGACTCCATGTAGCACATGGCCTCACAATGCCACATGTTGTTTTATTTCTGATTTGATTTTCTTATTGTTCCTCTGCTCTGTGCCATCCTAAGTATCTTTTCCTGCTATTTAATGTTCACTCCCATATCTAATATAATCACACTGTATTATTAAGTCCTTAATTTCTCAGTAGAGGTACCGGTGCTATTTTTCTGTGTCTCCCTACTTGTGAGTGTTCCACAAAATTAGCCTCTGTGCATCTGGCAAAGTGCACGAGTTCATTTACATGCTGTGAAGAAGGGAATTATTACCTTAATCATACATATGAATAATTGAAGCCCAGGAAATCAGAATAACTTGCCTGCAGTCACAAATTTGTAGTGTAACCAAGAGTTGAATCCTAGTCCCAACCCAGCGCCTTAATCACATTTCCTAGCTCTGTGTTAAAGCTGATTGAGCTCTGATAAGTCCCATTCAAGGCAAAGGGCTGCCTTGTAGGAACTGTGTGACTGCAGAACAGTTCACTCAGGCACCTTCCAGTTTTAGGGAAGAAAATTAGTGAATTTAAAGTTTATTGTTATGATGGGGGACTCTGCAGCCTCACTGATATGGATGAGATGCTCAAATGCATCCAGAAAAGGGCAACAAGGCTGGTGAAAAGTCTGGAGCACAAGACCTAGGAGGAGTGGGTGAAGGAGCTGGAGTGTTTAGCCTGGAGAAAGGGAGGCTCAGGAGAGACCTTACCACTCTCTAGAACTCCCTGAAAGGAGGTTATAGTCAGGTGGGGATTGGTCTCTTCTCTCAGGCAGCCACTGATGGGACAAGAAGACACAGCCTTAAGCTGCACCAGGGGAAGTTCAGGCTGCACATAAGGAAAAAATTCTTCACAGAAAGGGTGGTTGGGCATTGGAATGGGCTGCCCAGAGTGGTGGTGGAATCACTCTCTGGAGGTGTTTCAAGAAAGACGGGACGTGGCACTCAGTGCCATGGTTTAGTTGATAAGGTGGTGTTAGGTCATAGGTTGGACTTGATGATCTCAAAGGTCTTTTCCAGTCTAGTTAATTCTGTGATTCTATGAAGTATCAGCTCAAAGGAACATTTTAACTTCAACACTGCTTCAGAAAGATTCAGTCGGGGAGTGCTGATGTGTGCTCCGGCTCCAGGGTGCTAGGGGTGGAGCAGGAGTTCAGATTTTACAGAAATAAGTCCCACTCAGTGTGCTGCTGTCAAGAGGGTCTCTTGGTATGAGCCAAAAGTAGCTACTTTAGATACCCATACAGTGCAAAAACCCTGGCTGGCTCCACTTCCACAGTCTGGCCAGGGCAATAGAGCAAAAGGAATGGAAATCTGAAGCAAAGCCTCTGCTCCTTGGACTGGGCCGGCCCATGTCATGCAGGCAGCAATGCCCAACCCTGCCTGAGCAGGAGGTGTGCGTGCTCGAGCTGTGGCCAAGACCTGGGACACAAGTGAATGGACAGGGAGGAATTCTGCACTGCATGGCTGCAGAGGACAATGTGCTACCCGAAACAGGGAGTGTTGTGTCAGTGCTATTAAGGGAGGCAGGATTTTAGCTCACTAAAGTGCACTGAACCCGTTCTATAAGCCTGTCTCGCTTTATATGCTTATGGCAAGGTGGTACCTGGGATGCCTTGTTGTTTCCCTTTGACTTACTTTATATTCTGCTATGCACTCCCATCTCTTTTGAGAGCACAATGCTGTGTGAATGCCTTGCGGGTGCTTTCTCTTTCACTGACCTTTTTTTATGACTTTAAAGAAGTTTCCCTAGGCCCAAGTCTGCTTTCTGTCTTGAATATTGACCTTAGAGTTACACCATCTCATTGTCACTGCACGCAGACTTCTCAGCTATCAAAGTTCACCCACAGGACTCAGAGTATTCCTAACTCAGACACACCTTGCTTTTATGTCCTCCTCCTCTTTCCCTTCCTCTCTCCACATGAGCATTTTAATTTCACAAGCAAAATACGTTTTGCTGTGAATTTCGACGAGTGGTTCACCTGTTTCCAGGGTAAAAATTGTACTTCAAATTTAAATGTCTTTTTCACTGTGACTGTCATAATATTTTCCATTTGAGGCTGAGATTCCACTGTGGGTTTTCTGTGCCATGTTGTCATCTGTCCAAATTTGAGCTTAAATACGTGGAAATTCTGACATTTCAGTAAGAAATATAAAGTGGGTTTTTTATGTTCTTCAAGTTAGCTGTTTCATGGGTGTGGCCACTGGGTTTTGCCCAGCGCTCTGGCCTTTCCCAGTTCAACAACAGATCGAAGATTTCTCAAGTATTTGGGCTTGTTTGCATTGACTGCTGTGTCATTTTTGTGAGAATAAAGTGACGGTGATTTTTTATCTGATTGTTGATCCTGAAAAGGTGATAAGGGAATAATTACCCCAAACCAGGGATTTCCAGCCTGACATTGCTTGGCAAGCAGTGGTTGAGTATGATGCAGAATGTGGTGTCCGTGTACGTGCGGATCTTGGAGAAGGCAGCTTAAAATTGAGCGAAGCTGGAGTGGTTTGACAGTGGAAATGGCTCTATGGTGGAAAGACCTGTCTTTAGTGGGGTTTTGAAAAAGAGGGGTTTGGTAGGCGTAGTGCTGTTGGACTCCTTCCCCTCCAGTCAGTGCCCTGGAGCCAGAGACCGCTTATGCCCAGTAGTGTCACCTATATGTTCTGGGGGGAAATTTTGAATATAACTGTTTACTTACACTAAAGTATTTGAAAAAGGCTGAAATCTTTTTTGTCAGACATGTGGTTTCATGTCGGGTTGTTGTGTGGAACAAAGTATGCTGCTGAGAATATCACTGAAATTAAATTCTCTAAAAGGCTTTTGCAGCTTTCTGTCAGGTAATACGAAATACATAGAAATGTACACCCACTGGCAACATTCACTTCCATTTTTTTTTTTTTCTCATCAACTTCTTTGTGAATACAAGGGGATACTTGCAGCTATTTCAGTGGCTTGGTATTTGTCACAATGATAAAATTTCTAAAATCTAGACTGTAGCTGCTGCCTCAGCTCACTGAACCTCTTACCAAACGGGCTGTGAGAATTGCTGGTGACACAAACTCCGGCTACCAGAACTGATTCCACTGTGGTCTGACCTGATCAATTGCTCTTTAATTCAAGTCACACTCACTCTGTGTAACTTTATAGTATAAATCAGATTTTACACCTGTGAGGCTATGATGTGATTGCATCTCTAGAGCCAGGGGGGACAGAGTTGGGAAATAAACCCACGGGAGCTGTGCTTGATCCTACTCAACTGGTGCTCACAAACTTCATTCTTTGCAGTTGCGTATGACTAACATGACTAACATTTGCCACATGTTGTTTATTCTCTTATCTTCTCCCCAGAGAAGGGAATGTGTGTGCTGGGACTGTTTCTTTCCTTGAGGAATTATGTTCCTCAAATCCCATATTGCCTGTAGAAATCATGTCTTTATCGTTAACTTTTATCATCTCTATTAACCTTCAAATTTGATGGAATTTGGGTAGCTGACCATCCGAGATATCATTGGAAAAGGTCTGCCGTGTTGTGTGTGAATAGTTACTGAAACGGTTGCAATGCGGGGAGCAACCATTTGAAGAGGTCTAATAAAACCTCTTTTTTGATTGTTAATTATTAATTTTTTATAGTATGAGCTTGTAGCGGAATATTTCTGTTTGTGTTAAATGATAGTAATTTAATTATTTGTAGTTGCCTAAAATAGCTGCAAGCAATCACCCCTTTTCCTTGTGTCTTACAGTTAATCTAAGTTGCTTGATAGTTTCATGTAGCCAAACTGGGTGGGCTAATTCAGCCCTTCTTCAGCTCAGTTAACATAATTTGTTCCATTGCACTGGATTTTTTTTATTAGACACCACATTAGCTTCTAATGAAGGTGTCAGACTGACAGGCATTGATGCCATCTAGATGCACGATGAAGCATTGTAATGGTGATTATAGAAGTCTTTCCATCCTGGGGAGCCTCCGGTATGTTTTCCTAAAGGTGTCTCCAGAATGATGTTTAAGGGCTGAGGCTTGATCCAGATCATTCACATCAAGGGCAATTATTCTGGGAATGATAATGAGTCTCATGCTGGGCCTCCACTGAGAATTCCATTACCAGCTTCAGTTAAGGGAACAGTGTAAGCAAGTGAGCAAACTAAAATAAAGGCCACTACAACTCTTTGGTCTAAGACACACTTTCTTGTGGATAAGCCTTATCTCTAAATAAAGAAATCCACAGTTTGGATACATACTAAAAACAGGGGTTTCTTTTCCTTGGTGGAAAACTTGGTTGTTCCACTGAAGTGCACACACAAACGTTTTGGGAAGACTCGAAGCTTTCTGCAAGCATGTTCTTTTCGTCAAATCCCTTTTTTCTGAGACAGAAACATTTGAAAATGTTGGACTGGCTCTGATACCACAGGCTCAGGCTTTTTCTTCTTCTGTTGTAGGATGTGGCATGTGCTTGTCCTGCTGAGGGCCCAGAGAGTTGTCCTGACTCAGGGTTTTCATATTTGAACCCTCTGCCCAGCTCATTCTTGGCTGTGCCTGACCCCCACAGCTTCCCTGCGTTTTGACATCCCAGTGGTGACGGTGCAGTTTGGCTGCAATTAGTACAGCTCAGATTTCATTAAATAAATGACTGTGAAAGGCTTTCAATATTGGGACAAACCCAATAGAAACATGTAGATTACCCAACAGAGGATGTTCTCAATTTCTTTGGCCAGAAACTAAAATTCTTACCTAAGATTTTCAAAACTCTGGAAGAAGTCTAACCTTCCCCTTCCCTCAGCCAAGCTCTGAAGTTTGCAGCCGATGGTGTTTTACTAGACTTGCAGCACTGACTTAATAGCTCTTTAGTTATTAGAGGATAAATGTTCATGTTCTACAAGTTTAAATTATATTAAGAGCCTTTATTAGCACCACTTGGCAAAATACCTTCTGGCTAGCTTTCTGGCCTTGGGCTAGGCCATTCTTGTGGTTTCTTAATGACATACTATGAAATGGATATAATTTATGAGAATTTGGTGCCAGGTTTTGCGTGTATTAAGAAGCATTTGCCGTTCGTGCTTAATGCTGCTGAGCAAAATGAAAAGCATTAAAAACTTGAGTTATGTCTTGCATTCATCTGGCTTGATTTTCATTGTGCATGGCCTTTGGAATTTTTAAGTATATGTATTTATATTATATATTTTTTAATATTATCTGGTCTCTGAATTACTGGTGGTTGTTCAGTTCTGGCATGCAACGGTGCTGTTACCAAAGTTACTTTCTATTTATTTTCTAACCCTCCTTGAGTAATTTTGGCAAAGTTTTCTCAATGAAAGAACTTCTCTGAGCCACGTAATGGGTTTCCCCACAGTTGGGAGAAGAATTAGGCCACTGGGGCAGCTCATTTTTGTGAAGGCGACTGTTTGTGCCATGGACCAAAGACCTCAGAAGTTTCTTTCCCACGAGACTTGGTGACGCGCGGGCAGTGCTAGGGTGTGTGATGCAGCTGGTTGGTATTTTCCCCCTCTAAGCATCTGTGTACTTGCTCTGCCACTGAGGCCGCCTCCTTTTCCTTCTGCTGATACAGCATTAGTGCGAAAAACGGATGGGGCAAAGCACCCAGCGGGTAGGAAGAGGCATGTGCGGTGGGAAAATAGGGCTGGGAGAAAGGTTTGGGGCTTGAGTAACCTTTCTTAGGTGTCTTTCCATCACAAGATTTGTTTGTGGCAGAGGTGTGAGCTGTGTTGATTGCAGAAGCCAGCTGCTCTGGATCTGACCCGATGCTCTCATTCTTTCCGCAGTGGGGAAGCCTCACAAGTGCAACTACTGTGGCCGGAGCTACAAGCAGCGCAGTTCTCTGGAGGAGCACAAGGAACGCTGCCACAACTATCTGCAGAATGTCAGTCTGGAGGCTGCCGGGCAGGTCATGAGTCACCATGGTGGGTGCAAACCGCCTCCTGAGCTCCCTTGGACTTGGAGTATCTCGTGCGGGTGTTTTTTCCATCTCTTTTTCTTCCTTCCTTTTATCTTTGCATGACTTCCCCCTTAGAGATTGCTTACACTCAGAGAGGCGGGAGAGGAAAAGATGGGCTAAAATCCTCACTCTGTCCAGTTTAACAGCCCTATTTGTGCTTATTTTGTTTAAGTCAGTATTTCACTTTTTAGTATGTATACATAGGCAGACATGAAAATAAAGCCAAGTCACTTTTCAAAATTACCCAAAAAGTCCTGTCATACAATCATAGAATGGTTTGGGTTGGAAGGGACCTTAAAGACCCTCCAGCTCCACCCCCCTGCCATGGGCAGGGACACTTTACACCACACCAGCTTGCTCCAAGCGCCATCCAGTCTGGCCTTGGACACCTCCAGGGATAGGGCAACCTCAGCTTCTCTTGGCAACCTGTGCCAGGGCCTCACCACCCTCAAAGATGGGAATTTCTTCCCAATATCCCATCTATCCCTGCTGTCTGGCAGTGAGAAGCCATTCTCCTTTGTCCTGTCCCTCCATCCCTTGTCCCAAGTCCCTCTCCAGCTCTCCTGGAGCCGCTTTAGGCAGTGGAACGGCTCTGAGGTGTCCCTGGACCCTTCTTTTCAGGTGAACACCCCCAGCTCTGCCAGCCTGGCTCCAGAGCAGAGGGGCTTCAGCCCTTGGAGCATCTCCATGGCCTCCTCTGGACTTGCTCCAGCAGCTCTATGTCCTTCTTACATTGGGGGTCGAAGTCATGTATAAAATGTCTGATTCCCTTTCCTTTCCTTTCTGATAGTGAGTGATAAATAGAGAAGGATGGCCGAGGTATTCAGAAGTCATTATTTCTACCCTCTGTAATATTATCTGATCCCTCCAGAAAAGGGAGGGGTGGATGTAAAAAAATCTGTAGAGCAAAATGGAATTCAGTAGTGTTGTAGAAAGTAATTATAACCAAAAAATGTTTATATGCATTTACATTTGCTAGTATTAATATGTTAACTAACACTGCATGTGTTAATATACATAAGGACTGAAAATTGCCAAAAAGATTGTTGAAAGCAAGAAATGTCAAACTCTGTGAATTTGTTTTCAGAAATTTCTGGAGCTATTAGTATGGATAATGAGCATAATGTCTCAGACTGCAGGGTTGAAGGCTTATCTGTAGCACTAAATGCTAAATGGTAGCTGTCCAAAAATGGTTATAATTTTATTCAAAATTAGTGGCTCACAAACTTCTAAAAGTGAACTTGTTTTAGCTTTTCAAAGTTGTCATTAGATGTTTGGTACTTGAAGTGTTTAATTTTTTTACTATTCAGAAAATATAAAAATGGTATATTTTCCATTTTGATTAAAAATTACCATATACCTACGAATACCAAAAAAAGTTAGGCTGTGGGTAAACAGAAAGGCAAAAGAACACTTGCACTTTTTTTTTTACATTTTGCTTATCATGGTTGAGTGGAATCGTATGGCTTCATCTGGAAATTATTTCTGTAAAATCATTTCTAAAAACCTGAAAACACAAGCTGAAATAAATTCTATTCAGCATTGCTAATATAGGCTATATTTTGGTCACAAAAATCTCCAAAAATTTTTAAGTAGTACTTTCCCATGACCAATTTAAGCCTATAAAGGCACACTAGACATTTTTAGTACACGTTGCCAAAATATTCATACAGCTCTATTAAGCAATTACTCTCTTTGTAGACACTCTGGAGACTAAAATCAACATTTAAAATGTCATTGATGATTTTAAAGCTATTGCAGTGAAGGATTATCTGCCTGAGGTTGCTTTTTTCTGGTAAAAGTCAGTGAAAAGGCAAATTTCAGGTCTTTGCTCTTTGGAGGGACCTGTTGTGGGCTTGGTCAGTTAGGTAGGAGTTGAACCACTGAGTTAATTCCCAACAAAATACAACAACAACAAAGGGCATGCCTGTCTTGTTAACCAGGGAGGGATGCCTTCAGTCAGCCTTTCCTTAGGGAATAACAGGAAGCTGCCTGTAGCTGTGACAGCCAGGATGTTTGAGATCCTGCTGTGGAGGAGCTTCCCAGATGCCGCTCATTGTCTGGGTTTAATAGACAGTTATTTACTGAAATAATAAATTAAAATAATTAAACTTTCTGAGAAAATCTAAAGCTTTTTCTAAGCTGTCTGATACCATGACAAGAAGGATAAGTCCTTAACCTTGTTTACCCAAAGAAGCTGCAGTGCTTGACCTTGCATTGATTTTTCTACCACCTGAAGTTAAACCAGTGCAAGCCCCATGTGGACAGTTCTTTTATTTACAGCCTGACTGACTTTGCTTGGGCTTAAAATAGAAGTGTTCACACAACCACTTCACTTCTCTCAACAAAATTAGCTTAAAACAGCACTTTGAATTCAACTAGTGCCTCTTTCTCCTCTGGGCAAATATGTCTGTGCCTCCCCTGGTGAATGTTTAAGGGGATGTTTGATCCACTGTCTTCATTTAGTTGTTTAGTGAGGGCACAGTGAGGACAGGCAGCAACAGGGAGCTCCAGATTCAGTGGGGACCAGTAATAAATCTCAGCTCACATCCCAGCATCACTCACCCCCGTGAGGCTCAGCGTGAGGGTTATGAGCACCAACCTGTAGAGGTCTGCAGCAAAGTCCTTTTTCCTGGAACTGTAATGGCACCGTAGAAGAGTACAAAAATGATTACTCAGCTAAACGTTAGGCCTTATACTAACCCTGAAAAACTTGTATTAATTTCCTTCTTTCCCATGTCACACATGGAAATGATATTCCTGAGGATGATTAAGAGTGTGCTTTGGAGACTTTTGTGTCCCACTGGGGTTGAGCTTTCCTGACTCTCTTTCCAAATACTTGGTGTTTTGTTTTCCTGGGCATTTTGAAGCCTTGGAGTGTGTTTTGGTGTGACTCCTGCTCACAACTTCACCACTGCACACAGAACAGGGAGAGGTGGGGATTTTCTACCAGCATCCTGTTCTTCTTGCTTTAACACCACCAGTATTGGCCAACACTAAACATTGATCCAAATTATTTCTGCACAGACTAATTGTTCCAGGAAACTGGAAGCAGCCCCTAGAGGGTTTGGAATTTTTTCAGGCATTGTGCTCAAGCCCATCAGTTTACAGACGTGCTACAGACATCTACTTTGGTGCTTTCAATTATCTCTGTCTTGCAGATGGCTAGATCACCTGACTGAAACCACAAGTGGAAGCAAGAGAGGAGGAAGGAGGGCTAGTTTTGAGGGGTGGGTAGGAATGTACAGGTCTCTGGGTCTTGCTCCATCCTCTTGCAGGGTGCCAGTTGAGCTGCCCCTCCCTATGTTCCTGATCCCTGTTCAGCAGACAGATGCTGCAAGAGAGATCCCATGATTTTGTTGTTGAAAATTCTCAGCTAAGCAGTGCTGGCTCTGGAAGGAGAAATTAGTCTGCAGTCTCCTAGCTAGCAGTCTGTTGGGGGTGACAAAAGGGACAATCCCTGAATGCCAAGAACATGATCTCTGCAGGAAGGAATAGGGAGAAATGTTGAAGGATAGCTGTGGTTTACACCCAGTTCTGCCTTCTTCTCTACTGACACAGAGCCAAAAGTCCAGAGAAATTCTTCCAGGGGAATGGAGAAGGGTACTCTTTTCAGGAGAAGGAGAAAGAAGCCTAGCCCTAGGCTGTGCAAGGCTCAAAGGCCAGCTCCACATAAAACACACAATGGCCTTGTGTCTTTCCCTCTTACATAGTTGCTTAAAACATTGTTAAAATGCTGGTCCCACAGGACACTTCACACCAGGGTCCATGGGAATATTTCCTGTCATTTCTCTGTGCACACACACTTCTTCTAAATAGCAATATTCTGAGATTCAGAAAGGAAATTGAGGTTGATGGAATAATACTAATTTATACCAGCTGAGACTTAGCTCAGTGTCTGGTGTCTGTACACAAAAATATTTATCAGCAAAACACACACTGGGTAATTTTTTTACTTCTCTTTTTTCCCCTATTCTTTCCTCACTGGAACAGCATAAACTTTTTTTAATAGTTCATGTGGTTTCTTAAAAATTAAAAAGTAAAAAGTTAAATATAATCACTTTGAGCACTATGATTGAAAGACCAGTGTCTCCAGGAAAAGAATGACTGTTCTGAAGATTATCCAAGTTAGTGAATTGAGAGTTTAGGCTCAGAAGCAACACCTTGTGTTAACTGCAGTTGAGAATATTGACAGTGTCAGCGGTCATGAACTCTTCCATGGGCAATCCAGGAGCACACCCTGATAGCTAATGAAGAACATCCCCAAACAGAAATATACTCAAGCATGGGCTTTTCCTGGGCTGGAAGTTTGATTTTTTGAATAAAGAAGTCTTCCTGAGCTGAATCTGTAAATGCTCAGCATAAAATGAGTTGCTGTATCTGAGTTAGTTATATCCTGTCAGCTGTTTTTTGGTTGCTTTCACTACCAAGGTAATGAAGTAGGATGTACTACAACAAAAAAGGAATTGCATTTACTGCTGAGTAAATGTGTGCATGAGCTTCTACCACAGAGCAGCTGATTGTTGAGAATTGGTAGTTGTGTGTGATCTATTTGGTTTTTCCCTTTCTTATTTTGTTTCTCCTAAAAAAAACATAATGGAGGGTGGGCTATGTGTCCTTTATTTGTGTGGTTTCTAAATGGAAATGAAAATGAATGTATCTAGAATTGTCAGTGGGATATTTAACTTAACTCTTTGGATTTCTAAAATGTGACATCTTATCTGTTTGCTCCAGTTTTGCCATTTAAATTATTTCAGAAACTAGACTATTTCCTTCTTTCCCTTCTCCCAGGAAATCTGTGTAACAAAACACACTAACACACTCTGGTAACGTATTTCCATCACAGCACAAATATTGGTGTGATTCAGTGATTCTGTTTCAAAAGAGCCATGTCCTGGGTTATAGATTTGGGGGAAATTTTGGGGGAAAAGTACCTTCAGCATGAAAGATAGAAAAGAAAATGCTTCTATTGTTGATGATTTTAGTTTTAAAATGAGTCCAAGCAGGATTTTTGCCTGACTTAGAGAAGAGCAGATGTCTTTTTTAGCACTATTCATTTTTCATGGAAGAAAGGTTTCAAATTTTTGTGTAGGAAATTTTATACACATATGCCCAGCAGCAGAATTATTTAATTATTACTTAATTGTTATAAGACCATACAAATGTCACTACATTTGGGGCTTATTCAGATGGCTTTTAGAGTAATCAGGAGCTTTAAACTGGTTCAGGATGCCTTGAGCAGGTGTTCCTTGGAGGGATTGAGAGCCCCTTGCACCTTGCTAGGACCACACCACCAGCTTTGTGTGTCCTGTGCATTAAGGGCTGGAAATCCTTGAAGTGGCACCCAGGTGGACGTGGCCCATGGCAATCACATCCTGGGATTCACACAGCGTGTGCATGCGTGTGCATGCATCCACTGAGCTTGGGTAAGCCAAAAAGGACCATCGGATGCCAGTTTCCAGTGAAAATCAGCAGGCGTACTCTTTCCTTTCTTCCCAAATCTCCTTGGTAAATACTTGAGTAGTGTAGATAGCTCCTGACCAGGCATGGTATTTAATTAACCTTAAAACTTTACCCTTAGCTATTAAAGTATTCCAAGCCTCCCAGTCTGCACTGGGCATTAATTAGGTCACTTGAACACTGCATCCCATTTTGTTGCAACATTAGATTCATTTCATATTTATGCTTTTTTTCCTCTCCCTTTCAGTGATGCCAGCAGGACTGCCTTGTAAATGAGAAGCCATTGTGTTTCTCAGGGGGAGCATCCTGTACAAATAAAAAAGCAGCAGAGTAAATCACTTTATAGCATATGGTGGATTCGAAGTCTCAAAGTACTCAGCTTTCCATAGCAGCAGAGGCACAAATGGAATCAAATGAATAAATTGTCATGTTTTCTTATTATGGATATCTGAATTGAGAAGTTCACCTGAGTAGATACTCTGTAAAAGCCTGTTATTTGCTCTTCCTTACTAGAAGGAAGGCAGAGACAAGGCTTTTATCACCCCGTTTTTTCTATATTATGTACTAGCAAACAGCTGTGTTTAGGAATGGGGGGTGATTATTCCATGTCAGGATCTTGAAGGTAGTGCAGTTACATGGGAGGAAAGTGGGCCGGTGGTGTTCATTTATGGCACTGTCTGGGAGAAGGTGTCTGTGACACAAAAGGCTGCCATGGTGAGAGACCGGAGGAGGGCTGGCAGAACATGAGGGTGCCAGTCCTTCTCTGCCACCTGCAGTACCCAGCACTTCACTGGGAGCCTGGTCTAAGACAGGGAATGCAGTGGGTTCCTCTCAGCTTACAAACTGTGGGAGCTGTCTGCCAGATCACCCCAGTTTCTGTTTTTCTGCCATCCATTCATTATACTCCAACCATCCCATTAGCACACGGACTAGTGGCTGATCCCTCTCGGGTTTTTCTTGCTACCTCTCAAAGATGAATGCAGGACAATTAGGCCTGGTATCAAACTCAGAGGATGTTCAGCAAAACCAAAGTACTTTGTAGGTACTTAAGAATGGCTAAATCAGCAAGTGATATAAACCCCTGTTCAGGAAGTGATATAAACTACCCTGGTCAGAAGCCTGTGCAATTCCTGCATTTGAGCTTTAGAACCTTATTCCCTAAACCAACAAATGACAAAGAGTGAAATGACTAAAGACAGAAGAAGTTACTGATTTTTTTTTTTTTTTGTCTCAAATACAATGTATGAGCATTCCCCTGACGTAGTTAGCACAGGAATACTCCCTGCTGATCCAAATGATGTGAAGTAAGTTGCAGAAAACCTCTGTTCGCAGACTGTTAGATCTGTGCTTGAGGGGATAAAATATTAATCAAAAAATGGGTAGTTTCTGTGTCTGATTCTGAAGGGAATTTCCATGTGATGTTAATCCAGTAGAGTGTCTGTTGATTTTACAGTCTCATTACAGTGTGAAGAGAGGAAATATGCTTTAGCAAACTGATCCTTCTTTGAGAACCCTTTGTCTTAGGGAGCACACAGCCAGGCCCAGCAAACATAACTCGTCGATGCCTTGTGTGATTTGTAATCATTAAGATTCGTGCAAAAATATAATAATAAGATTAATTATGCTGTAATAAGTGTGACGGGAGTACACAAAGAATGATAACTAAAGATTTACATTGGTGCCAGGTGACTATATTGAAGAGAGAATAACACAAAATGCCACCTTACAGAGTGAGTTTCAAAAGTGTCCCCTCCTCACTGGTGATCTTGAGTGTCCAGAACAAAACAAGTCCTTTTATAAATGCTTAAAGCTGGGTTTCTGCTACATAAGATATTCCCGAGGAGAGATGTTTTGTGAATGTGGCTCTGCTTACAGGTGATTTCTGTCTTGATGCCCAAACACCTTGCTTTATGTTGTGTTGCACCGTCAGCAAGGTTCAAATGATTTGTGTTGTCTGTGAAGTGTAGACCAGACCTGTCTAATACCATTTCTTGGTTTTATGTAGTACCTGCTCTGGAAGATTGTAAGGAACAAGAGCCTGTGATGGACAACAATATTTCTGTGGTGCCTTTTGAGAGACCTGCTGTTATAGAGAAGCTGACAAGCAACATGGGAAAGCGTAAAAGCTCCACCCCACAGAAGTTTGTGGGTAAGCTGGAAATAGGCCTTTTATTCCTTTTTGTGCATGGGTATAGGTAATGTGCTGTTTGTAACAGCCAGAAGAACAAAGGGAAAAGTAGCACTCTCACAACTTGGTTCTGATACAACAATGGAAGTGGTTAAATCAAAGCAAGAAATCATGATAATTGTTGAGTTCATTTTACCAATACAGAAAATTCAAAAGTGAAGTCCACCGTCATGAAAATGCCTTAGAAAACCTTGAGCTTTTTACTTAACGCTGGTTTTTTTGTGGTTTTTCTTAAACTTTTCTCTAGCCCTTTTGAGATTTAGACTTGTCATCTTCCCTCTCCTTGCTCCAGAAAAAAAACCAAAACCAAAAACAAGCTAAGACTGTCATATAATTATCTGTCTCTATATGTGTTAAAAAAACAAACAACAAGTATCTCAAGACTTCTAATTTGTATTAAATTTCTGACACTTGGCAACAACTGGTCTGATAATACTGGCATGAGGAAGTAAATCATATCCCTTGTTTTGGAAGAAGTTCTTGCTTCAAGTGCAGCGCCCTGCACACAATGAACTTGTTAATGCATGAATACGAAACAGCACTGGGTGGCTTTTGGTTACTAGATTTAGACTCCTAGGTCAAGAATTCATATTTTGCTTTGTGTTTTGACACATTAAAATTATTCAGCTTATAACAGGTGATAATATGGAGAATTTTACTTGGTTTGAGCTGTAACTTAAAACTGCTTTTTGCTGCTTCTGAAGCAATGCAAAACTTCTCAGGAGGGAAGCTGGAACAGAGAATTGTTTGGGATGTCAGACTCTAAATGGGCGTTTTCCATGTTCACTCCCTGGAAGGGCAGTCACACAGAACTTAAGGGTGTCTCATTCTGCCTACACTAAGGACACTTGCAGAGAGGATCAGAGGATTGTAAGCAATTAGCACAGCCATTTAGAAAAGTTGTTGCCCCTCAGCTAAATGCAGATTCAGATGGATTTGTTAAATCACCCCTGAAGGTGGCTGTAAGTAACCTACATGGTTTAGAATAGCAGGGGGCCAGCAGTGTGCAGCAGCTCACCTGGGGGGACTGACACACTGACCTGGCTTCTCTTGGTCAGCTGACCATTCCCAAATACCAGTGCTGAGCCAGGGTTAGGCCAGCAGTGATCCATCCCACATGGGGAACGCTGGGAGACATCAGTATTTCCTATGTTGTTACAGTTTTAGACCAGAAAGGTGATTTTACTTGTCCACTCAAGCACCACTGACCATATGTTGTTCTTGTGTTCAGAGGTAAATTTACTGATTGGAAATTCTGCCTGAGAGATGCTGTACCACATTATTATTCTCTTCAGCAGGTTATACTACTTGGTTGTTAGATAAATCTGGTTTTTTTTCTATAAGTGTAACATATCATTATCCATATGTAGGAAAAAAAGTAGCTCCTCTCATATTTACCATATCTTACTTTTCTGATCTTTAGTAGCATCACAGTGTTTAGATTAAATATAGATTGAATAACAACAGTCTTCACTTGGCTGCCTTTCTTTTTTTTTTTTTTCCCTTCACCATGACCTCACTTTTCTTCCCTTTTTCTCCCCAATTAAATATTGTTCAACGCTATCAGGAAGAATGTGTAATGGTTCTCTTGCTTGCAGGAAATTTTCCTGTGTGTACTGCAAGCATGGCACCTGTCCAAAACAACTTAATGGTGTTTATGAGAAGGTCATGTAAGCATAAGCTAAAATCTTTGCATGTTACATCTATCAATGCATAACTGCTCTTTCTGATCAACAATCTCCAAGGGACCGTGGTTATGGACCACAGTCTCTCTGGCTGAATTTTCAGGAGGAGAGGAAGCAGTGTACAGCTAATAGAATGAATTCCTTTCTGCGTGAGAGATTTGCTTATGTATCTGCTATTGAGGTACTACTCTAACCAAACCAGTTTAAATAGTGGAGGCAGAAAGTACAATTTGTGATGTGCAGGAGTGTGAATACTTCTTTTTGCCTCTTGTTCAATGAGAGAGAGGCAGACACCAGTTAAATTAAAAGCAGCCGTCTCCAGGCTGGTCACGTGAAGCAGATTCGCGTATTTTCAGCTGGAATTTGGAGCTTACTCTCAGAATGTCACTGAGGTTAAGAACTGGCAGGATGCAAAAGGAGACATTTTTGTGGCTTACGATAAGACCATGGCTGTTAGAGTAAGAATTAAAAATACACGGGCGTCTCAGAACAGATGAAGATCAGCCGGCTGCCAAATTACAGTCAGCTTCTGGTTAATGGGGGTCAGGGAGAAACTTCCCCAGGGGGAAATGCTGGAACGGCTTTCTCCAAGATTTCTTTCATCTTTTTCCCAAGTGTCCAGCATTGCAGCTGCTTTAGATACTTGATGAGATGGACTACAGGTATCACAGGACAGCTGTGTCTGTGTGTTTTGATCTAGCTTCAAATACCTGCTTCGGGGTTTATTTGAATGTCATGTGGCCAGAGGGGAGAATGTTTTTTCTTCACTAATGTAGGGTAAGGATAAATAGAATTTGAGCATAATGTAAATAAAAATTCAGAATGATTGGTCTGACTAGCTGGTTTTAAGTATAGAATTGGCTAAAGAGGAATCTAATTTGGAAACCATGTTGTAGTGGTCTATTGGACTGTTTATTAGTTACTTCTGAGCTGTGTTTTACGCCCTCTCCCTCCCATGTTATCATTTATTTTACTTTTTTATGTCACACTCCACTTCTCAGGCTCTGACATCTTTGGAACTGGTTCATAATTAAAGGAATAAATAATTCAGGTCACTGGCAATTTACAGCTTTCTTTGCTGTCTGTGCTGGAGTAACTAAACATGGATGATGAAATGAATCAAAATAAGGTTTGCATCATTTATCCAAGTAGCCCATAAAGGATGGGTAATATTTCTTGATCTATAAAGCCTACAAAGAACTGACAGTGGGTTTGGTAGCTGGATCACCAGATCCTTTTTTTTATCCAAACACAGGAATGACACAGGTGGCCAGAGCAGGTGACAGGCACCAGTGGGCACCAGGCACACTTGTCTCCTGGAGCTGTCCTCCAGTGCCTCTTTGCCCCCACTTGGGAAGGAGCTGCTCTGTTTCATGGGAGGCCTGAGCCACGTCCTGTTACAGAGCTGTCCATCGTGTCTGTGACAGCACAGCCATCACAGACTCCCAGACCACAGCAAAACACTGAAAAAAGGATGTTTGCTGGCAAGATTCATTCACAGGTTTTGTTAGATTACTGGACCATCATTGAATGCATATCATGAGGTACATAAACATGGTATGGTGTCCAGCCATGGGAACAGTATTGCTGAAGAGAGTAGGAATATTCATGTGCTTCATTTTAGACTTACATTTAATTACCTTGCTAATCAGGGCTATGTTCTGCAGCAGAAGTGATACATCATCTCTAAGGATAATATGGTTGTTCTCTATGCATCACTTTAGAATAAGTCACTCTAAGTGGAATGAATTATTATAGTAAAAAATTAAAATGCTGAGTGATAGCTGTTTTGAAATCTACTAATGCAGTTTGGAAGAGATTTGGGATTACAGTTCTGTTTCTTATAGTGGTTTATACAAATTGTGTTCCAAGCAATTTTGGCAAAAGGTGATAAAATAAGATTCTTGAGTAATTTATTTCTTGACTAGCCAAACCACTTTTAAGTAGTGACTCCTTGAATTTAACTTACACTACTGGAAAAAAAGTCTGGTTTTATGTACTGAGGAAGTGAAGTAACAAAAGACAATGAAAACCAACCAAAATTATTTATCATAAAATAAGCTTTAAAAGTTAGCTGCCAACAACTAGCTAATTGCATGTGTGAACACACAGGAGCATGTGTATCTTGTGTCATATACTTAAAACCATTCCTGTTTAAAAAGAAGTTATTCCATGAGTTTTGTTTGTCCTGACACTACAAAGCCATCACTGGAAAAGCAGTGCTGCTGAGCTGAGTCCTGGTGTAAGCAGTGGTCAATTTGTCCACCTCCAAGGAGAGCTGTGATGCACAACATGCCCTGTGACTGCCATAATATACCACCATGTGGTTCTGCTTTTGCACATCTGTCATGCCATTGATGTAAAAATGTTCCAAGGATGTGAGTTTGGATTCACACAGTGATGAATCAGCCAGCTTCAGCGTCATTATGTATTTATTTATCTTGTGTCAATGAAAGGTGCTTTCTGCCTTTTACCAGGTGGAACTAAGCTATACACATGGTTTCTCTATTTGTTTTCTTGCCTAAATAGACACTGGCAAGGGAGGGGTGTGTGTATGTCTTTTTTTCTCAGTCCAAAAAGGATAGAATCTTTTATTTTGAGGGGGGAAAACTGCGAAGATCAGCCTCCACTGCTCCTGTAAATGGCTTCATTCTTCATTCTTGGCCACATGCTGTCATTTAATGTTTGGGTTTTTTTCTGCTGGTTAAAGGATTTACATATTGTGGCTCTAAAGGTACCACCTTAACAAGCCCCCTGTACCTGTTGTTTAGGTTTCTCACTGTGCAGCCCTGTTGTAAGGTAGGTGTGAGGCACCTCAGATTGTGGGGGTCATGTGAAATGGTCCCTTGAATTTTGGGGAGAGTATATCTAATAATATACTCTGTCAGAACTTCAGTTACCTCGGTATTTCAATCCATTATCTACTAGTTAACATGTATTTCCTGACTTGAAGTATGGGCACAGTCAGGCCCAGTACAAGGTTTGGAATTGCTCTGGAAGTTACTGCAGCCACATGTTTCACCTGGAATAAATAAAACAAACAAACAAACAAAGAACAAACAAAAAAAAAAACAACCAAACAAACCGAAAAAAAGAAAGCTCTTGGTTTCACCCTTCACAGGACAGGAACTTTATAGGAGGTCAGTAAAAAGGTACAAGGAGATTAAATTTGGACTCTGGAATAATTTCACCCCAAGTCAGGGGGTTTCTTTCCCTCCCCACCCCTTTTACAGTGAAACATTGCAATGCTTATGTTGATTTTGCTCACGCATTTGCTCTTATCTCTTAGGTGAAAAGTTCATGAGATTTGGCTATCCAGATATCCCCTTTGATATGAACCTAAGCTATGAGAAGGAGGCTGAGCTGATGCAGTCTCACATGATGGACCAAGCCATCACCAATGCAATCACCTACCTTGGAGCTGAGGCACTTCACCCCCTGATGCAGCACACACCGAGCACAATTGCAGAGGTGGCCCCGGTCATCAGCTCAGCTTACGCTCAGGTCTATCATCCCAGCAGGATAGAGAGGCCCATCAGCAGGGAAACAGCCGACAGCCACGAGAACAACATGGATGGCCCCATCTCCCTCATCAGACCAAAGAGTCGAATCCAGGATAGAGAGGGCTCCCCCAGCAATAGCTGCCTGGATTCCACTGACTCAGACAGCAGCCACGATGACCGCCAGTCCTACCCAGGAAATGCTGCCTTAACCCCCAAGATAAAGCCAAACCCGGCTTATGTGAAGGAGGAGGCAAAGCCTTTGGATGTCACAAAAGCTTCTAAGGGCTCTTTAAAGGATATGTACAAGGTGATCAATGGAGAAGGGGAGCAGATTAGGGCTTTCAAGTGCGAGCACTGTCGCGTTCTCTTCCTGGACCATGTCATGTACACCATCCACATGGGCTGCCACGGCTACCGGGACCCGCTGGAGTGCAACATCTGTGGCTACCGGAGCCAGGACCGCTATGAGTTCTCATCGCACATAGTCCGGGGGGAGCACACATTCCGCTAGGCCTTCTCATCCAAAGGGGACTCGTATGAAGTAGAAGAACTGCACATGAAGAAATACTGCACTTACAATCCCACTTTTCCTCAGACATTGAGACGCCTATTTTGTTGTTGTTGCTGTTGTTGTTGTTGCTGTTGTTTAATTATTATTATTAACCTTATTTTTTGTGGACCCAACCTCGTTTGCTCTGCCCA
Organism: Rhipidura dahli; assembly: GCA_013399225.1. Classification (NCBI taxonomy): domain Eukaryota; kingdom Metazoa; phylum Chordata; class Aves; order Passeriformes; family Rhipiduridae; genus Rhipidura; species Rhipidura dahli. Next base: position 584,517 of record VXAC01007218.1, on the reverse strand, counting down.
GCTTAAGAATAGAAAGAAGGAAGGGAATGGATAAAAGAGGGCCTTGTTGTGGCCATCACTTTTTGGGGAGTGACCTGCCTCGCTTTCTGTGGGAATTGGAAGACAGTCTGTGTCCGTCTCAGTTGTACACTGTGTCCTCTTTTGGGATATCGCTCAACCCTGTCAGGTGCTTTCAAGTCCTAACAAGATGCCACTCATTTACAATTTCAGAGGAATAGGTAGAAACATTTCAGAGGAGAGCCTTTTTCTAGTGTGTAGATACAGTGCAAGCTTTTGTGGCTGGAGGAAAGGGGGGGAACTTTGTTCAGCAGAATGAACAATTATTTTTAAAGCAAAACTGTTAGGGAGCATGAATCAAAATCAATATTCCTTTCAAAATTACTTTCAAGGGTGAACTATTTTCCTGGGTTCAGTGTGTATTGCCCCTCTAGAATGTAAATAAATTTAAAAAAAAAAAGTATGTCTTAACACTGTACCACATTACAGCATTTTAGTTTCATAAGTCTGAGGGCCTTCTGTGGTAAGTCTGAGGCTTTGTGTTTTTATTTTCCTTAACTTATGAAGCACCTTTTTTTAGAATTGTTGATACTCTGTTACTCCATGCCTACGTGTTGTCTCACTGACTTCTTAGAGACCCTTGTGAGCCTTACTTCTTTAGTTGTACCCTAACTTTTAAGAAAGAGCATTTAGAAATAACATTTAAACTTGCTTCTAGGACAGTAAGTAGCCTAGGAGTGGGTGAGAGTCTGTAGTTTACTCAAGAGGTTCTGCTGCTCTTCTGAAATACTTTTGGTTTAAAATTATGGATTTAAAAATGACAGAAGTACTAGTAGCAAAGTGTTCTTTAAATATAGGTATATATAGATATATAATTATGTAAATACTTTCTCATTCTACTATCACAGTGTTAACCTCTTGGCAACAGCCTAAACTAAGGCTTGGAACTGGGAAAGTGTTAGGAGCCAGATCTTTGGCCAGCATTAATCCTCTTGGCTCTATTGAATTTAATGGAATTGCCCCAACTACTTCAGCTACATCAGGATCTGAACCTTGACTGTTTTTTCTCTTGTTGACTTCTTACTTGCTAATTTGCTGAACCACTGATTTCCTTTTGTTTGTAAGTCATCAATTCTGCTTAATTTAGGGGTGGAAGTGTTAGCAGGTTTTGCTGGATAGCCTTGGCTCCTGGCAAGCACAAAAGCCCAGTAAACCAACAGGTCACATACAACCTTCCCTACTTCTTCAGAAAGTGGTAAGTGGAGATGTAGGTGCTGTGTATTGATTTGGACTTGAAGATTTCATTTTCATTCCTAATTTATTAATTTCCCTGTAGGGAAAGCAAATGGACTCTCACTCCAGAGAGAGTCCTTGACCTACAGACTGGACAAGAAAACAAGTCCACTGATCTGTTTTGTTTCCTTTCTTTTTCTCTTAGTAAATAACAAAGCCAGCAACCACTCAGCAAGTTGCATCAGTAAAAACTGGGCTTCATCCTACAGGACAGATTGCCATTGAAACCCAACTGTTTGTACCAATCACAATTGAAATGTTGTTGTTTGGCAACAAGAGCACAGCTTGAGAATGGAAAGATCCGCACGCACGGTCTCCATGCGCTTGGGGAGACCTTTTCCAAAGGATAAAGTTACTAAAGTATAAAAGAGAGAGCAAGATCAGGCCATAATGAATTCCCATCTGCTCCCTCCAATCTGTGCACTTCATGCATATGCCAGTTTGCTGTTCGTTTTGAGGGTACTGGGTTTTTTTCTTCTTCTCTTCCTAGACCTGGAGCATTTGAAAGTAGGAGCTGAGTGGTATTGATTGAAATCTTTTTATGGTGACATTCTTGGCAGCTAGAACCTGTGTTTAGAAAGAATACAGTAGATCATGGCCAGATTACCTGATGACTGCTTCCCAGCACTGCAATGCTATTAAGTAGGAGCTGGTAAAATCTTGCAGTAGCCTATTAATTATAATACAATATGGAGAGAAATGTCATCTTGTGTAATGTGAGACCTATCAAGGCTGGGAATATGCAGGCTTTGGAGAAACAGATTTAAAGATCTATTCCCAACATTGTTCTTAATGTCGTTGGGTTCCTCCCCCTTCTTCTTTCTTTACCCTAATGTAGAGGAAACTGGGGCAAATGAACCAGTGCTGTCCTCTGGACCATTCTCATTGTCTTGTGCCTGGTGCAGTCAAAGGAGTTTGTGCAGAAGAAAAGCAGGGAGGTGCTGGAGGGCATCGCTTTTATTCCGTGTGGCTGATTCTCTGCAGTTAGGGAGGTGGGCTTAGGAGGCAGCCGGCTTTGTGTCAGGATGTGCCTGGAAATTCAGAAAAGAAAGAAAAAAGTACTTGTGATTTGCTGGGGCAGGAAAGGTCTTTTAAGAACACGGTGGAGAGGGAAAGGTTCTTGGCCCTGAGGGTTGCTGGGCTTGCCTGGGCCTCCAGGAAAACACGTGCCCAAGCCAAAGAAAAGGTTGCTGGCAAATCTGTTCAGTCTCTGGGGGCAACACTCTGTTTCCCCTCTGCGGTCAGTGAAAAAAAACATGGGCCGTAGTTTCTTGGAATAGTTAGCACTAGGGAAGAAGTGTTTAAAATTTGTGCCTTTGTTTGGGAAAGCACTAGAATACAGGAAAGGTAGAGAATCTCTTGTGTATCCACAATCAGTTGGCTGCAATTATAGCTGCAGTTCGTTAGTGTGCCCTTCGGTTCACTGATGACTCACTGATAGCTCTAGTAGGGTGTATTCTGTAGATGTTTAAAGGATCAGATGGGGAGGTCCACTGATTTTGGACCTGGCTTCAGTTAGATCCAGCATCTTGACTAATGGTAGCAGGTGAGATCTGTATGTCCTGGTGTCATACAGATACGGGCACAGGGAACTGGGGAGGCACTAGGGAGTTATCTTATAGAAACTACATTTTTTTGAGAGGAAGAAACTTGAGGGGTCACGTTAATTTTTATTATCTATGTCCTTTTCTAAACATTCACTGACAATTGTCATCTTAAAGTTAGGAAAAGAAGAAAGATAAATTCTAGTTCAAATTTTGAACAAATTTTGGATTAACATGTACTTCAATTCCTAGTGAAAAATATTAGAGAGCTTTATATAATGCAATTTTTCCCTTCACAAAAGTGAGCAAAATGGGGCAGCAGAGATTTCTTTGGGTGTTTTTTTCTTGCTTGCTCTCTGCAAGAAGTGGATTTCTAAGAAAAGCTCTTGCATTTGTCGAGTTCATTAGTCATTCATAGCGTACTAGGAATTTCGGTAGCTAATCCTTGGCCTCCAGATCCGTTTGTTCTGAGTATTTGGTGCTGGAAATCGAACCTGGCTGATTTTTTTTGCACTCTTCTGAAATTCTTGGAATCGGGTTTCCGGTTAGAAACGTGCATTTGCAAATTTAGAATTGGCTTCCTGTGAGCATTCCCCATTTTCATTAAAAAGAAAAAAAGAAAAAAGAAAGAAACCACTTCTGTGCACATCCCTGCCAGTAAACCCTTTTGCTTCTTTTACATCAAAAATGGCAATATTCTGACTCAGTTTAGAGGATCACAAGCCTATTAATTGAAATAGAAGTGTGACTGCTTATTCTGCTCTTGGTGTGATCCATATCCTTGGAGCAAAGGGCATTATCTATATATCTGCAGTTATGGCTGATGAATTTTACGGCCACCTCTCCTTGTAATCAGTTAGGAGTGCACGTCAAAATATATTGCATTTTTCAGTAAAGCCTACTCTTTTGTCAGTAACTTATGGGATTAAAACAATTTTATTCTCCTTTAAAAGTGCTTTCATCTATGATGTGATGTGGAAGGTGTCTAGGCATTAACCTGTAGTGGTCTGTAGTAGAGGGGAAGATTCTAAATGGGTTAATTGGCCTGATTTTTAGTGGTACTGGTTTCTACAATGTGAGGATCCAGCTCACAAAGTAGCCATGTGGACCTAAAGTATGTTTACTGCAAGGTGAAGAAATTCTCAATTGCCAGACTTTCCAAATTTCTTTCTGTTTACAAGGGCTTCCCTAAATTTGTGCTGTCAGGCAGGAGGTCAGTAATGAAACCCAACCCTTCAAAACTGGGCTTTCACAGGACATTATTACTGTTTCCCATGTCCTGAGCTAGCTTGTTCTGATTTGAAAGAAGCCAGACAACAGACACTTCTTCCTCCAGAAAGAAACTTTGGAGATAATTTCAGTAAAGGTGCTTATTTCAGCCAAGGGCAAGAGCTACAGTAATATAGTTCCTTTGCTGGACAAATTCCTTTCCTTAACTCTTGCTGTGCTTTATAAAGTAGTGAGGGGGTAGGAGGGAGGCTTCTAGAGTCGCCTAAAGACAGTGTGGGATTTTAGGAAAAGGGTGATGAAATTGGCTTTTCTGCCACCTCCTAGCTTGGCTTAGTAGCATTTAAAAACAAAAATGTATGGCCTGTGGTCTGGGACAGCTGGAGAGCTTGAAAAAGTATATTTATATATACATGGTATTGTGTAGTTAGATATATGCTTTATTGTATATGTGCCTTTTCCAAATGCATTTTGGGAGATCTTGATGTCGTTCATGATATCCTTCTAGACCCTTTCAGAATGCACGACAAAAACCAACCCAAAGGAAACATCCCTTCTCCTGCTTTGCACCCTCCTTGGCAGCTTGACCCAGAGAGAGGACCCTGTTGGTACTTTGCTGTGAGATTTCCTGGAGTCAGCTGGCTTTTAGGAGTAGGAAGGGCTGAAAATTACCCTAGCCAAGTGCATTCCAGCTATCCAGCCAGAGCTGGGCTGTAGCTGGTCCCAGGGAGCACGGCATAATTAGTGTGATGCCAAGACTTGCCGTGGGAGCCCCCAGCTGCACCGTGCCCTACAGAGAGCCAGAGAAGCATCTCCTGTTTTCTCCCTTGCAGAGCTTTAAGGAAAGCACCCTTGGAAATGGACTTTACTCTGCTTTAAAGTTCCCACTTAGGACTGGGAGCAGACTTAGAAGTACTTGCTTCTTGCTTCAGCCTGGAAAAACAAATGTGGCAGGTCCTTTGGAAGTGGTTTGCAGGTTTTCCTGTCACGCTGCTGCCACCCCAGGAACTGGCATAGAGACAAAGAGAATCCTGGCAGTAGGTGTTCAGGGTGAGCTGGAGCACTGTGGTGATGAGCACAGTGCTAGTCCTGGGACTTTCTCAGTGGGTTGGTGACCTGGTTTCAGGTGTAGTTGTTCCCCCTGCAGGGCTGCAGAGCTGAGTGTGCCAGCACAGTGAAGGCAAGAGGGCCACCGTGGGTAGGGTGGCTGGGCCAGCAGGTTTTGGGCAGACCCTGAACCCAGCAACAGCCCAGAGCTACCCCCTCGGCACTGCTCTGCTGGTTCCAGGCCACAGCAGCCACAGAGGGTGGTGAGAGGAGCAGTTAGGTAGAAAAGAGAAATTTGCTTCATAGCAAATAGATTCCCTTTTATCCCATTGATGTGTTCTGAGGTATAAGCAAAGGAAAACATCACTGGTTCCCAATTCAGTTTCTAATTTGAGCTCCTGCAGCTCCACCTGAAAGGGTGGGTTGTGTCCTTCTCCTACCTTAAATGAGCAGAGGACAGTCAGGAGGAGGTGTGGGCTCAGGCTTTGCCATGCTGTGTGCTTAACAGGGCAAGAAAACAGTAAAACCAATCTCTGTTTAACTCACCTACCTTCCCAGTTGATCACGCAGATTCACGGTTTCTGTTCGCATCCAGACTTTGGAAAGGTGGTTATCTGTGTGCTCTCTTGGGTCCTCATCTTTGAAGATAACTTCCCATGCTTTCTCCTTCTGTACAAACTTTTCATCTTGGGGCCGAATTAATCAGTGGACAGAAATGACCATTTCAACAGAGACCTGCATTGTTGTAGTAAAACTAATATTTTTTACAGTTACAAAAAAAAACCAAAACAAAAAACCTGTGATATTTTGACTAGCAGAGCATGAAGTATTTCAACAGAGTGAACAACAATGAAGTTAATCAGATCATGTGTTGAGAGGGGCTGGTACCACGTGGACCCTGTTGGGAGAAAGGGAGCAGCCTGGCCCAAAGCTGAGGCCGATGCTTCCTTCCCATAGCAAATGTTGGTTTAGGTGACTGCACTGCAGCCCAGGAAAACATTTGAGCACCATCAGCCTCGTGCCATCCCTTCGGCTGGATCTGGAAGTGCACTGGAGCTTTGCAGCTGACCGTGTGTTTGATCTCTCCCATTTACTGTGAGATCAGGGCCGGTGGGTGCAGCACAGCAGCTCTGGGCAGGCCTCAGTTGCAGCACTGAAGGCGCCTTCCCTTATTTTGTGTAGCAGCCTTAATCCCTGGGTACCAGCAGCATCTGCTCTGTAGCACCAGGCTGGATAAAGGATGGATGCCTCCCGCAAGGCATGGGGGGAGCTCGGCTCCTTACGGGCACAACAGGGCCAGTTTGCAGTAAATCAGGCCATTTAGTTTTACCTCAAGTGACATCGAGTAAGAAAAGCTTCTTGCAGGGGTGGAGGTCACTGAATCCCTACTATGCACTTACTGGGATTTGACATTGCTAACTGGAAATGGATGTTCATTCCTGAACACCTGTAACAAGGGAAGGACTTTTTTTGGTTGTTTTTGTAGTCATTCAGATTCTGAAACTGTGATCAATTATTTGACAAATTGTCAAGTGTCCTCAGAGCTTGAACACATTCACTTCCTCACCAGGTAGCAGTCTCCTCTGGCTTTCTGTGCTTTTCTCTTTCACCCTTTTCCTTCTTGGAGCTTTAAGTCTGGGCCTGCTCTTATCTCCTGTAGCTTTGGGCTGTCTAGGGGTTTGGGGGGTTGTTTTTTGGGTTTTTTTTGTTCATTGGCTGTACAGTCTGTTTACATATTTTTGTACTCAAGTGTAGTTTTTTATTAAAACAGGAAAAAAAGAAAAAAATATAGCTGAATTGAGAAAAAAAATTAAGGTACGTACTCTTTGTAACACTTTAAAGATCTAGGGTACCTTTGAGATGATTCTAAAGTGATGTAATTATAATACTGTATATTTGCCTTCCTTTTTAGTTGGTTTTATTTTCTGGTTGTTTTTTTTTTTGGTTTTTTTTTCCTAAAATGTATATCTTTTTATGAGAAACTGGAAGCTTTTAATGCAAATGTTTAGAAAGATTTAAAATTGTAAAGTAAAAAAAAAAAAAAAAAAAGGTCATATAATTTTTTTTTCCTGTTGGAAGAAAATGCTTTAAAAAAGTTTTACTACTGTTGTATTCCAGGGTGGGGGTTACCAACCCCAAATTTGCTTCTTATGCTTCATTCTTGGATTCTGCTTTCTAAATATGATCATTGCAGACATGGATGATTTGCTTATATTAATTCTAAAAACAAAAATCACCAACAAAACCACAGGTTTGGGTTATTTTTCTGTTCAAGTGCAATACTTACCCTGACATCTTTTTAATGTACAGTGGTTTATGTGTTCCTTCCTCAGTCCACACAAATCAGTGAAACAAAATGCTCTGCCCTAAATACATTTAAAGATATGGTTCAAGTAAACCGGTTACGATTGACAAAAGATGAGAAACTGTAAATTAAGGCTAAAGCCCATAATTTACCTCCTGCTTATCATTGGCACTGAAACACATCCACATCCAGAATTAAGGACATAACCTGTTCTTGACTCTTCCTTCCTCTTCTCTGCTAATTGCAGCTTTCTTTTTTTAAGAAAAGCACTTAATATTGATGTTTATTAAAAATGACAAAAAATAAAAAGATCTTTTGGTCTGATCCAAAACCCACTCAGTGGAGACTCCTGTTGACTTTGACAATGGATTTTGGATTAGGCCTAATCTCTTAGCTAGGGCAAAACTGCCATTTGCTCTAATGGGAGAGATTTGCCCGTGTAAGAATTACAGGACTCATGTCCTTTATCTACCTGAGAGACCAGAAAAGCTTCTTTAGAGTTGTCCTTGTCTTATATAAGTTTAGATGGGACTTGTTTTACATATCATACATATTTATATATAGTGTATTTTTATTGCCTTCCCTCCCGCCCCCCAGTAGACTGAAGCCGCTGTTCTGTAAATATGTATTTAGGTACATAATAAAAAAAAGAATAAAATCCCATTGAGATTTCTTGGAAAGGCAGTTACTGCGCATGCACAGTAGCCACTTTCATCTTTTAAATTTGTATTTAAGAGATTTCTTTTCAATAATAACAAAGGCAAGGAGGCTGTATCCCCTCCTGATTGATTGCCAAAATTGTTGCCCAGTCCCTGGTGTTTGAGGTGAAGAAGAACAACGCTTTCGGTGGGCGGCTGGTGCTGCCCGCTGGATCTCACTCCTCGGGCCAAATTCTGGGAACCTCCTGTGGGGGCTCGGCTCCTGCTGCTCACGGGGGCCGTGCTGAGCAGTGGGACCTGGGCACGGCCCGGCCCGTTTGGGGAGCAGCGCTTCGGGCTGCGGGTGTGACCCCTTTGTCACCGCATCGTCCCCGGCTGCCTGGAGCTGCACTCTGCCCTCCTTAGTGCTCTTTTCCTGATGACAGCTGGGCGACTCACCTGGGAAATGACCCCTTTTTTCTCCCAGGTTAAGAATTTTCAGTTCCATGATAGATCTTCTGAGCTCAAATTGAGGAATCTTTTAAATTTAAAAAAAAGGGAAAAAAAAATTTAAATGACATCCCAGTTTACTCGAAAAGCCAGTGAAGACACTGGGAATTGTCCCACTTCTTCATGTGCTCATTGGAAGGTGCTCTTATAAAAGGAGTTCAGAAACAATCCCTTTTGACAGTGGTGCATGTGAGCAATCCTAATGTAAACCTGTATCCCCCTGCTAAAAGAGTTTTGCCGCTATAGACTGAACTATGGGACTTGTTGTTATTTTTATTTTCTTCTTAGCATACATGCATACATATGGTTGCACATCTGTATGTGTGTGCTCTGTACCTGTGTGAGTGTTGTACAGCCATGTGAGAGTGGGAGTCTGTCTGTGTGTGTGTGTGTGTATAAATAAAAGAAGCTGCAGAAACTTTGTAATACTTTGTGAAAAGGATTATATTATAAAGCTTTGTACTGTCTTGAGTGCACAGCTACTGGAATAAATGTAGGGAATCTCAGGAACAAGTATATAATTTGTCCAAGAATTATTTCTTCTCAGAAGTGTAAGTGCAGTTTTTAATTCTGTATATTATTTAATATTTTACCAATAAAAATAAACTTCTGACACGAAAGGGTTTTCCATTCAAGCTTTCTGGAGACATTGGTGTATGCATACACTTCTTTCTTGCAGCAGGAAACACAGGTGGTGGTTTGGCACCTCCCAGGAATTGCGCTTCTACCTGCTCACAAATCCTGTTAATTAACTAGAGAGACTGAGTGTGTTACGAGTTGGGGTTCTGAGCATGGGTTATGAGATGAGGGAGTTGGGCACAGATTTGCTTTTAATATTCATTGGAGCTAAAGAAATGCCTTCCATCAGCTTCAGCATCAGTGAGAGAAGTGTCCACGAAGGTCCTGCTGTGTCAAATGGTGGCATCAGTCATCTGCCAATTGTTCTGTCATGTTTTTGAAATGAATTAGTGGTCTAAGATTTTTCAGGAAACACTTGGACTGCACACACCTTTGAACCCTTCCCTCAGCATGGGTTTTTGGCTGAGTTCCTTCTGTCATATCCAGAGGTGATGTTCCCAGTAGGGATTTGTTGGGCATTTCACATTGCCTAACTTGTCCTTCCTTTCATAACGCAGCTATCGACCTGGTAGCATTCACAGTACAAACTCTTCAGAATAAAAGGAAGATCTCATGAAGCTTCACAAATTGTTTGTTGTTTGTTTTACGAATCCCTTGTAAATTATTGGTTAAGGATTAACCAGCCTCTCCCCGTAATAAAAGTGTTCATCATTCACAACAATGGAAATTCCTTAAGATATCATCTGAATAAAAATTAATCTTCCTGTAAGTCATGTTTGATGTATGTTGTCTCCAAGGAATGCTTCTGTTCAATGAGCAGAATTTCCAGATTTCTTTCATACAGAATTGCTGGATTGCTGATTTTGCTTCAGAAAAACCTCAAAATTCAGCTAATGGGACAGTCTGAATCTTTAGTGCATGGAGGAGAAATCCCATTGTGCCATTGTAGGACAGAAATGACTGGCTTGATGGACTCAGGGTCCTGTCACAAAACTTACTGGAGATGGTGATGCTCTTTTCATTGACTTCAGCTGAGGGTCCAAGGGTTGAGGGGAGAGCTCATAGGGAGAAATTAACTGCTTAGGACTTAGGACTTAGCAACTTAGGACTGCTGAGTCATTTTCAGGGATGAGACTGTGCATGGCCTCATGTTATTAAGGAAGAGACTCCTAGAAATCTCCTGGCCTTGATTCAGGGCCAGCATGGTGGTGTGCTGGTGTCTGGACAAGAGCCACACCACAGGGTGCCATTGCCTTTTCCTTTAGATCACCCTGTCAGCAGCTGCAAGCAAAGGGCAGGTTAACCTCACCCATTCAACTCTTACCAAGGCAACAGGGAACTGTGTCTGATCCCTCCTCTGCATGACTTTTGCTGGGAAACTTACTTTGTTGAAAACAGCTTTCCCCTCTTTACATCAACAGATGCTTAAAAATTACTCCAGTGTTGGTAATGCCCAGTCTTCCATTAGTCTATGGGAGGCCAGTGGTTTAAAAATATTTAATGTTTTTCTTTGTTGCTGCATCAAATGATTTACCTGCAGTGGTCTTTGAACTGCAGCATCACCCTTCACATTGATAACTGGGTCAGTCTTGCAGCCACGTAAGCGTCGTATTTCTGACCTGCCAGTCCAGCCCTGCATTCTGCCAGTGGCCTTCTCCAGCTTTACCAAAACCAGTATCATTTTCCCAGTTAATAAAGGTTAAGCCTTGTTTTCTGGCTTTGGCTTCTATAGCTCTAATATTTCTATTTTTATGCAGTACTTTCAAGAACACTGGAGTTTCTTCAGAGGGTGAGTTTGTTTTTAAAATGTGGTGAATCAAAACACATTTTCCTCCATCTCTATGCTCGAATGTCAAGTCCCAGCCCTGCCATGAATCACTTCCCACCACGACACTGCGGAATATATAACAGAGCCCTTGTTAATGGGAGACAACGGCAGGCCCTCAAAATCCCATTATGAAACTCACAATAATCGAGGGACTAAAAATAAATTTTGCTTGTATTGCAGTTTGAACATGCTTGGGTTGTTTTTTTCTTTCTTTTTAGTCGATCCTAATGTAGTTAGTCCTCAATAAACCCAGCTTTACCCTTGTGCCCTTCAGTGCTTATTTTTGTCTCTTCTTGGTGCATCATATAAACATTGTCATAACTTCCAGCATGCAATTATAAGTGTTTGGTTTGGGTTTTTCACAGCAGAGTACCTCAGGAGCCACAATGACTTCTGGATTCAATGAAATTTGAGTTGAAAGGATTACTGTGTAAGTACAGAGTCGCTTAAAATTTTAGACTAAGAATGAAAGCTCTTTTCAAAGGAATATACTTGTGAAATAGCCTTTGTGTTTCCTGTTAATTCCTGGTACAAAGATTAGGGATGGAGTCCCAGAGTACGATATTTTCCAGGGATTTCTGTCAGTGGAGAAACTGAGCCCTTGTAATGAGACTATAGAAGTACTCAATATTATCTCATTATTTTTCATTAATCCGCGCACACCAGCCCGCCTCCACACGCTGTAATTCCATGTTACCACCCATGTTCCTGCATTAAAATAGGAACAGATTATTCAAGACTCCCACACAAATCGTGAACCTCTATCCCTTCTGATCTGTCACTGGCCATCCCTGAGACAGAGGAGCCTCTTCCCTAGGCAAGGAGTCATCTTTAAACCTGGCAACCCAGCCCTTCAGAGCTAAATGCCTATTTTTATTCCTGGCAAATGTTCCTGTGGTATCCAACATCCAAGCCTGGATGAAACTACCCTGTCAGAACTGATTTTTAACAGAAAATTGCTTTTCAATGAACCCATTCTCTATGGAAAGTGTATGCTTTTCTTAGATTTAGGAGGATTTGGGGATTTTTTCCCTCAATAAGAAAGCCTGAAACTCTAAACCCTCAGAAGGTTTCTGTGTTATTTTGTTTGGTTTCAAGAGGAAATACTTCCCTGCCCTCAACTCCTGTTTTCATATCAGTTCAAATAATGTCAAGACACTCTTTGCTGCTCTTTCCCATTATTTTTGTTACTTTTCCTGTTTCAGGCTGCCTGCATGTAGTTGATAGGGTGTGGTGAGGAATGTAAATGATTATTTTCATGTAGGTGTGGTAGCTATTCAGTTGTAAATCCTGTTTTCAATCCTTCTGACTATTTTATTTGTGATCTGTAATATTGATTTGTCTTCAGAGAATGCTGCAATCTATCAGGAGCAGGGACATTTTATTCCTAGTTAAAATAATTCAAAGCACTCCCAGAAATCTGCGAGATGGGGAAAAATGAGATCTTCCTTGAAGCCTTTTTTTTTTTCCTCTTTGAAAGGAGTTGAGGCATTTGTTTCTGCAGTTGATTTGTTTTTATCAGTTAGTTGCAAAATCTGACCAGCCTCGCCTTTCAAACCCATCTCCCATGATAACCTGCCACTGGCTGTCTCTTGATAACCGACTTTAAAAAAACAAGTTAAAAGGTTTGTGTCTGAAGGCAGCTCAGGATGGTGGAGGAACAGGGCTGAGCTACAACAGGCAGCTCTGCGGTTGCTGTTGGAGTCGAGTAAAGCTGTCAAGCTGTTCCCAGTTCCACACAAGCCGTAGCAGCCGTGCCTGAATCACAGCTGTATTTTCCCACAAGCTGTGAGAGCCTTTTGGCAGCCGCAGGCAGCGGGACCGCAGATGTTCTGGCTCTCCAAAGCCTTTCCAGCTGGTCCCGCCTTGGGAAGGATGAGCTGCTGGGTCAGGCACCAGTGGCTGCCTCACCCATGGGACCAGACCCTCTGTGCTGCAGATCTGTGTGGCCTGAGCAGCCTGGTGGGAGCTAAGCTTATTTGCCCAGTGTCTCTGTGAGATGCCAGTGCTGCTCTGAGCCCCCGGGGCTGCTGTGTGTGCTCCTCTGGCTGTGCCCTCCTCTGTGCCCAGCCCCTCCTGTGGACCTGTCCTGGTGACAGCTATTACAGCCAAAACCATCATTACAGCATCTGCCTGTGTTAGTGCAGTTTGGCTTCTAGCTGGCAGTTCAGTCTCTCTCATGTTTGGATACCTCTGGAACCTAGGAGTACAATCACTGCTGATTTCTTTTTTAATTATTTATTTTTTATGGCTACCTTTAGGCCTGTAGCATCCTTGTGCCTGAGGCTGTGACTAAGAACAGTTGATGGTCTTCGGGAAAACTGAGGTTTAGGTGTCACATGCTGCACACTCAAAGCTGATGGCCCGTTCTGGCCAGTGTGCTATGAAAAGCCTGGAATACAGTTGTCCTTGTTTACCTGCGCATATTGTTCTCTATCAAAGAGATCTTTCGAAGGCTGACCTGAAAACAACCCATGTCCTTGCAGCTTGAAAAGCTGCTCCTTTCCCTGAAGTGGCAGAAATGTGCAGTGTTTGGGCACAGGTTGCATTTCCCAACCGGTGAGTGTGTGGTTGGGATGTCTGCAGTACATACCGAGTGCTACGCTGCTGCTTTGTGGCCATGAGGAGGCATTCAAAGTGCTTTTTCTTGGGAGTTGTTTTTAAAAATTAATTTCTTCAGCCAAGTGTTCTCTTTATTTGCCTTCAACTTTCCTCCCCATTTCTTCCAGTAAGAAAACAGAAATTGTCACTGGACATTAGGACACAGCAAGGTTTAAGTTAATGCGAGTTAGTACTGATTATTTGCATGATGTTTGTTTCCAGAAGCCCTTCTGAGGTGGTGTTCTAGCACTGAGCAAAAATAAGTCCTGGCTAGCACTAATGTGTTTAGCATGTAATTATAAAAATAAACCAATTTTTTTCTCATTTTCAGAAGTCCAAAGATCTTTCTGTAACGCTCCTTTCCTTTATTTGTCCAAGCTTGGATATTACACTTGCAGACAATATTCCAGGAACTGTCCCTCTGATATTTTGCTGCTTCTTGAGACTATTCCCCCTGTAGTTCCATATGGCTGTACACAGAGATAGATCTCCTTGTGTCCCTGGAATGGCTCCACAGGATTTGTGGAGCAGTGAGCTCAGCTCGCAGCTGTGCCCTGCCCTTGTGCCCTGTGGTAGCTGAGCTCTGAGCCTTGCTCCATCCCTGCCCCATCCCTTTCAGAACACAGCCCCCTGCCCATAACCGTGACCAGCATCACTGGGCTTTGGGGTGCTGGATCTGAAACCGAGTTCTGCTGAAACACGTGCTGGTCAAATGAGTCCAGCTGCCCAACAGATCCGGATGGCTTTGGATAACTGACATCCTGATCTTCATCAGATCTGCCTCATCTGTGAACGTTACCGGCTCTGTTTCTCTGGGGTTTTTTGTTAGATCTTTTGATAAGATATTCAGTTATCTGGGTCTAAACCAGATCTTCATTGCTCAAAACACTGCAGCTGGATGATGTCCTAGGCATAGGTCATACTGAAAACTCACTGGTACAAAGATGGGCTTTGATCCTTTTAATATGTGAGCACTGATTCTTTGTTTTCTCCAAAAACAAAAGAGGGGGAAAGCAGTAATAGTGTCAAATGGATACCAGTTTTACCCTGGTCATATCTGCTGGAAAGGAAATTTCTAAGCTGAAGCTGGTGTGATGCACCCTGTACAAGACACTTCAGCTGCTCTTATGAGACGATTTTATGTAAGAGGAAACATAAAGGACTTTCTGGGTTTGATATAGACTCAGTTAGAGAAGAAACCCTAAGCTCTTAAGAAGAGGAGGTTTTGAAGATAACATTGCTGGCCAGTTTGTTCAGCTTCACATGAAATTGCTGATATTTTAGTGATCTCTGGCTCACTGTCCTGCCAAATTCAGATGACTGTGGGACTGCTCAGACACTTCATTTCATTGTATAAATTACTGCATTGCCAAGACTTCTTTGAGACCCAGGCTGTCAACAGAGAAACCTCTGCTGTTACACCAGGCCGATCTGTGCATGTCTAGGCGAGGCTGAGTAAACCACAGATGACCTCTGATGTAATTTTACCTTTAGTCATTTACCCCATTCCACTGCCAAGCTTACACACAGCCAGAATCCCTAACCCGGAGATTCCTTTAAGGGGAAGATAATGGTGGAATAAGGCAAATAGGGATTTTTATAGCACAGTAGTTCTCACACCCCTGCCCTGACAGGGCACCCTCTAATTCATCATTCCCAGAGCCTTTGTACCACTTGGCTTACCCCAAGCAGAGGGTTTAGTGCAAGGCACTGAGTATCCGTGTCGGGAGATATTTGGGTAGGAGTATTCCACAACAGCTATTTTGGGCTGTTTCCCCACATTGAGAAGCTCTAGTGCTTATCTCAATGGAACGAAAGTCAAGCCTGTTCTTCTAGATAAAATGCTTTCCCCTCCAACTGCCTGATGCCTTATCTCTGGTCTTGCAGCATCACCCATAACCCCTCTCCTGACCCACTTAACTTTCTGCTTTCAGCAGAGCTGGGTTGGGGGCAGGGAGACTTGATTAATGAATAATATTCACTTTCTTCTAATGCAAAAAACTCTTCAAGTGGTCCATGCTCACATAATTAGGAGAGAAATCTCTATTCTTTATCAGTTGATAAATTATCTAAGGGCAGACCTTTAAGAATGTATTTCAGGTAGCTTTGGTTCACATAAGTTACTGGGTTTTAAGCATTTTTCAGAATCTCCTGACAAAGAAAAGAACTTTAATCATATCATTTGACATTTGTCACCTTGGGTTTTTTTGCCTGTTTAAAAAACAAACCAAGACTGTGTTATCTCTTCTCCATATCCAAAATAATTTCCAGGAAATCAATATTTTTGGAAGCATAGCAATAAGCTAATGCTTGCTTTGTGAGCTTCAAAAATTAGATAAGGACTGAATACAGGCAGTGAATGTGTTGTCTCCTACATTACCATTCCAGCAGCAGGTACAGCCAAGGCAAGCTTGTTTGTTAATTTATTTGGAATTAGGTTGATACTTTTAAGCCATTTCCTAGTGAATGATTATCTATCAAAATGTTTTTATCAGCTGGAACTGAGTGATGTTCATTCCGATAGTTTCTTGGAGAGCCAGCGTGTGTGTAGTTAAGCAGAATTCAGTCTGGTTTCCTGTTTGAATATGAATTTTTTTGATTACCTTCATTCTTTACAGTGTGGCAGGGACTGCTCAGAAAATGCTCTTCTCCCTGAATCTGTGTGCAAAGAAGTCCATTGGTGTGAACAATCCTCTGGTTGCCACTGCATGGTCTGGTGAAACAAGGAAGGATGTGAGTGAGATTGTTAAATGTGGGGACTCTGAACCTTCCAGGATGGAGTTCTGCCGAGGGCACCATGGACACTGCAGTTGCAAGCATGATTAGAAGTGGGACTGACATAAGGGCCTTCTCCTTCCTCCCCACAGCAGTTTAAGGCGCTGGTGAGTGCCTTAGAGAGGCAGAGCCCTGCCAAGGCACAGGCGACCAGACACCAGCTTGACTTTGTAGTTTCAGCTCCAAGGAGAGGAGGAAAGGGGTGTGATCACCTGCACATTCAAGGCTGTCACTGGATTCTGATACGGGGAAATAGCAAAAGTTGCAAACAAATCAGTTAATAGAAGTCTTCCCAGGGCACACAGCCTCTCATGTTCTTGCCTTTGCCTTCATTGCTGCCACTGTGTGAGGTGCCACCGTCACACCTGCTGCTTGCCAAGGACAATTTCACCACATCACCTCTGGTTTTTGAATTTTTTTCCATGCATTCATAGGTGGAAAGGAAGAGTGAAGCCTGCCTTTCTTAGCCAGTGTGGAAGTTATGATTTCACTGTGCTGGCATATTGAGTTGCAGCCATGTGTCACAGATCTTTTGCTTGTCATCTCCCATGTTCTCACTATTCCCTGTCATTTTAAAATTAATTCATTGCTAATCACTTACTCCACCCAGATGATACCCATATTCTTCTACTTGCAAGGCACCACCTGATGTTTCATTTGGGGAGAATGGAGGGAGGGACAAGCAAAGGCTGACAATTGCACTGTGAACCAGTAGTGAATTTGTCCCATATGCAAAATTTAATTTGAACAGTATGAATAATGCAGCTCTTTGGTCAGAGCACTGCTTCTCCAGTGAAGTTTTTCTATACAAGGGGACAGAAAGACAAAAGGAGTGAGATCTTCCTTTCCAAGTTTGTGTGGGATACTGCACTCCCAGCTCTTGGTGGATGACTGGGGGAAATTTGCATTAATCATGGTTGTATTCAAGGGTAACCATCTTCTCGGTGCCATTGCCTAAGTCACTTCTTGTAGAATCACAGAATGATGGCACGGTTTGGGTTGGAAGGGACCTTAAAGCCCATTCAGCTCCACCCCCTGCCATGGGCAGGGACACCTTTCACTGTCCCAGGCTGCCCTAAGCCCTGTCCAACCTGGCCTTGGACACTTCCAGGGATGGGCAGCCACAGCTTCTCTGGGCAACTGTTCCACTGCCTCACCCCTTGAGTAAAGAATTCCTTTCTGCCATCTAATCTAAATCTCTCCTCTTTTAGTTTGAAACCATTCACCCTTGTCCTACCACTATCTGCCCATGTAAAAAGTCACTCTCCCTCTTTTTTACAGGTGTGCTCTGAGTCAGGCAGGAGTTTTCTGAGTCACAGAATGTTTGAGGTTGGCAGAAACCTCCTCGAAAGATCACCTGGGACAACTCCATCCTCAAGCAAGACCATCTAGGGCAGGTTGCCCACGTGTTCTGACTGCCTCTGAGCGTGGAGTCACTGCCACCTCCCTGAGCAGCCCGTGCCGGTGTGTGCCCACCCTCACGGCTGCAAACAGGTTTTTTTTTCTGTTGCAAAGCTGCCGGTGGCATTGGGAAACAGGATGCCCGCGTGGAGCTGGGCGGATAAGATCAGGGCAGAGCTCCCTCCCCGCTCGGCAGCAGGCTCTGGGCTCCGCTCCTGGCTCACAGCACGTGCGGTGGCTACGCGGAGCCGCCTCATCTGCCGGCCCCAGCAAGGAAGCCTCAAACCACGGCTGGGAACATTTTGAAACAGATTTTTGTCGCCCTAGAGGAAATATCGTAGGGGAAGAATAGGCCCTTTTAGCTGTGAACCAGCGATGACAAGATAAAGGCACCCAGTTCATCCTCTGTACCTGTCTAATACTGCTACAGCAACAAATTTCAATCCCTTCATTTCAGGATGTGGTGGAACAGGGACATTTCTCTTTTGCAGATCTCCTCACTATTTTGTTTCCTAATGCAATGCCTATGCACACCTATTTTTTAACTTATGCATATGCAGAAGGCCTGTATGTGCACAACAAGAAGTGGGATGTGCTGAAATGGTGATTTTTGGTGTACTTTGAGGAAACACAGCCATGAAAGTCCACAGAAGGATTCCTACTGTGTCGTGTTGTTCATCTCAGGTACCGTTTAGAGCCCAGAGCTTTGCTGGGCTTGGTTGATGTTTGACCTCAAGCCAAATACCTTTGTACCAAGCACCTTTCTCTGTTCACAGGAGGCCTTATGCTTGCAGAGATGCTTCAGAAAAACATGAGAGTTACGAGGTGTCCAGAGAATGAAAAGTGTGGTGCAGGAGGGTCTCTTCAGGTGCCAACTTGGGTTGATCTGGTGAGTGACGAGGTAATTGACAGCTGGTCTCTGCCATCCTCCTTGAAACAAGGGATTAAGTGTTAAATGTCTGTGGAGAACGGAAGGAAGGGAAGCCAGAAAATCCCCCACAGATGGAATGAGATCACATAAAAAGCTGCAGAATTCCAAATGAAATTGATTCACTTTACTCCCAAATAAGCACCTGAATTAGTATGAATCAATAAAAATGGCATCCATAAACGTATCTCGTTTTGTTCCAATTTAACATCTATTTTCAGAAGGTTCTCAGAAAGCATTTTGGTACACCAGTGCATGAAATACTGCTGTCAGATAAACTCAGATTATCTTGGATATGGGTATTATATCACAGAATGAAAACAGGCAGCAGAGATATGAAAGCAAAGAAACTGTTAGTGCTGATTTCTTGGGAAATGTCAAAAAGGGTGATTTGAGATCCCAGCACACACTAACATTTGTATTGCTGCTGTTTGCCCTGAACTCCTGCAGCCCTAGCAGAGAGAGCTCGGTCTCCAGCAGCACCAAATAATACTGGTTTATTCAATTTTGTGAATTCTACCAATAAATAAGAAGTATGACTTCGTTTTGTTCAGAACTTAGTCATCTCTGGCACATCTGGTGCTACTTCTGTTTTGAAAAATGTGGTATCATTACCCAAATTGTAATGACTCCTGAGTTCTTTGAAACCTTATTGCGGAGTATGTCAATCTGCCTTTTAAGATTTTTTTAACATGAATTGGTTTTGGTGCATATTTCTACCCAATTTGTGATGTGTGCCACCCAAAAAACATGAAGTTAACATGAAAACCAACCAAAAGTTGGAGTAATGAAAAGGTCAAATACATTATTAAGCATTAAAATTCTGAGAAGTCCCTGTTGTGCAGGAGATCGTAACAAGAAGAGGAAACAGCACAACATGAGCAATCTCTTGTGATAAAAATCTGGTTAGCAGAGAAGAGCAGAGGAAGTGGAGCACGTGTGATGATTCCTGTTACAGGACGTGGCCCTCCTCCTCCTCCTTCCCATCAGGTGGTGTGCTCAGGGCTTTGGCCAAAATATTCTGGAATTTGGTTAAACTGTAGAAATAATGTTACATTTTTGCTCATGTCATCAAGCAAATGGGAACCTTTGTTTTCATTGTTCTAGAAAGGCATCTGAGAATGAAGTTGTCCCAACCCAGTAAAGTATCCTCTTCTCCTCTGTCTCTCAGTGCACCTCAGATCTGATCTGGAAGGAGATCGTGCCACGGGTGCAGGATCACTGTCTCTGTATGATGATGCCTCATGTGTAACTCAGACACCTCTGTCCTGAGACCTGGGGTGGGTCTCGTTGTCCCATTTTCACACCAAACAGGTACCTGATTGCTAGTGACAAGTAGGACTACAACAGACTCTTGTTAAGCCTTTGGGGAAAACTGTAAAGGTTTTGAAGTTTCTGATGCCATTTTAAAGCTTCTGTAAAGCTTGAGCAGGTTTGCAGTATCGAGATGCACCATGTAAGGGATGAGCAAAAGTTGGTTAAATTACCTCAAATATAAAGAAATAAATTATTGTTCCTGTCACTCAGTATAATCTTCTGTGTACTTCCACCAGGAAGGCTTCTTGTTTGTGCCTCTTAATCATTACCCTCTGCTTTTACCCGCAGGTAAAGCTGGTGAAGACGGGGAGGGTGCCAGATGTTCCCCGTGTCCCTCTGTGCCTCAGCTGTCGCTCATCCTGTAGCATCCGGATGCCGAGTCTCAGGGGATGAGAGTGAGAGAGCATCTCTTGGGATACCCCGCCCTAAGCCTGGCCCTGGGCACGGCTCTGCCGCCGAGTCACTGGATGTGCTCCTCCGATGAGGGCACTGGCCGGGGCAGGAGCAGGATGGTTTTCCCCGTGCCTACAGGTGCTGGGATTGCTGGCGGGATCTTGCGGCCCTGCTGAAGTGCAGAGCAGCAGAGGGGGCATCGGTGTTTCTTGGTTTTATCTCGAGTGTAGGCACAGGAAGACAAAAGAAGAGAATTGAGGAGAGGAGGAAAGCAGTCAAATTTCCCAAAGCTCTCTGAACAGCCGTGGGTGATTAACAGCTGGGAGCGCTCAGGCAGACTGGGTGGGGTTTGCTAATTCAGCCGTGCACGCAAATCGCACCCGGGGGGTGAGGAGAGGTGATGGCATGGGAATGTGTCATGAAAGTCACTGAGGACAGCGAGGAGCCAGGGAAAAAACCTGCTCTGCGCCCGGAGAGGACGGGCATCACGTCATCCATTGCATCTGGGAAGGGCTGCTACACTCACAGAGGTGCAGGCACCAGCCAGGAGCCCACGTTGGCTCAGGGGAGTTTTTGACATGAGTAAGGTCACCCTAAAACTTGATTGACCGAAAAAGAAAAGGTGAAAAAAGTGACTCCATCACCTTCACTCCCCCCACAAGTCTTATGTAGCTCCACTAATGAGTTAGAAGCACAGAAATACAGACCTGAAATGGGCTGTAGGAACCCAAGCAGTCTAAAAACACCACAGAGAGACAAGTTTAACTGTCATGGTAAAAAAAAAAAGTGTAAATCGGGGTAACATTTATTCAAGTCTTCATGCAGATCATATTCAGGGGAGATTTATTGTGCAGGGGGGCTGAGACCCATCTCACCCTGTCCTGGCTCAGGTGGAGACAGTAAATTTTGGCAGTGTGTGGTTCATCTCCCCAGCACCCTGAAGGATGCTCTGGTCTTTGTGTCTCCCCGTCACGCCCCAGCAAAGGTCACTGCTGCAGCGCAGGAGGGGTGAATCACCCACACGGCCCCAGGGTTTGTGTTAGAGCCAGGAGGGTTGGGATAGCACCAACCGGTGCTTTCGGGTGCTGTCTTGCTAATTAGTCAGCACTCATCAAGATAACTAGAAAAATAATTTTGCAGATTGTATCAGACTAGTTTGTGGTTGGCTCGAAATGGTGTTTTATTCTGCAGATACAGAAATGTGCAGCATTTGTAAAAGGCTGGACTTTTAAAAAGTGTTGACTTTTTAAAAAGAGTTTTCTTTTTTCCCATTCACCCCAGAAGGAAAAAAAAAATCCAAACAAAAACCTAATCAGTGCCTGTTGATTTGCTTCCTTCCATGGCTTTATTTCTCCTTTTTGCTTGCTACCTGCTGTTTTCCCCATCTTTCAAGATTCCTGTGAAGAAGCAAAAGGGGCGATGAAACTCTGGCAATGCAATATTATTTTCCAGCTACATCTACGCTTTGCTGTGTTGAGATGAAAAGGTAAAACTTAAATCCAACCCTGAGGTGTTCCAGTTTCAGGCCTCCAAATAAAGTTCCAAGCCTCCTGCAAGCATGCCAGGACAGAAACTGTCTTGCTTTGTGTGGAGGTAGCAAAGAAGTGATCCTTTGCTGGCGGTACGATGGGAACCCCTCAGCTGATGCTGTTCTACCTGTCATGCAGCTGGTTTGAAGATCCCTGGGATTTATCCTCGGAGAAAAAAAAAAGTAATCTTTCAAAAAGCAAAGAGCTTCTTTTTACCTCCTTCTGACGCCTTTCTGACAAGGGCTGCTTTTAGGTCAAGAACCTCCCTCTGTTTGCAGGCAGAAGCTTCTCAGGCAGGATTTTCATTTTTTGTTAATTTTAATTTTTTTGTCCCCCACCCCCATAGATGAATGATTGACCTAATTCAGGAGCACTGAAATTATTGCTGTTCTCCCTGAGCACAAGAAACACACCTGTAATTTCTCACGGAATATGCTTTGTGACAGAAGAACCGCGTCCCCTCCCAAATGTACCCTTATGTAAGGAGCAGCTCAGCTCGTGTTTATTGCTCCATCAGACTGGCGGCCGTATGGAAACGCCTGGCGTGTTTGTTTGTGTGCCGATGGTTAATGCTCATTAGCAGCGAGACTAATAGCACTGCCTGGAGCCAGGCAAAGTGCGAGGCACTCGCTGCGTGATTTTCCCCAGCTGGATTTGGCAGGCACGGGCGGCGCTGAACCTGCGGCACCCCTACTGCTCCTCCTGCCTGTGCCGAGGCCCGGCGTGGCTTTAAGAACGGCATCTCCCTGCTCGAAAGGCTCTGGGGACTGGCTGGGCTGCTGCTCTCCAAGGGGTACTGATGGAGCCATCCCAGCAGTCCCCACTCCACCTGCGTTTCCTTTGTTTTTCCAAGCCGTGATCCCCTCTGATGTCGGCTGCTCCTCCCAGGCACCCCCTACTCAGTTTTCTTCAGGCTTTGCTGGCTAATTTCTCCCCTAGCCTCTTTTTTTTTTTTTCAGAGGATTATCTCTGTGTGACAGAGAATGGGAAACTGAGGCATCTGGCTGCAGAGTGTGTCATGTGAAATATGTCAGTGGTGCTGTTGCACTAAACTATGAGACAATATCACCAGACTGACAGCTCAGAGGGAGATCAGGGTACTGATAACTCTCTTCTCTCTCCGAGCAGGAGAGATGGGCCAGGGCTAAAAATCTGACACAGCACAAGGGGCAATATGGGTTTCCCTGACTCATTTGCATCCCAGGCACTTAGAGAAAAGGTTCGGTTAGGGAGAAAGGTGAGACAACATTGCTTAAGTTTGATTCTTGGGGATAAACAAGATTTAGGTGCCCAGAATCAGTTTTCCCCACAAAAAATGGTACCTGTGAAGTTGGGGTGTCTGTTGAGCTGGCCCGTATCTGTCAGTAAGCACGAGAATGGCTGCAGTCAGAGGTGTCTGCAGAGACAATGCCCAGGGGATGTGCCTTATCCAAGGCACTGGATCCCAGCTCCGACAGCTATGAAATCACCTTGTCAGCTGCGCTGGGTGGGGGAAACGCAGAACAGGCCCTGCAAGGGAGATAATGTTTTAAGTGGAAGGGGTCAGGCTCTAAATGGAGTCACTCATTTCTAATGTTAGCATTTTATTAGCGTTGTCTTTCTGGGCTTAGCAAGATTCAAAGTCTCTCTTGTGGCAGGAGTGATGGCAGGTGTGTATGGCTAAGGCTGGGGTCTGACTTTGGAGGTAAAATACGGTGTGGTGCTCCCTGCTATGGCTGGAGGCTTCCTGAGGATGCTGGGGGACATGACTGCAGAAGGGCCTGGACAAGGGATGCCAGTGTAGTGTCTTAGTGGTGAGAGGGCTGTGCATCACTTGGAACCAAGGGAGAGCTTTTCTCCAAGATCCCTTGGGAGGAAAAGAGCCAAGGGGGGCTCTTCATTGAGGTTTTGGATGCTGCAGTTTGGGCTGGGGACAGAGGACATGGATGTGGCAGGGAAGCTGCTGTGACTATGCTGAAGAGGCCAAGCTTTGGTCCAGGCATGTGCAGAAAACCAGGCCTGGGTAAATGTCAGGGTGGTAAAACCAAAAGCCAATTAAAGAAAAGGTAATCGGTCCTGGTGGATGTGGTTGGGGATTCTGCCACTTGTGGAGCATCTGGCTTTAAGTCTCTTGGGATAAAACCCATTGCACTTTTCCCTTGTAGAGAGAGGAAGATGTAGAGTCCATCAACACAGACTCTGCTGGCTGGTCACACACAGATGATGTCTGAAGAGCAGTGTCCTCAAAGCTTTTAGTCAAGCAGGTGATTAAAATGGAGCGTGTCCATAGGCAGCACTTACAGGACCCACAGGGTATGGAATTCCAGCATCCACAGGGTGCTCCTCTGACAAGCTGTGCCTGGGATGTACAAGAGTGTCTGAGAGACTTGGGCACCAGAGCCTCACTCATTTTTTCTGACACCTTTGCGCTTCTCAGCCTTCTGCAAACATTGACATCGTTTGTCTGGATGATGAGTGCTTATGTTCAAGTTACCATGATAGATAACCGAGTGCCACTGAGAGATGGTGGCTCCACAGGAAAAGTAGCCTTTTCTCCTGGGTGAGATAGTCTCAAGGGACAATTTCACTTCAGAAAAGATTGCACCTCATCTTCAGAGAGAGGCCAAAATTAGGTCCCATGTTTGGTAAAAATACTTTAACCAATGAGATACTGAATGAAAGCTTTTGGATTTACTTTTTTCTTCTCCTTTTTTTTTCTTTTTAAAAGGAGAAATTATTCAGTGCTCAAGTTCTTGATTTGAAAGATCAGAGTGCTGCAGTGAGGAGTGAATGCAGAGTCACAGGGAGGTGAGACACCTCCATTCTCATCATTCAGTGACAGTTTCCCAGTCCTCTGGTTGAGCTGGGGCCACTGTCCCTCAGTGTGATGCTTAAAATGATCCTGTCTTGAGATGTGCAGCTCTTCCTGCCTGTTCACAGCCCAGGGAACACTCCATCCACTCCACAGGTTTCTGCTGTGGGGATCAGCCTTCTGGGAGCTCTGCTAAGTCTCAAGTCCCTTCAGCCTCTTTTCAAGAGCCTAACCTAGTAAAGTCAATTAAAGCATAGCCACTGCCTCTGAGAGCCTTTGGACTCACACTGATATAAAACAGATCCATAAGAGCTGATGCACTGAATAAAATATAACAGCACTCATTCTGGAAAAGGAGCTGATTTATTTTAACTTAACTTAATATATTTTCTTATTCTAGCTTAAGAGCATCCAGAAAAGTTCTCCTAGTCAATTTTCAAGTACAAACAAGCTGTTTATCTTGGTCTCACAAACTTATCTTTGAAATGGGAATAACTTAGTCTCCCATATGGTGTTGAAAGCTACTTCATAGAAATCTCCTGTATATTCATACAAAATTTTAGAGGAGCAGGTGGAAATTATCTGGCAATTAAAGTTAGTGTTATGGAGCTAGGACTTGGAATGGCATAGCCAATCTATTCAAAGACCTCATCTCCTACTGTCAGCAGTTGGTTACGTGACTGTTCATTGTGCTGCTCCTCATGGCGGGAAAAAGCCCTCAAGGAGATGGCAAAAGGTTTCAGCTGATTTCTGATAATTGTGTTTGAGCTGATGATGACATTTATCTGGAAGGAAATGGTTAAAAAGCAGGTCTTAAGCAGCTCTGGCTCTGACATCGTTCTGCAGAGTTATTGGGGTACTAACGAAGAAAAGTAGCTTTCTGTGAATGCAGGAAGTGGCCTCCAATAAAGTTTGCAAATTTCACAGAAAAACGGACATAAAAAGGTCAAGACTCCCCTCAGCCATTTTGTCTAATTTAATTTTGAGCAGTAGGTTTCTTTACTCACTTAAAATACCCAGGTCTGAGCAACAGCCAGGATGGTTGCCACCATCCCGAGGGGAAGTGTTCACCCGGCTCTTGCAGCAGCAGGCCAAGGTTCATCCCTCACCATTTTTCAGAATTGCTCGGTATTTTCTTGACTGTTCATAGCTGTTCGTTAGATCACCAGATCTTCCCCCATTGCAGAAATTACAAATTTGAGGTGGTTTTTTTATGTTTCTCTGGCTTTTTTCGATTTATGCAGAACTCTCCTACCTCCCTCAAAGGGTTTGCTCAAGCTTTCCAAACTTGACTGGAAGACCTGATGAACTGTTTTATCTCCAGAGTGCACGACTTGTAGGGAGATATAAGCATGTATAAACAGCTGGTTTGGCTGCAAATTGATTTGAAATACTGTTTCAAATATGTATAAAAATGAAGCACAGCACTTCATGGAGACACTGTCAATGGAGAGGCAGATTTGCAGCCTGTTTCTTTAGACACCGCTCCTGTTTAAATTTCCCTCTGATGTTAAGGTGAGGAGCACTGTGGCAGTGCTGTGAAATCTCTGCTGTGCAGAGAGAATCCCAGTTCCCTATGAGGCAGATGCTCAGGTGACATTCCAGAGCTGTTGAGGGCCTGGTGCTCAGGGAGCTTTCTCCATCCTGCTGAGGCCAGGAGGTGAGCAGGAAATTCAGCACTTGGCATGAGCAGTCTTGGGAGAGCTTAGCTGCCTTAAAATTAAGCAATCAAAATTAAAAGGAAATGCGATTGATCCCAGCTGGAATTTGGTGCATTTTAAATATGGGATGGTGCTTTCTTGCAACCTGCGTAAGGGTTTGCTAATGCCCCTGATTTATTATAGAGGCTGAGAGAAACAGCTTTGCACAGCAGGATAAGCGGGCTTTTGACTTGGTTCCAGGTATGACAATAGCTGAAAGCCACCAAAAGTAGAAAGAAAATAGCTGCCAACAGTTCTAACTTGGATGATCCTGATTGTCTTCTTGCTGTGTCAAACCCTGCTCACTCAGTCCTTTCTGATGGAATTGAGGACAGAACATCTTTCCGAGAGCAGCTTTTGTTTCTATCAGCTTTTAACTGTGCTTTCTTTGTAGGATATGCAGAGCCTTGGAAAGAGAACTCTCTCCTCTGCCTTCCTTGCTTCTCCAAGAGAGAATGCTGGGTACTGAGCACAGACAGCACGTGGAATGGAAAGAGGATGGACCTCCAAGTTTCACAGTATGCCACCAGACAGCAGCAATATTCAGAGACAATATTCAGGAAGGCGTTCTTGAGGAAAAAATTTGCCATTGGAAGTTACTGAAGAAATATTGCTCCTGACTATGGCAACCTGAATTAGCAGACCAATCCTGTTCTTCCCTTCTCCCTGAAAAGGACAGTGAGAGGCCAGGTAAGCCTTCACCAAACCTTGGCAAGGAAATACCTGAGCTGGGGAAATTAGCTAGAAAATCATGCTAGAAAATGTGGAATATTAAACTACAGGATTCTGGTCTGAAATAAACCCAGAACCAGAGTTCTGGAGGCTTTGTGACACTGAAAAGGAATATTTTTGCAGTGTTTGTGATGGGGATGAGTTGCAGTCATAGCGTTTTCTTTCACATGCTCACGAGCCACAGCAACTTGAGCTTTATGGAACTTTTCCTCTTCTTCTGGAAGCAACACCTTCCCAGAGAGGTAAAGGACACGTACCTATTGGATGACCAAATAGGTGAGGTGGTATATAAAACAAGATTGAAAAACACTATGTTCTCACTGGAAAAATACAAACTTCAGGCATTTGGGCACCTTCGTAGTACTTTTACAAAACTTGGAAGCAAATAGTTAAAAGTTGGCTAAAAATATTTATTTCTAGCCACAGATTAAGTAAAATGTCTAGTATTTTGCCTTTTTCCCCCCCATCATGCTGTTTCAACCTGCTAAGAAATTAGTTTTGCTATGAGTTTTCATGCATAATTTGAGTTGCATGTAAGGGGGTTTGTTCTTCTAATATGTAAAATAATTGGATTTTGAGCAATGTTATATGTTTGAAGCTAGTCATACATATAACAGATGGGTATGAAATTTGAAGGAGGATTCAGGTCATTCTTTGAGGGTAAAGATACCACAGTTTGGATAAGCTCCATTCATGTACTTTGTCTGCTGCAGCTTTTGCTCTGTCCTTTGAATTTCCAGGACACCACCTTTATCTGAAGGCTTATACTGAAACTTTGAACAAGCAGTCCATGATTTTGAAGGAGAGGATGAGGGCTTTTTGCCTTACTTGAGAAATTTCATTTTAAGCTGAAGACCATAGCCTTTAAAAGCCTGGAGTGGTGATGTCTGTCTTTCAGAAATCTGTGCAGGTGTGTAACTCATTACTTTTGTACCCAAAGGCATTTCTCCATGTGTTTATTCACTAAGACTCAAAAATTCCACACTGGAATGCAATAATGCTGCTTAAGGAAACTGGAGATGGCCTTGCCTTGAAATCCTGTCCCCTCATTGCTAGAAGTGCCTGAAGGCGTGTGTACTACCCGCCCTTAGAGTCATAAGCTTATATAATTATAAGTTATAAGTAGCCATAAACCACTTGGAGACACTGAAAACTATGGAGGTGGAAAGGATTAAAAGTTTCAGGAGGGGATGGGCAGAAGGAGAAGTCCATGGTTTGGTCCACGTCTGCCCTGGCACACACTGGTGTGCCGGAGGGGAAGGGAGAGCTGGAGGAGAAGCTCGGGCTGGGTGTGGGGCTGGGGCCTCGGTGTGCTGCTGCCTCAGCTCCAGGCTGCTGAGCAGCTTTAGCGGAGTCCAGCTCATTTGCTGCTCTTTGAAGGTTTGTGTCTGCTTGGGAGGGAATTTTTCGAGGCAGTGCAGAGTGTAAGGGCTGCTGGTTTTCACTGTTAAGGAGGAGAGCAGTGTGTTTGTTCACCAGCTGCTGACAGCTCTGTCTCAGGGCAAAGAGGGAGGGGGACAAGACGTGTGAGTTTGGGTGATGAATCCCTTTCAAGANCAGCAAAATCCATCAGTCCCAAGCTCCTTTCCCCTCCAAAATTCCTTGTGCTCCACTCACCTGCCCTGCTCCACACATGCAGCTTCTGGCACTTCCCAGCCCCTTGCTTTTTTCTTCCTCTGCACCTTTCCAAGGGGTCTCAAGTTTGGGACATAGGACCTCTTCTTTCCCTCCCCTCATTTCCTGTGGTGGATTCATCCCAATTCGAACCTGGAGCTTGGGGTGGCACCCAGGTGGGCACAAGGAGGCTGAGCTCATAGACACTGTGGCCCACATTGGGCTGTCTGGCAAATCTGAGGTGTCCCTGGGACACTGCACTGTGCTGGCTGGCAGGGAGGAGGGGAGAAGTGATAAACGAGTCCCAGAAATGCTGTTCCGGGTGCACAGTAATTGCCACAGGGCTGCAGAGTAGATCTGAAAATGTAACCCCTGGGTACATGCAAGCCATCTCTCCCAAGGCCGGGAGCAGCTCCTTGCTCTCCGGCAGCCCCGGAGCAGCTGGGGAAGATGGAATAGTCACTGTCATTATTTTATGGCATGTCAGTAAAACTCCTTTTCACTCATCAGTGCCCTTAAAAATACAACATCCTCTTCTGAGGCCCCAGCAGCAGGGCCTGTGCACCCTTTCAGGGGCTTATAATTGGTCTTGAAGATGCAAATTGGCAGTAACTGAGGAGATTTTGTTTTTCCTGAGGTTAGAAGTGTTCTGTCCACTCTAAATTAAGACAGGTTTTGTTTGGGCGCTATCTGACATACAGCTTGCCACTTGCTAAATCTGAAATAAAGATGTTTGGACCAAAACAAAATCCCCTCATATTAAGATCTTTTAGTGTTGCTGTCTTCTGCAGGATACTGAATAGAAGCTGCTATTTAAAGGTATTTTAGTGGGAAGCATCCATGGATGCTGATGGCAGCTCTCTCTGCTATCTGCTTATAGGATGCAGACATTCTTGTTCAGCTTCTAGACACTACATCTGTTTGTTAAACTTAAAGACTGAGTTCTTCTCGAGCTTTTTCAGTCTGACTCACATTGCTCAGGGATCATGGTGCAAATGCTGTTTCTTTTGTGCAAGATCAGTACAGTCAGGCCATGTGTCTGGCTGTGATCTGAACTGAGTGGTCACAGCGCTCATCCCTGAGTGCCACTATCTCATGACAGAGATGGATTAAGCTCCTTTGGGTTTTGGTGGTGACAATCCATGCTACCCAATGGCCACAAGGCTTGTGCAGGACTGTTTCTCTGATACAGATCTAACCACACTTTTAAGGAGAATCCGAGGCTTGCAGTTCACACGTGATGTTGCTTGCTTATTTTCAAATGCAGCATTTCAGCACAAAGAAGAGACCCTTAATAGGAAAAAAGTCAAATGCCAGTGAATGCAACAGTGGATCTGACCCAGATTTCTGGACAGAAACTCTGATCAGAGTGAAGTAGCTACTCTGAAGTTCCTCCTCTCCAATTAGGGAGATGTCAGTGAGTGCACGGCTAAGCAGCACTCTGGTAAACATAGGGATGTTTTTATTAAACAGCTTTGGGATGCAGAAGTATTTACACTGACCTTGTTTTTCGACTCTTCAGAAGGCCAAGGAGAAAGCTGGAGGTTCTGTACGAAGTAAAGCTCCTTCATTATATTGCTTCCCATCTGTTGGGTTACTTTTTAGGTTCTGTATATATTCATCTCTCAGGGAGCGCTGAGGATTTCACAGGCAGGAAACTTTATCAGGGAAGTATCTCAGAGCACTTCTGTAGGGTGTGGACAGGAGATCAGTGCCAAGTGAGGGGGCTGCTGCGGGCCAGCAAGCTCACCCCAGTTCTGTGCTGTACCTCAGAGCACAGACCTATCACTGCTGTGTCCAGAGCACAGATGGATGGGGCAGGGTGGTGAAGTGGGACCTCATGTTCATGTGCAGGGAAATCAAGGCCTTTGTGCTGCATGAGGAAGGAGAGGTGAGGTGAGCTCTCCCCTCAGTGCCTATGGTGACAGCTTCCCAAAAACACCATCTACAGTTGAGATTCTCTGCAATGGTGGGGAGGATGACAGGCAGTCAGAACTCTGGTGATGTCACCAGTGGGAGCGTGCCCTAAGCCTGGATAAGGGGTATGATTTCCCCAAGCACTTGAGAGACTCATCATTCCCACTTCAATCCTATGATAACTTCAGGGGGTGTTTCCCATTTTCATTTTTGGTGCCCAGTAACATTTTCAGTGAGTTAAAGCAGGAGCACCTACCACATCTGAAACGCAGAGTACCACATGTCCACCACCACCACAGGGGTGTGAGTCAGATCCTGGCAGGATCAGGTGGGCAGAAGGCTGTGAGGAGCAACCTGGGCTCCCAAATCTGAGGCGGCACTAAGCAGGACGACTTGCAAGAGGTGAGATGACACCAGGCTTGGAAAGCCAGCGCCTGGCAGTTTGTGTGTGCTTTAATGGCACTATTTATACCCTTTTGGAAAATGTAATTAAAAGTGAAATCACCCATTTGACATACGGTTTATCAGTCCCATCTAATTAAAGCCTCCCTAGAAGAAAAGTGCTGTGGTGAGTGCAGGTAGGATGCCAGTGAAATCCCTCTCCTGAAATGCCTTCCCAGGGCATGTCCAGACCAGGGAAAAGAAAGATGAAATAAAGATAAGTAACAGTGGCCACAGAAAATTGGTGGAATGATTTTCTGTTACAGCCCCAGTGAGTGGAGGCAGGATTGCCACCCCCAGTGAGTGGAGGCAGGATTACGGTAGTGCTGCGCTTGTGATGTGACCCATGAGCCATCCTTGGAGCCAGCAAAGGTGCTTTGCCACCCTCCTGCTCAAGGGACAGTGACCTCTGTGTGCTGCAGTGTTCTTGACCTCTTTTATTGAAGGACCTTGAATGAAGGCAATGCTGAATCCTTTAGCAGTAGACCTATGTACGTTAGGAAATAGCCTCCTAAAACCCAAAAATCATGTGCATCCCATTTTATAACTTTCCCTACTCAAATTGGAATACATTATAGGAGTTTAAAGGAGCAGTGAAGCACATGGTGTGGAGCCATGGAAATAATCTCCACCAGCCTTTTCCTCAACACCCTTTGCCTACCTGGGCACAAACACCATGGTGTTGCAACAGGGGAGCTGGGCATCACTGGAACAAACTACTTTTTATTACCCTGTGAGTATTGCCCTCACAGGGTTTTATTCTGCTCTGCCAGTGCCTGGTGTTTCATCTAACACCTGGTAGCAGATAATTTATGGAGCATGGAAGACTTCTGCTCCTGTTGGAAAGCTGGGTTGGTTTAGGTGGCTGCAGCTGCTTGGCACGAGTGAAAACTTTGCTAAAGCAGGAGACAAGTAACCTTTCTTGCCTGGTTCATGAGTTACAGGGCAGTGTCAGACTCACCAAGGGACAAGGGGTTTGTTAGCTCTTAAAGGCTAAGAGAGTTATTCCATTTGGTCCAATGATGGTCGGTGCCCATCTTCTTAGAGGCAAAGCAGTCGTGGCACCTTATCCTCCAGTACCGAGCCATGTTTAGCCTTTCTCATGGCTCTTTCCAGTTCTCCATGGCCAGGCTGCTCTAGACTAAAGCAAGGCTTGGAAGGAGGTTCCTTCCCCAAGCTGGAGAGTGAGGGAGGGCTCTGCAAAGCTGCCATAGCGGAGCAGGGAGAGCTCTCCTCGTGCTTGCTGCAGAGCTGGGCTCACGGCATCCCCCTCTATTAACCCCTGCTCTCACACCTGTTCTCGCTCTCGCACCGCCGGCTCTCCGGAGACTCTTCTTGCACCTCCCACAAGTGCACATGCTTGTGCTTCAAGAGCCTCCCTGGATTTCGGACCTTCGTGTGATCGGAATGAATTAGACTTGGCTGAGGGATGGGATGATTGCAGACCTGTCACTTCACAGTATGTTCCTGTTACAGCCCACACTCGTGTCTGCTAGTATGTTAAAGTAAACTTTAATTAGCATTTTCCCAAGAGTGTGAATAAATTGTTTTATTGTTGTTTTGAGGTTGGTTTTTTTTTAAGGAAAGGAGTGTTTACTCACCAAGGACATGTTTCCAAACTCTCCATCCACATGAGTCCTGGTTTTATGATATCTCATCACTTATCACTGTAGAGCTCTGTGTGGGGCTGGTGGTGGGAGCAGAGTTTCTCTGTGGTGGGGTAAGACGTGCCGTGGAGGCACATGCAAGTGCTGGAGTATTTTTGAGTCATGCTGGAGCAATGCTGTCAGACTCCTGATGGCCACATGTCACCCATTTACTAACAAACTATTCCAGGGGAGGTTCTCCAGTCTACGTAAAGCTGTGTCTGCCTCAGTTTTGTTTTCTGTGGGCTCGGCTTGGGCTCAGTGACCTCAGAAGTCCTGTTTAACTTCTGTCTAACAGAATCCAGTGGCTCTGGACAGATGTCCCCTAACTGTAAATAATCTGAGATGCTCTTTGCAGGGGATGTTGAGCATGTTTCCCAGCTCTCAGTCTGGGAAGGGTGAAGCAGGTACATAATGTGGTCCAGAGATCTGCTAACAGACAGCAAAGGGATGGGAAGGATGTTTTGTACGTGGCTGAATTCCTGCAGAATTACTTTACTGCTGAAAATAAACACACTAATAATGTGTGAAGGTTTCTACCCACCCAAACCATTTATTAGGTGGAAATTGTGAAAGTGGTGGAATGAGCCATGGTGGAGTAGGGGATGAGCTACAGACCTGTTCATCCTCTTTGTGGGGAGAGCGTAAAGGGAGGGCTGGGAAATTGGGCTGGGGCTGAGGTGTTACCTGTGAGCACTGGCACAGACTGGGATCCCCACCCCATTCCACCTGTTTTAAAAGGTGCTATGTGATGTGAGGAAGGTAAACCCACTGCCTGGAACACTAGAGGCAGGGAGAAGTAAAGCACCAGCTGGGGAAAAAAAAAAAAAAAGAGTGAATTTAAAAGCCTGGATGGTAAGAAAAAATTTTTGGAGGGAAGAAGGTGTTGCCTTGGGTGAGCTGTGAGGACTCCACTGGCTTTTGCATTGCAGGAAAACACACTTGAGCAAATGTGCTGGTATGAAGAGTTCAGGCACAGAGATTGACTCCTTTTAGTTTCACCCATGCATGGCTTCGGTTCCACCCATCTTGTTTAAACAAATATACTTGGTGGGGATGAAGCAAGGAAAATCCTGTTCTCCGCTTGTGTTTCTTCTTCCCTCTGCTCCTCCAGCAGGGACACTCAAAACACATATGGAGATCAAGGCGTTAGGTTTTAACAGATCCAAATCAATTTGATGTGTCCTTAAAAAATCCCACAGTCATTTCCAGTGGCATCAGCAGAGCTGCTAACAGCTGAGCATGTGCCCAGTCACTTGTTGCTGCATGTACTGGTTTTCTCATAATGAAACCATTCTTTCCCTGTCATGTGAAGGCTCTAAGTGTGGCTTTTTGGTGGCAGCAACACAGGAGCATCTTTAGAAGCTACAAACTGTGTTATCTGGAGTATCACCGTGGGAGCAGCAAAACTGGGTTGTCATCTTGGGCTTCTAAACCACCCGTTCCCAGTTGCCTGGTGAGACCTCTGTCAGTGAGTGCCACATGAAAATGCTCCATGCAGGTGATCAAAAAAAGGGTGATGGATAATGCCTGGGAATCAGAACACCCGAGTCTCTGATCTGTCAGTAGTGAAAATGGGCTACTTGGGCCCTTCCAGCAGTTCTCCAGCAGGCACAAGCTACTTATCAGAGAGAACCCTCTGCCTACTGGGAAGGACTGGGAAGGAGCTGGCTCCCATTGCTTCCTAATATGAGATGGGGGAGGCAAGAGAGCTAGCAGCCCATGCTGCACTTACCCATTGGTGTGTGACAGTGTCCTCATTTGTGTGAAAATATATATTTGGCAACTTGCAAAATCCCAAGAGGCTTTGAAATAGGAAGGATTATTCTTTTTATGCCACTTTTGCTTTATTCCTTCCCCCAGGGTCTCATAGAAGTGGTGGTGGGAACAGACCTCTGTAACCCAGCCTCCCATCTGAATCAGGACTGTCTCCAATATCAGATCATGTCAGCTGGGGCTTTGGCTACCCAGTGCCGGATCACTGCTGTGGGCAGGGATGTCTCCACTTTCTGGGTGACCTGTTCCAGCTCTCTCTACCCTCCTAGTCCAACTTTTATTCATAATATCCAATCTGAACCTCTTAAACCACAATATGTGACCATTGCCCTTACCTGATAATACAAAGAGGAGTGGCCCTGTCATCATCGCAAGTCCCCTTCAAATCCAGTGGGCAGGAGCCTGTAGAATTTGGCACCAATTTCCCTTTTTTACTGGTTTTGTGTTCCGGAGTCACTCCTTTTACTCCTTTGGCATTGCTACTGAAGCAGAAAGGGGTTTTCTGTGGCTATGACCTCCCCAGCTGGAGATGAGCAGCACCAGACTCAAGCCCTGAGGGAAGGGTGGGAATCTCCAACCCATGCAAATCCATAGGGCAAACTGCTTCTTTGAAGAAGGGTTCATTTGCTTTTTCCTGGGGCTTATTCTACCAAAATTGAAGAGAGAGAATTCAGAAGTTATTGACAGCAGTGTTCAGTATAAAAGATTATAAGGGACTGAGCTCTAAATGCACATTCCAGGTCTTTCCTATTATCTTACCCTTCTCCTGTCTCACCTGGTCTGGTTGCTGTGTGTTGCTCCATCCTGGGGGAAGCAAAGCACACATTGCTCACCTCTCCTGTGACCTCTCTGATGCCACACCTTTGTTGGATGACAGCAACAAAAACAGCACAGAGAATTCCCAAAAGGGTGAGGACTCCTTAATCCCTTCAGAAAACCAACCTGATACTTCGTGGGTGGGTCCCTGCTAGTCTCAGGGTAAATTAACATCTCCTTCCTCATCCACAGCTCTCAGCTTTTCTGATCACACTCAGTGCAAGGGCTAATCCCATGTGCCTCTGGCCCCTCTTACCTCCTTGTTTGCAAAGGTGATGCTTCATGGGGACAAGGGTCTCACCCTCTTAAAACCCCAGCTGTCTTCTCTTTTCCTAATTCCACATGTGGCTGTCTAAACCATGGGTCAAGTTCTGCCTGGAAGCCAGCAGGACAGTCCCCTCAGGACCACTGGCTTAGCTCAGCTGATGGTTTTGCTGCTTCTTGAGTGATCTCCCTCAATGTTTTCCACATCTCTGTCTCTCTCTGGACTGAATTATTTTGTCTATTTATTTAGCATCTTACTTCCATCCTGTGTTTTGCGCAGACACATCACCATGGTACCGAGGTTCCCTGTGGTCAGTATTAGATATTAATCATTGAGATGTAGGAGAATTTGTCTCCATTTTCACAGGAAAAGGATAAAACAATTCAATTGTCCATGTAATGCAATGGTTTGTGGTTGAGACCAGACTCACGAATCCCATTCTTGTCTAGTCAGACCATCCTTTCCATTTGGGGCTTCAAGAAAGACATGTTCCACAGGACAGACCCCAATCCCTATGTTAAGAAATCTTGACATATTCCTGCCTTCCCTGGATTTTTAAGGTAGTGATTTATCAAAGAAGAACATATCAAACCAAAACCTTGTTCTACAGCCTCACTGCAGGGATGATTCATATGGGCTGCTGACAGCATCTGACACTGCATTTTGGCTGCTCTTCTGGAAATAGTGAACCCTTTGTGGATGAATTTTTGTTTGCTCCCACCTGAGCTTATTTCAGGCTCAGGTGCCACACATCTTCATTAATCCTCTTAACCCTGATTTGGGTGCACCTTGTTACCTGAAAGAAAGGAATTTGATAATGCACCAATGAAATGAGGTGCAGTGATCTGACATACAAACCCAGAAACGAACAACGCTCTCTTGACTCGCTTGGAGAAAACCCACATCAATGATTCTGGCAGTTGTATTTCCCTGGTGCAGTCCTGAACCATTCCAAGGCTGGCACGTGTGCTGGGCAGTGCCACTGTGGTTGCTGGGATGGCCTGGGGGCACACAGAGGGGCATCCGTCGGCTGGGTGGGGCTGTGGCAATGCTGAAGAGCAAAATCTCCAACACGCAAAAGCCACAAAATCTGATTGAGTTCAGCAAAGCATGTTCTGTAAGCTTGGGCTTGTTTAATGAAAAAAAAAAAAAAGAAGGAAAGGAAAAAAAGAAGGAACCTGCTGGAAAGGAGGGGTTTCCAGAGTTGCTGCCATGTTACTGCTAGCATTCCTGTGCCATGAGAGCAGTCATGCCTGAAAAGGCTCACTTTGGCTGGTTTTCCCCAGCCTTTGCTTCTTGCTCATGTCCAGCAATTTGCACTGTACAGCAATGCTCTCCTCTCTGGTTCCTGCCTTAGAGTGGGAACTGGGCTCCCCACAGTAAACTGGGAATAGCTGGCTGCATGCACGTGCAGGAGCAGAGGGAAATGGCCCTGCTGAAGCCCTGGGTTTGCAACACCCATGGCTCTCATCTCTTTTCCCAGCGCTGCTGGAGCATCACTTCGCTGAGCTCAGAAAGCTGCAACCGCGGCATCCAGAGCTGCTCTCCCATAAGGCCAGAGAGGAGAAGATAAGCAGAGCACAGCTGTGCTGCCATCCATCTGGGCACCTTTGAGGAGGGAAATTAGAACAGACACAGGAGTGGATTAGGTGTCAGAAAAACGTCTAACTATGGCTTATGAAATTACCAGCTCAGTGGCTTACCAATGAAAATGTGTAGAGGAACCCTGCATCAGTGTAGTCTCCAGTTTATCCCTGAAAGCCTCATTCCAGAGAACAGGGAAGGGAGCAAACCCACCAGAGCACCCAGAGCAGTCCTCCATGGCTGTGGAAGATGCAGACAGCCCAGATCCCATTTTTGTGCCCTGTGTTGCCAAAGAGCTCATCTCCTGAGGGTCAGGAAAGGACACACTGCAATTCCCTGCATGGATCCTTTCTGTCCTTGGCACACAGTCCAGTGGTTGGGGCTGGGCCTTCATGTGCAGTGCCTCAGGGATTTCAGAGAGAGGTCTTTACCCCTCCAAATTCGATGGCTTAATGGTTATGGCTTGCTTATGGTTTAGTGGCATATAATGATTTAATGCTTCTCACTTTCAACAGTTTTCCATGGAAGGCAGGGATGACAGTAAATACATTTTGCTCTCAGCCTCAAGCATGGTGGGTTCTACAGTACAGCAGCTGTTTGTAGTCTGCATGACAAAGCCTGTCCCAGCACTGTCTCCCAAGGCATGGCAAGGCCAAGATGTGAATCCCCACTAGGTAATTACCTGCTTGTCCAAAGGAATTGGGAATTTCTCATGGATTTTATGTGCATGTGAAATGCATATGCACAAACAGGAATTCACCAAGGTTTTTCCCAGCAATCTCCTTAAACCTTTCAGAATAAGTGAAACTTTGGTGCAACAACAGGAAAAATGCAACTTTTTTAAAACTTTCTGCAAAGTAGCCAAAATATGTCCTTTAATAACAGCCACATCCTTAGCTGTTGGAGAGCCTGTACCCCTCTGTCTTGGTAACTAATATCCCATCCCTGGTATGTTGTATCCATCTTCCCATCTGCCCAGAAGCCAATGCTGCTTCAGAGTCTGAGGGCCAAACCTTGGATCAGCTTGAATTGGTATCCTGCAGACCAGACATGCAATGGCTTTTCCTCATCATGACTCATGAAAATGGGTGTGCCCTCAACTTCTTTGGGAGCACTTAACTGGAATAACTCAAATGGAGAGGGAACACCTTATACCTTGCCTTGTGTGCTTGTGCTGCTCTTGCCACAGCCCTGGTGGAGATCCAGAGCTCTCATCCTGCCTTAGAGAGATCTTGGGCACAACGTTGCACAAGAGGAGTTGCTCAAACTGGGCTAAGTTTTATAGGAAATAGTGTTTAGTCATTTTCTTGTTTAAAATGGAGTGCAAGGGATATGTAACACTGGGTTCCAGATCTCTATCCTTTGATTTTTTTTTTTTTTTTAATCTGTGCAAACCAGTGGTTTTTTCAGTTTGTCTACACCATTTCCTATAGTGCCCTAATTCTGTAACCAAGATGAAGTTCTCCTAGGGAAAATCACAGAGCTCCTAGAGTAGGTACTAACCTGGATCGCTACCAACCCCCAGAGTAGCCAGTCAGAAAAACTCAGTAACTCTGAGAGCAACGTTTTGTAGGGGTGGATGAATAAGGGTGCAAGGCTCTCCGACAGAGCTGGTTGCCCCCCAGAACAGGTCACCACAACACCTGAGATGGCTGGGGATGTGTGTGCACACAGAATTCACAGGGTCGGACTTGCCTGGCTTCTACTTTCACTCCATATTCATACAAATTTGGAGGTTTTCAAAGTGCCACATTCAAGCCCTTCTGGATCATAGAAATTGAATATCTTATGTTGGAAGGGGCCCTCAAGGATCAGAGGAGTCCTGACTGATGTGGTGAGTAACAAAGTCACCATGACACTGAGATTCCACAGGACTCTCCCAGAAATACAGCTCATCAGATTTATGGTGTAGCTTCTTCTTTCCCTTTGGTGAAAAGTCAGGGGGAGAAGGGGTGTTTCACTAAAAATTTCCCTTTCCATGTGCACATCTGCCTTCTACCCCAGATCTTGGGATTTACGTATCAGGCTACTGACAACCAAGCTATTCTGGCTGAAAACCAAAGTATTTTTTGTGCAAAAAGCATTAGCATTTCCCATGGGAACTGTGGTTTTCCAGTACCTTCTGCTTCCATTCCCCTTTCAGGACCAACTTTTGTTGCAACCTGCAGCTCCCAGGGTGTGCTCCCAGCTTTCCCAGACAGTGGCTGTGCTAAGCTAGGAAAGTCTTTAGCTTTTGAAGTCTTATGAATTTGGGTGAAAAAAACCTAGGCTGCAAAACAAAATGTGGAAAAATAAAGGCCTTAAGGGACAAAAACTGAAGCCCAGTAGCACATTTTTGAGTCATGGTATTTTGCTGAAAAATATTTTTCTCTTGTGTGAAATTCTGATAAAACCAAAATTGTGTATCAGCACTTTCTGGAGGAAAATACCTCTTCCTCCTATTTTCAGTCTAATCTACTCCTATAACAAGAAGGAAGTTTTCACATTAGTTGGCTTATGTGGGATTTTAACAACCGGACTAAGTGCATCAAAAGCAACTTTTTAAATTTCAAATTTTTTTAAAATGCCATTTTTAAAAATAATTATTTGTTGCCACAGTAGTGGTTTTCTGGTATTAACCGAGTCTTGTAAATTATAACACCTCTGCTGACATACTGATAATTGGGCGTATGCTAGTCCATCTAACAAGAAAATGGGCTTTTTTTTTCAGTTGCAAAGTTCCTCTTGGAGTCAGAAAACAATGCGCCCAGCTAGGCCAATCCATGGAAATCACTGGTTGTGTTTATCCAGCAATTAAAGGGGGATTACAGCCGCCTCAGAGCTCGGCATCCCGTCCCCTCCCCTGCACACACCGGGAGCCTCAAAGCCACATTGTTCCCTGTAGCCGTCAGCGCCAGCCCGGGGACAAGGCGGGCCGGGAGGATGGGAAAGGGTAGGTTCTGCCAGGGAGCGGGATTACAAAAAAATAACAAGCAGCAAAAACAAAGGGAAAAGGGTGGGGGAAGGAATGATAGTTATGTTTTCTTCCTTTCTTCCAGAGGTGTTTTCCATATCCATCCTTGGTGCAGGGCAGCAGAAAGAGAAAAATGTCCCTTCCAATCCCACCCTGGCGATTATCCTCTGGGGCATGTGCTGGGCGAGCGCGTGGGCAGGGCTTGTCCTGGTCCTGGGAGCGCTGATTTAGCGGGAAGGGCTCCCTTTGGAGGTGGCATCCCCAGGGCCAGGGCTGCTGCTCTGCTCAGAGGTGCGGGCAAGCCGGGATGAACCTGAGGCGAACGTGTGTCCCCTTCGAGCGGGATCCCTGTGGCACCGAGTGTCTCTGTGAGCGGGATCCCTGTGGCTCCGAGTGTCCCTTTGAGGGGGATGCCCGGGGCTCCGTGCGGCAGGACAGCCACCAGCGGAGCCGGATTCCTGCTCCCCATGGAAACAGCCTCCCTTAGCGCCCATCCCTGCCCAGACAGCCCTAATCCTCCCTCTGCAGTCACCCTGAGAAGCCTCCGGCTCTCTTATCTCTGAGGATCTTTTTTTGGCAACTATTTACAAGGGGCTGCATTGCAGCGGGGGCAGTGAGCCAAGGAGGGTGGTGGGGGCCCACGGTGCGGAGAAGGTGCTGGCAGGGACAGAATGGGGGTCAGGTCATGGCGTGGCCTTGGGGTCCCTGCAGCGTGTCCCCTGTCACCCTCCTGTGCTGGGGAGACGTGGCCGCGCTCCCACAGGTTGCAGAGGGAAGCGGAGGACGAGGGACAAGGTGCCTGGAGCAAGGACACAAGGCACACATAGCGCCACCGAGATTTGACAGAGTGACTCCAAGCGTGAGACTGGGGGAAAAGCGCGAGTAACCGATGAGGGATGGATGATCCCGCCAGCAGCGTCGCGGACAGACCAGGAGAGCCCAAATGGGTCAGGAGGCGCTTCCTTCCCAGCCCCTCCATCGGCGGGGCAACAGCTCCAGTCCCCGGAGCTCCCTTGCTCCCAGGGCTCAGAGCTATGTCGCCGCTTTTGCAGCTGAAATTCGTATGGAAACCCGTGCCTGCCCCACCCACAGGGACACAAAAGGTTTGGACAATCTCTGGAAAGAGCAGAGGTCTGCAAAGAAATTGAAAAAAAACAACACCACCGAAAAAATAAAACCCAACCGCTCCAAAACAGGCTTTGGGAAAGTAAAGGGTTCTGTCCCCACTTGTGTTTTAACCTTGGTCATAGCCACAGATGTACCAAACCTGAGTGCCTCACTCCTAACCATGACAGCACCTAGGGCCAGAAATACCTGTGCACACAGATGTAAGCTTATTTTTTCTTTCTTTTCTCTCTGCAGCATGGAGCCAGTATTTCCTTATGAAGGAAAGATGCATGCAAAAGCTGAAGGGGCTTTGTTACCCTGCTAAAGATATGTAAAATAAATGGGGGCCTGAGAAGCATTGAGCTGGGAGCAATAATCAGCCCATGTGATAACAGCCCACTCCCTGGGCAGGCAGCATCCAGAGCATCAGTGGAAATGAGTTGATGCTACAAAGTGCAAGAAATGATACCTGGAGCCTTTGGCAGCCTTTGTTGGCTCTTTCTATCTCACTGTCTGGCTCTTCTGCACTGTAACCTGGCCAGTGCCAAAGGAGATGTGCCTTCACTTTTGTGCAATGGCACGGAGCAGACCAAGGGCCATTGGGTTTTGGACTGGTTCTGAAGTCCTTTTGCACACACAGGGAATCATGGATTACTTTGTGTTGGAAGAGACATCTAAAGAGCATCTAGTCCAATACCATCTTCAAACAGACCAGGCTGCTCAGAGCCCAGTTCATCCTGACCATGAATGTTTTCAGGGATGAGGCATCCATCACCACTCTGGGCCATCCCATGTCCCTTGTTACAACACGGCAGTGCTGGCTACAGAGTTAACACTTGCTGTCAAAAACCCTGGGAAAGAACAGACTCCATCTTTTCCTTGGGTTTTGCCTCAGCTTTGTCTCTCCTGCCTGCGGCAGCCGGCACTGCCCAGCAGACTGCGTGGCTTGCAGGGGCATCTAGTGGCTGAATGCTGCAGGAGTGATCCGGGCAATGCAGTGGCTCCCGTGCCCTCCTCTGACACCGGCCCTCTCCTACACAGGGGACTGTCCTACAGCCAGCCCCTGGAGAAATGCTGCCAGCAATCTGGTGTAAAAGATACCCCTCTCGCCCCTTTCCCCTAGCCCTTCCCAAAATACCTGCTCTGGAGAAGAAGCACAACTTTGCAGGTGGCACCAGTCCTGCTGAACATGAGGCACTAATGCTTAGTGACAGTGGCATCCCTGCACACATCGCTGCACCTTCCCGGGTGCCAACAGCAGGTTGGAGGGGGCCTGTAGTACTCCACAAATTTTGGTTGTGTGATTTATTTAGCTTGGGCATATCTCAGCTTAAAAAGACCAAAGAAATCTCAGAATTGGGTGGGAAAGAAGAAACATACCGCGCTGTTTTGCAGAGCCAAAATTTCCTAGTGTGGTGCAGATGACCAGAACCAAATCTGCTGCTGCCCAGGGTGATGTGGCACAGCCCAGCCTCAGGAATGGGAGGGGACGGGGAGAAGCTG
Source organism: Rhipidura dahli (assembly GCA_013399225.1). NCBI lineage: Eukaryota > Metazoa > Chordata > Aves > Passeriformes > Rhipiduridae > Rhipidura > Rhipidura dahli. The sequence continues at coordinate 541,760 of VXAC01007218.1, read as the reverse complement.
GGGACACTGCAGTGACACCAAGCATTGCTTTCACTCTTTAAATCTTCAGAGGTTGATACTTGTGTCAAAAACTCCCTGAAAGTAAAAGTGCAGTATGGCTTATTGGAGGCTGATAAACAAGGCTCTTTTGTAAGGCCCCGTGACTCATGTCTCCTGGATTTTATAGGAATATGCACATAAAAGCAATTACTGGGGTGTGAATTATTTAGTTTCTTAATGGCCTGACAGCTTTGACAGCTCCTAGCTTGTTATCTATCACAAACCCTCTTGATCTCCCAACTTTAACATGACTTTTAATTATGCTTTTGTAAGAATAAAAGGACAGACAATCTGCAGTCTGGTTTCCATTCAGTCAAACTTATTTAAACAAAAATGAAAATTTTTCCTTCTAGTGAGTAAAAAGGGTGATTTGCATGTGTAGGGAAGGTTGAATATATGTCTAAAGAGATATCTAAAATCAGATGCACAGATAGTTTAGAGTTTGTTCCTTGTATGATTGCAGGAGGGAAAAAGAAAAAAAATTGAATTTAGAATTTAAAATTTAAGAAATCCTTTGATGATCATGGGCCTGAGTTCCCAAAACCTTTTCAATGTGTCTTGCTGTGGGGGCAGTAAACTGCACTACCTCATCCAGAAGACCCTTTTTCTTTAAAAACAGGGGCTTGTCCTCCTGGTCTGTTGTTCATCTGGGCTCCCTTGGCCCATGTTCCTCCTGCTCAGCCCCTGGTCCAAGAGCAGTGTCATCCCACACCACAGCTAAAAGCCTGCAGGTATTAGGGATTATGGAGAACTTGGCAGCAGTGGTGATGGATGTCACATACACTGAGAGATGTGAGCTGGAAATACAGTGTTAAGCAAAGTTAGGAAGGTAACACCAAAATTACAGTAAAAGACACAATGAACAAAGTTACAAAATAAGTTTTCAATGTTTTTTCAGATCAGTCATCAAACAGCTGGGAGGGACCAGGGTTAGGGATGTTTGTACAACCTATTTTCTTCCTCCCTGTGTATGTGCATTGAAACACATTCCTTAATGTGAACATCATATATTCTTTTTTCTATATGACCTATTATAAGCATCTCTTATTGGAAAAGAGCAGCATATATGACCAGAAGGGCTCTGGAGTTGCAGAGATATTAAATAGATCCCATATATCAGTTGTTTGTTGGTCTGTCCAGTGACAGGCTGCTGTTTATCTTATGATATAATAGCTTGTTAGGGAAATGCCTCTCTCAACTGCATTTCTATGGAAAATGTTTTTGTAGAGGGAAAGTATAAGGAAAAGGTAAGATGAGAAAAGGAAAAAAGAAAAAAAGTAACTTGAGAAATTCAGGGGCAATAAATCACCACACCAGATGGCATTCATCTGCGAATGCCGTGCAGAGCTATCAATTTTAAAAAATTGCACGGGAGTGTGCCATTCAAATGCAAACATAATATCTTCCCAGTTTCACTGCCCTTCTTTGTGGTGCCTGGGCAGGTACGAGGTGATTTGGTTCTACCTGCCCTCATCTCTAGGTGTCTTCAGAGTCCACTTGGCATCCCCACTGCAGCCTTGGAAATTTTGACACAGTGGGTTATGTGTATACTAAATATTCTCTTAATTGCAGCAAGGAAGTGCAATAGAGTGTATTCTGAATAATATTCTTGAAATCCAAGAGATTGATTTGCAATGATCTTTCTGCCAAATGACACTCCTGCAGAGGAAAATGCTTTGTGTTGAGCTCACATACCTTTCATCCTGGGTTTTAGAGGCCTTTTGGATGTGCTGGCCTTGTGTACAAGCAGACAGCTTGTGATCTACCTACAAATGGTTCTGAAGGCCAGCAAGGAAGTTTATGTAGCTGTCAGTGTGTGATCCAGCAGTGTGTGACCCAGCAGAGGCTGCTCTTGCTGTCAGGACCACTCTACACACCGTCCTGGCCATCCTGAGTGGGGTTCTGCAGGTAATTCCCCTGGCTGGGCTACACTGGGCGGGAAAAATTATGGCTTAATCCAGTCTTGGGTCTGCAGCACAGAGCATCACCATGAGTGAGCACTCCCAGCTGGTTGGAGGGAGCTGCTTGCACTCCCAGTGAAGCATGCCAAGTAAGGACCAAGCTGTAAGATACCAGGAGGGTGCACTCAGTGTGCCAGCTCTGAGGAAAACAACACAGCTTTACCTAATTTGGGATCTTTAGCAATTCTTTGAAAGCAAAATAATGGGCATAAGGGGATGAAGGACAACATGTGGAAAAAGGTAGCAGGTGGGTTACAAAGCTCACGTTGAGAGCTTGGGAAATTGCATCCTGAACAACCTGGAAGGCCAGTGACATTAAGCAAGTCCCCTTGAATCCTATTACCGCTCTTCCTTGCCTTGAGGATAAATTCTGTGAAAGTGTGAAGCTCTGGCAAGTACACAGTTGCATAAAATGGGACTTTCAGTTTGGTGATGAGTGACACGGTTCTGCTGCCTCTTCTGGTAAAGAAAGGGAAAACAAAGGCAGCCATGGATGTGGTGGTGCACAGGCATTCCTGCTCCTGGAGCTCCCTGCCGTGCTGGTGACAGGGCTTCATAAGTGGCCTGAGAAATGGGGCCTTGGGGGCCAAGGCTGGAAGGGAGGAAGTGGGGAGCAGTGTGAGCATGTGGGATGTAAGCTGAGCTGGATAAACTCTTTGTATGGGCTTGTAATTGGAAAAATATTTCCCCTCGTTTAGATTAAAGTAGGAGATGATGGCTGTAAGTCCTGCTTAGAATATATTCAGAGTGTGGGTACCTTTTTCTTATACTTAACAAAAAAAAAGGAAAGTGTTGTTTCATTCTCCAGTCCGAAAATTTTGATTCGTAAAGAAAAGAAAATTGATTTAAAGGCCACAGAAACAAATTGAGGGGTCAATTTTGATTTTAATTCCAACAATTAATTAAAGAACTCTTCTGGAGAGGTTTGTAAAATGAATATTGATCTCAGATATCAGGCACTCTGCAGCCATGTCTCCGTCCTGGTATAAATCCTCTCATTTTGATTAATGGATGGGGTTAGCAACAGCAGAGCTCCATGACAGGGCAGCTCAGCAGCGCCCTGCCAGGACTCATCCTGGGAGCACAGAGCTCATCCTGCCAGCAGAGGTGGCACATTTTAGCAGTGTGAGCCACACCAGTGTCATGTTCAGTGGGTGCTTTGGTGGCCAGGTGTCACCTCTTACTGTCCTGCCCCAGCTCAGCCTCCTGGTTTCTAGTAAACATCCATCTGAACAATATTTTTATCTGTACAGCAGTGCAAAATGAATTAAGTTCTGAATTGTTGGGAAGGCAAGAACACATTTGATACCAGAAGAAGCATGAATAGTTGGTAGCCACATGGAAGGGCCAGGAGCACAAGTCTGATAGGAAGGGCTGAGGCAGATGGGAGTGTTCACCATGGAGAAAAGGAGGCTCCAGGGGGCCTACAGCTCTCTGCAAGTGCCTGAAAGGAGGTCGTAGTGAGGTGGGGGTTGGTTTCTTCTCCTACGTGACAAGTAACAAGACATGAGGAGACGGCCCCAGGGTGCACAAAGGGAGGTTTGGATCAGATATTAGAAAATATTTCTTCTCCCAAAGGGCTGGTGAGCATTGCAATGGGCTGCCCAGGAGAGTGGTAGAGTCACCATCCCTGGAGAATTTGGACGATATGTCACTTGGGGTCACGGCTTAGTGCTGGGATAACAGTTGTACGTGATGATCTTAGAGGTCCTTTCCAAAAGTAAGGATTCTATGATTTCAAAGGAGAATTGTCTGTAGAAGGATTGCAAAAATTGCATCAAAGTTGTTTTGGTCAGTTGGGTTGGGATTCCCTCACAGGCTGGGGTCTGTTGGCACCAGGATCTCTGATGGCTGAAGAAGAGATGCTCCGGGTAGGTGCAGGAGGCAGAAAGGCTCCTCCTGGTACCCGCTGCTGATGGCTTTTTTTCCATTTGGGTGTCCTGTTCCACAGGCTGGGCACTGCAGTGGGCAGAAGTACAGCCTTCACTCCCTGAGGAGTGTGCCTTTTCCTGCCAAGATCTCATCCTATCCTGTGGTAAAAAGGAAAATCCTGAAATACTTACAGAAAATTGAAAAAAAAAATTATAGGTGACATTTTCTCTTTCATTCTCTTTTCTTTATTCTCTCTCTTCTTCCCACTCCTTATGAACACTTGCTTTAAGCCAGCAGATCCCAGAGGCATGAAGATGGATGAAGGAGACAGTTCTGTTTCCAACCTCTGCTGTGCCATAAACAGAAAAGTTTAGGAAGGGTTAATCTGAACAGTTGCCCATAGGACTCCACCAGTTTCCCTTCTCCTTGCAGATGCCCTTTATACCAACTACAAAGCACACATTTCTCCAGCTGAGTGAGGTGAGTTTGCCAGGAAAGTCGCCTTTGTCCAGGGAAAGTTTGGTGATGCAAAAACCACCTCAATATTTGCAATCCTACAGTGACGGCAAATGGATTTCTCTTGTCCCTTGGACCTAAACCAAGTAGCATCAGCTTTAACAACATTACTGAATGTATAAGCCTGGGAAGTGAATTTCCAGCCTCAGAAAATGTTTCTATCTGCTCAATATCAGTCATGTTCACTCTGTAGGAGGGTGATCAGATGAATAGGTGAGAGGTATTTAGCATAACTTTAAGACATTAGATGTAGTTCTAGTCACAATGTAGCATGAAAAGCAAAAATCAAGGTCTTCAACATTGGGAATTGCTGCATGGCTGAAAAAGTATCCCGGACAATGAAATACAGCTGATATTTAGTGTCTTATTGTTTTATTTACTACTGCCTTTACAGCACACCCAGCTAGTTGGCCAACTACTTATAAAACATATTTAATGTTTGGAGACACTCAGTATAGCTATAAAATGATTTTTAAGGGCATGCAAACAGTTTGTTTTAATGACTACACACACACTCAAGTTCCCTCTGGAAAAAAAAAAAACAAATAAACCCCCACTTTCTGAGTAGACTCAATTGTCTCATCCTGAGTTTTGTAGATGAGCTACACAGCTCAAACTGGTTGACTTCCCGGCACTTGAAGGGAACCATTTAAAAGGATAAACTTGGAGAGATCAATACCCCTTACATACTGTAAGTGATGCAGCACCGAGTACTCAAGGGCTGTTAAAAACTCTGTCATGAATGACTGCTCAGAAATCAAACAAGATGGAAAAAAACCCTACACAGTGGTTTTAGGCACTTAGTCCCATTTTTGTTACATGGGGGTTTTACCCGTGCAGCTGGGGGCTGGTGGTAATGTTTCAGACAGGTTTTCCTCAGGTTTTATTCTCAGTTTATATGAGTTGGAAGGAAGACAATATGAGACAGAAAGGCTGTGAGCAGGCAGAGATAGGAAGAGGCACCCACGTGTGTGTTTGTCCGTTTGTGGAAATGGGGAATCCAGAGGCAAACAGGCTCAGCAGTCCCTGGGTGCAGGTAATTGAAAATGAGTGCTGAAAGCACCCGCTCCTGTTTCATGCTCCAAGGGTTAATACTCTTCTGGGGCACTTAAGATGAAGCTCCTTTGAGAGTCCACATGATATCTCCTGCCTATCCTTCAGCCATTACTTTGTTTCTCCTTTCAGTAAATTCTGATTATTTAGGACAGGGTGGGTTTTTTTTCCCCTGGCAAACTCATTCTGGCTCACCCTTCGCATATTATATTCATCAAGAGGCTCTACTGCATTCCCTAAGGATCTGTGCTTTTTCCTGGTAGTGTGAGGAGGGACTGGGAATCTTGGGAGAACCATTAGTTCATTTTGAAAGGATTGATGTGGATCTGGCCTTCTTCCAGGGCCTCCACTGTAGAAATTATAATTTATCATTGAAAAGCGCACATTATTTTTGTTAACAGATCAGCTACTTCAGTCTCAGTTCCTTCAACTTTTCTGGATGGGTGCCATGGAAACTCAAATGATTTATTGTAATTTAGAGGTTGGGATTGAGCAAGCACCTCTTCATCGCTCTCTGTACATCTCCATCAGCTCTGGGCCCAGCACAGAGCAACCCAGCCCTGACACCCAGGCAGAAGGGATTGTAGGATCCAGCCAGGGAATAGAGGACAGGTACCTTCCAACCCAAGCCATTCCAGGATTGTGTCAGCTGCTGAACTTGCGTGGCCAATGGCAATGGCAGCAAGCTGAGTTTGGGCTGGAAGCAGAGCCTGGCTTGGTGTTGCCTTCAATCCTTCCTGGAGTGCAGTGAGTTTCTGAACTGTAAGCAGGAAGGGCAAGAGATGCCTCTCCTTCCCCACGCTGCAATATGAGCATGTTCATTTATTTGGACACACGTCAGAGCAGCTGGAAAATGTTGCTCTGCAGAGGGCATTTTGCTGTCACGATGAGGTGCAGCCCATGTCCTGTATCTGGATGGCTCACAGTGAAGGTGATGTTTAAGACCAGGTCCTAAACTTGTTTCCCATTATCTAAATAACTCTTGCTTTGGGGCACTTTCTGCTGTGCATGGAAATAGAAACAGGAAGAGAGACTGAAGACTCACCAGTGTCTTCTCTGTAAATCCTTCCTCTTCACTGATGTTCACAGATTTTTTTATTACCAGATGCCCCAGATATTTTATTCAGCTCAGTAGAAGAATCTCAGCAGAATTATTGCAATGAAAGAAGCATTGACTCTGAGCTGGCCTGTGGCATGTAGGAACACTCCGTATGCTACACCAGTGAATTTATAAACCAGAGTAATGCAGCAGGTGTGCTGCTGCCTCTCCTCTGCATGTTTCTGTGGGCAGGTAGTGTATAGCACTTGTGCTGCTGCCTCATGTTAACAGCAGACTGACCAAATAATACAGGACAGCAAACTTTCTCTCCTGTGATTATTTTGCTGGTGCAGACACCAAGACTGAGACATTTAAAGGAGAAGATACAGATCCCTGAGGCTGAACATAAAATATTTATATGAAGAGGCCATGGACTAATAAATTTCAGTAATAAATGTTTACAGCTGAAGGTAGTAATAAATAACCTTCCAAAAGCAATATTTCAATTTGCACTTATTGTACTTTACTACATGTTGTATTTTCAGGAAACAATAATAATTATAACAGGACATGGAATTAGCTCATGTTTAATGAATGATTACCCAGTTTAGTTGTGATCGTTATAACATCAGGACACAATTAAAACTGGGAAATGTTGTTTATTCTGGAGAGAGATGGGACTGTTCTCCATGTACACATCCAACTAATGCATAATCTTTTCATTAAATTCTGACTGAGGTGGGTACACTTCAATAAATTTGTCAGATGATTCCCCAGCTTCAGCTGTGCAGGCTTCACATGGTCTTTAGCAACAGAGGGTTAAAGCCAGGATAAAATTTAATCTTCAGTGACCTCAATGTCCATCTCCTACTGATTTGCAAGAACCCAGCTACAAATCATCACTGGTCATTCTACTCCTTCTCCCTGCTGTTCACTGCACCCAGCCTGGCTGCTCTCTCCTCGTTACTTAGGGCAGTATTGTTGTCATCTTTCACCTGTGCGTGCCTTGTAGCTTTGCTTCAAGTTGTGACCTTGCAATTAAATGTTTGGGATGGGTTTAAAGGAGAAATACCTTACCTGGTGACACAGACGGAAATGCTGTGTTGACATCACTGTTGGGTGGATTCAGCCTTGACTGGCGCAAGTGGAGTGGTTTATACTGCCTAAAAATGAGTCACTCAGTGCAAAGCAAGCACCTGCTAATAAATTTCACTGTCCATCTCATCTTGTGTGGCAACAGCTGTGTTTTGACAGGGACCAGTAAGCTCTGTCCAGAAGGGGAGAGCTCCTGGGTTGTCTGTCTGGCACATCAACCTCAGACAGGGAGGGAGATAATAGTTACAAATAACTGGATATTGCCTTGGCATACAGGCTGCAGGACTCCTATCTAACCAAAACCCCTGACAGATGGGCTTCACCTTGTGTTAGGAGTGGCAGCTGTACAAAACTATTAAGTACAGTCTTTCAGCTCCTGTGGGCAATGCAGAGACAGGGAGAGGCTTCTATGAACGATAATTTCACAGAATCACAGAATATTTTAAGTTGGAAGGGGCTGATAAAGATCATCAAGTTCAACTCCTAACTGAATGGCCCATACAGAAATCAAACCCACAACCCTGGCATTATTAGCACCACGCTCTGGCCAGTGGCTATTTACCTCATCCTTGTCACAGGGACCTGTGGTTCTCCTAGGGGGGCTTCTTGCTTTTTGCTGACTGTGGCCAGCCTCTCCAGTGGTGTCTGCTTGGCTTTCACTCGGCAGTGGCTGAACATAATGAGATGACATCTCTCTTCTCTAATGTTTTTTATATCCTTCAAACAAGTGTCTGCTGTCTAGTTACACACTGTGTAATTTTTTTTCTTCTGTTTCTTTTTTGTCTTCCCTCTGAGTCTTTCTGCCTTTGTCTAGCCCACATGTCTCTGGAAAAAAGACTGACTTTGGCAGGAGGTGTGTTCTTGGTCCTTCCCAGAGAGGACATGGTGTACTGCAAGGATGGGAGCTGCAGCCAGGCGCAAGATACCTCCAAAGCTCTCTCCAGATAGGCCTCAGATGTTTTGGCCAGTCTGGTATTCAGGATACCCCTGGGAATATGGAGGTGCCTAAGGGGTGATGCCTTAGGAACATCAAGGCATGAGTCTTTGTGGTAGTGCTGCCACTGTGCTGGTTTAGAGATCTGGGTGAGACAAGGTGTGCAAGGACCAGGCAGTGAGTTGAACAGGCTGCCACAGCCAGCAGGAGGAAACAGGGGAGCCTTGGGCCTTGCAAGCAGAGATCAGAAACAGCTTGTCAATAAAACCTGCACCTCTCAATGCTAAGTGCAAGCTGAGTTCTTCCATGTCTGGTTAGGTGAGCTGAGAGAAAACAGGATGGGCACAAATACAGGAGAGGGTTGATGTGCAACATGGGAGAGGAGGCTGTCTCCTGAGGGAGGGGTGCCAGCAATTGATAATCCTTGTACTGGACAACTGGACAATTTTGTGCTGTTTTTTCCAGTTAATAAATGTGAGGAGTGTGTCCCAGGCACTTGGCAGGTGTTGGACTGCTGCACCTGTTCTTCTTGAAGATTTGCATCCATGGGAAAGCTGTCCAGAGAGGGGAAGGGGCAGTGCTGGAAAAAGGTTGTGACGGAGTTCACTTTTCTTAGATTCTCCCTGGTCTAACGTGCTTGGTGAGCTGCTTTGTCTCTTCCTTTTCTTTCTAAGGGAGTATGAGAAAGCTGCCAAATTTCTCCCTCATAGTTTGCATCTCCCCTTGTAACTCCCTGAGATAAATTTAGCTGGGAAACCAAACCGGTTGGATCAGCTCTGGGGGGAAGACAACCCATCTGGAGGCTTTGATCTCCACTGCAATGCTTGGAATTTGCAAGAGGCAGAAAAAAGAGAACTGGGCAAATATTTGAAGGCCCTCAGTGACAGCTCCCTTTAGCAAGCACTTCACCCAGGAGCCCTTTGGAGAGCTTTCAGCTGCGTTGTCTCAGGAGTGGCCCTTAAATGGGCAGGGGAAGACAGCAAAGGCAACACTGAAAGTAATGGTGAGGCTGCTAAGGAAGCACAGCGTTTGCACACTCCCCTCCACACTTCTGGATAAGCTCTTGTAGAGGTTGTGACCCTTGCACCCAAAAATTGTATTTCAGACAAATTTTTCCCGTTATGAAAGCAGGAGTGTTTCTCAAGGCATGTGGGAAGCTCTGCTGCTCTGAAGTCAAGAACAGAGTTGAACATTTCTGTGTGTTGGCACCTTGGAGTAGATTCGAGATCATCTGCTCCACACCTGCCCTCAGGAAATGCATCACTTTGGGCTCTTGCTCACCTGCTTTGCAGGAGCTTTGTGCAGGACAGCCAGACAGATGGAAAAATGGGCAAAAATGATGAAAATATTAATACATATTAAGGTTCCCATTAATTATTGAATTACCAATTCACTTATTGAGGAATAATTATTAATATTTATAGTATCCAGATTGCTGATGATAGATTAACTGTGATGGCATAATTTAGCAAATATTTTTAAAATAAAACATTTAACAAATAACATTTCCACCATTTTTCCATCTTAAAAAAAAGTGTGAAGGCCTCATGAATATATGCAGTCCTTTCTGATTTTAAAGCATGCTTTTGAATATTTAATTATTATTATGGATTGCTTTATTGCCGATTTTATCCTCAGGTTGTTTCCCGATGAACTTCTACACTCTAAGGCAGAAAGAAACCTATGGCAAAATAAGCTTATGGTAACAGCACTATAAATCCACTGTGTAAGTACAGTAGTAAGTAAATGCATTATATGGCTCTATTTTTTTCTACTGATTTCTCTTTCTGAAGTCTCTGTAGACCAGTGATTGATGTATATGAAAACCATTTAGTACATATTAAACTGGGGAGTCAAAATATTATTTTAAAATTTTCCAAGATCCATTGATCCAGATTTGTGTCAGAATCATTTGAAAGGTTACATTGGCCCACGGTTTGCAGTATTCATTTTTCATTGAAAAAGTTCCTTTGTGATATTGCAGTAAAATCTAACAAATATGTGAGTGCCAAAATGCAAAATTTCACAAATTTCTGAAACAAAACAACAAGGGATATTTGCAGTTTCTTCAAAATGTCAGATTTGTAAAGGCTTGTTTGGGCCTCTTTGTTAAAAATTATTTGCTTGTATTTTTATCCCTAAAAGGTTTATTTTATTGGAAAAATGGTTTTGGGGCAGGTATTTCCACCTGATCTTATGACAAGCCTATGCCTGCCATATTTGTAAGGCAGGAATTCGTCCACCAGATGTTTGCTGTGAGTGATATTGCAATGTCTTCTCAAAAGTACTTAACTGCGGTTCATCAGGAAAAATGATTCCTTGGCTTCCTTCACAATAACGTCATGTCAAAAATAGACGTGAGATCTCGTTATTTATATTGCTGAAGTACTGAATGGCCTTGCCTGAGAACAGACTGTTCCTGCATCAGGAACTACACTGGGAGACGGGCTTTCACTGAAGAACCAGCTCTTGAAGGAGACGAGGCAGACAAGGAAAAGGCAACAAATGGAGTATCTTAAAACTGCTGCACAGAAGTGATGGTGGAATATCAGTGGCAATCCTGAGCCATTTTCCAGAGAACCCCACCATTTTCTGTTCATTCACCTCTTCTCCCCATCCTTCCTCTCTGGCAGCCAGGATGGGCCTGGGACATGCTCCTGGTGACAAGAGGTAGAAAATTCCTACTTTGCTTCAGTGTTTGTACTGAGAAATGAGCTTATTAAGGAGGCAAATGTAGAAACGTCCCAGGCTGTACCTTGTAGCTCAGTTGAAGATGATCTGATAAGGAATGAGGATGACTAAATTTATTCAGTCAGTGGGTGGACATTCCTGTCTTGCAAACCATGATGACTGATCCATCATAAAGTTGGGCTATCAAATTGCTATTTAGTGAATACAAACAGAAAAATCCTCTTGTACAACTGAAAAGATGCCTCTCTGCAAGGTGTGAGGGTCCAGCTGGCCCACCTGCCCAGGGGATTGCTTTAGTTACCTCTTCATAGGCATGGCTAGTGAGGCTGGTTCTTTAGGAGGTCATCCACCCTGAAGCTCAGAAAAGAAGCTGGTTTGCAGGTTCATTTTATTTGTGTCTATTGAAATTTATTTATTCAGGGGAAAAAAAAAAAACCCACCCAAAAAATTGAAAATGCACAGTTTTTCCAAAGCGTTGGAATGCACTGCTGATTTCTTTGTTAGTGCCCTTTTCAAGGTGCATGTGCCATTCCATGCAGCTGCCCTGGATTTCAATTCCTTCTGCCCAGGGTCATTTTGCAGCTGTAATCTCCCTGCCTTTTTTTTTTTTTTCTGGGGAATAGGTAGAGTTTGCAAATAATATTTCCTTGCCTAAAAGACAAGGTGATGCTTCTTTAGTAGCTGCTGTTCTGTGAGTATATCTGAGGGCTTTGTCATCAAGCAAGCTGTCTTTCGGATTCTGCTTCCTCGGGTGTATCAGAGGCTATTTCTTAGCATGAAGTAATTGGTGGCAAGGCAGTTTTACAGTGGGAGGCAGGGGGCTGCTCGCTAATCGCAGCCTTCTCCCTGCTCAAGTGCTGTGCCTGCTGACAAAGCCCTCCTTGCTGGAGGCACTTGTGTTTGGTGGGGCAAATCAGGTCACCAGGATCTGCAGCTGCCTCGTGGCTAAAGCAATCAGCTGGAGCTCCAGGAGACAGGAGTCAGGACAGCACTCACTGTAGGGGAATGTGGGCACCCTGCGAGGGGGAGGTGGCCATTACCCGCCCACCTGGTGGAGTTTGGGGGGTGGGAGCTGCTCTGGCAGGCTGCTCATTTGCAAATAGATGCTTGTGCTCATCCAGGTGTGAAGAGGGAATGGGCGATATCTTCTCTGGAGCAAGAGGCTTTGCCAGCAGAGTTTGTGCTCCACGTGAAAGGAAGTGAACTCTCACCGTATCCCAAGCACCCGCAGAGGGGAAACATAACCACACGAGGCTGTTGTGTGTCCTACAGATAGCACCAGCATTCCTCAAACCACTGAACATTTTAGAAACACCTCTGAATGACCAGGGTGGTGTTTTCAAGTTTGTTTACCAATGAGTGTAAATGTAAATTGAGATTTTCGTTGCACAGGATATAAGTGAAACTCAGATGTGATGCACCAAGTGTCTGAAAAGCCTTTCCTATTTATCTCCTTCTACAATTCAGGTCATGGTGATCTTCCAAAAGCAAAGCTCTTCTCATTCACACATGCAGAGCTCAAAGCTGCTGCTGGTGTCAAGCACAGGACTAGGATAGGTCTGTGTCATGCAAAGAGCTTGTTTTCTGGTCAGGTATAGTTTCTTCAAAGAGACAGCAGTTCCCTTCCTCATCTTTGTCACCACAGCTGGAAGCCAAAATGCATTATTTCATTTTTTCTAAGTCTTAGGTTCCTGCAAAGGAGATTCAATTGGAGCTTCACTTGCTGGGCCTTCAGTCTCATTTTAGGTTTTCCATGCTGGGTTTATCCTGCTTCCCCACTCACACAGGCGTAATCGGTTCAGCACTAGGGCGTGGCTGATGGATGGAGCTGTCATTCAAGAAGTGCAGTTCCTCAAAGGCTGCTGCTCAGAGACAGAAGCACGGAAAACCAGCAGTTTCCTTTGGAAATGGGGGAATGGGGACAGGCGAAAATGGTGGCAGTGACATAGCAGGTTTTCCTGCTTGTACCTGTTCTTATTCTCAAAGTTAAAATCCACTGTCCTTGGAGGAGGAGCAATGCAGGACTGAGCAGTGCCTTATCCCTTACTGGTGGAGTCACACCTGGTGAGAAGAACCATCAAGAAAATGGTTTTCCTAGCAGATGGCTTGGCCAGCCAGCAGGCATTACAAACCTCGCTGGGAACCTTTTCTTTATGGCTAGTGAGAAGGTGATATTGCTTGTGACAATGCAGAAAGATTGGCTGAAATAAAATAAAGAGGTTTCCATGGTGATCCCTTCGTATTGCAGTAAATTTTCATCTTGCAGTCAGCTGGGTTGTACTTCTTCCCCCAGAGGAAGAGTCCTCGGCTCCCCCTGCATTATTAGATCCTACTGGTGCTAAGGGAAGGCTGGCAGGCCCTGAGTGAAGCCACCGACATGGATGGCTCTGTGGTGGCCTTGTTAATTATCTGAAAGAGGTCGGACTGCCCAGACAGCCTGCAGGTGCTTTAGAAACAACCCTGCTTTCTGGCTTGAACTGCAAATAGATAAGGAATAGATACAAAGAAGTAGCTGTGGCTAAAGGTAACAGAGGAAGGAAGTAGGTTTTTTCCCATTTTACAGCTGGGGAAAGAACCACTGTCAAATTGAGTTACTGCCCCAAAACCAGACCCCAGGTGCTGTTAGAGGAGGGAATTGAATGTCTAATTCCCAGACTCTGGCATAGAAGACATGTTTTCTTCTGAGGTTAATACCAGGGAAGGCACCGACCTGCAGAGCGCTGGCAGGGAAGGGAAGCTCTTCGCAAGATTTCCTATGGAAGCACTGCAAAGGGAAGAGGCAAGGGATCCTCCCAGGCTGTGGCTAACAGGGCTGAAAACTGCCCAGCAAAAGAGTGACCTTTCATTTCAGGAGACGAGGAAACCCCTCCAGCTGTCGAAGGCAATGACTCACGGGTTCCCTGTAAGTGTGATCTCTCCTGCCGTGCTGCAGAAATGAGCAGCCGCAAGACGTGTCTCACTGTGGGTAGGCTCAGCCGAGACTTTCCCGGCTTGTTCCTGGGATGACGGTATGTTTCCATCTGCATTTGAACTTGAGAGTCATGCATACAGTGCTAGTCAAGCTTTGTCACCCAAAACATGCTTAATAGGAAAAGCGTTTCCTTAAGAAGGTGTGTAATTGAATGCAAATGAATGCTGCCTTAAGATCGTGGTAATTTATGCTACACAGCAAATCTCTTCTATCTGCTTGATGCATCACAAAGCCAAAATAACCCTGACCTACCCGTGGCCACACACCAACCTCCGTGACTTTGGACTGTTGTTGTACGTTGTATACAATGCATAGTAGGCTGGAGACTTGAGAAGCAAAGAGGGATGTGCAGGAGGGATGCTCTGGTTGCGGCTATCTGCAATGGTCCAGGGTGTGTGTGGAGCCTTGGGAGAGCAGAATGTGGGGGTGAGCTGCTCCTAAACATCAGAATAGCTGGGGTCAGCCACCTGCTCCTGTTCTGCTGGGAACTCCTCACAGAGAATGATAAAATGACGCCTTTGAAGATATTCTCCTTATTTCCCCTGAAGTTATTATTTCTTTCAGAGCATGGGAAACCTGAGGTTTTTTTGTCTTTTGGGAGGATGCAGGGGCAAAAGGGAGCTTTGGTGGGGAAAGGAATGGGCATGAAGTTGCCACTCTGACCAAGAAAGTCATCCCATTTCCTGCCATTGCCAGTGCAAACTGGGGCTCAACCCTTTAGCATGGTAACTGCAGCAGGGCAGCTATAAAAGCCTGTGTGGCAGCTAGCTTTTAATAGGCAAGCACTGAGGTTCTTACTGCTATGTTAACAAAAAGCTGTGATTCTTTCTGTAAAGGAACGAGCTGTTAAAAAGAAAACAAAAAACCCCAACTCAACAAAAATCCCAAAACAAACAACAACAACAACAAAAAAAAGAGATCAAGCTGACCAACTCTGCAGGGAGAGGTTGAGAAAGTCTCACTTTAATAATAAATAAAAAGACATGCAAAAAGATAGAAGACATACATTGGAGGCAGTGCTGTTGAGCTGCAGTGCCTCAAGTCCCAGGTAATCTGCTTGGGATGATTGCCCTCATCTCCCCAGGAGTGACATGTGGGTATTACCAGGGTAAATTTGCTTTGCAAATCTACCTTTGTGTCTTTGGATTAGCTTTATTTATTCAAGAATTTTGGAGGTAATGTGGAGGAATATTCATGGTTCTATTAGTTAAAAATCTCCTTTTCTTGTGAACACCATTTCAGCATGTCATTTAAGGCAAGCACCGAAAGCAGATATTTTGGGGATTAGAAATGCATTTTTTCCCTTTGCTTTGAAATAGTTTCTCTCAAAGTTAGGTATTTAGTTGTCTACCTTTGCCAGAGAAGCCTTGTAATGCTCCCCCACCATCCAGTTTTATTCCCAGCAGAAAGGTTTATTATGCATTTCTTTATTTAAAGCAAAGGGAAATTCCTTTCAGTAGGATTTTTTATCTTGGACCAGCCCTGTCTCACATCTGCTGCTTTTCCAACTTACCCTGGACAGCCTAACAACCTCAGCATGTTGTACCTTGTAAATGGGATTTTCCATCAAAGACCACAGGCATATTTAGGGGGAGACTCAAAGGCTTCTCAAAGCATAGGAGGAGGGAAAGAGAACCATTGATAGCACAGTCAAATGCACTGAAATTGCATAAAATGGTGAGTTCTGATCTCAAAACTATCTTTGGCTACATGGCCAAAAGCTTCAGCTTTTCTACCAGCAACACTTGCTAGGGATGGACTAGAGCTCTGTTTCACCTGTTCTGCAGGCCACAGACACTGCACTGCACTGCTCCCTGTGGGATACATCCAGCAGAAAGCATCAGGAACATGATCAGAAATCTCATTGAGGCAGGCAGCCACCAACTCCAGCAACATGGCAGATGCAGGAATTTGTTACTCTTTATTAAAAAGAAACGGGGTAAGTTTTTTACAATTGCCGTTTGTTAAAAAGCATGCAAGCACCTCATTAACTCCGATGGTGTGGTATATTTGGCTGGTTGCATTGCTGAGCATGTGTTAAGCTCTGATGGAGTGCAAGAAATTACCTTTGTAACAGCAGTGGTGTCTTCTGAATGCAGTTATCACCTCCCCAGAGCTGATAAGGTGTGAAAAATGATCTTCCCATCTACAGTTGTGTCAACTGAATGCAATTAGCACCTCTACATGTGTTTAAAATCATGACCACAGGTTATAAGTTTGCAATACATTAGCACTTAGTCCCATCTTTGTGAATTGAGGGGAAAAAAAATCTCAGCAAAACTGGTGCAATGAATACAATTAAGCACCATTAACATTCCATTAACTATTTTTAATGAAGAAAATCCAGCCCCAGATGAGTGAACAATAGGTATGGGACTTTCCTTAGCCCAGGACAGGAGTTGCCTGCTATAGAGACGTGTCAGAGGAAAGTCTCTTTACTCCTGCTAGACCTTGGTTAAACAGCTCTGTTAAGCTGGAGTGGACAAGCCAGGCTTTTCCCTTTGTTTTTAGGTTAGAGGCACACCAGGATGTTGCATAGAGTGCGGGATGGCCTTCTTAAAACGCTGCCTTCTTTGAAGGGAAAAAAGAGAGAAGAAAAGGCAGAAAAAAACCACAGTAGGTAGTTTTTCCATTGGTGCAAGTAGCCAAGTCCCAGTGTATTGATCATTTATTACATCTTTCTCAGGGTGTTAATCTCTAACTGCACCAAAAGAGAGCCTGTATCTGTATGGAGTCTCTCTCTCCTTGGTGAAATAATTATTGCCAACAGCCTTCAAATTTAATCTTTTCCTCCTGTTTTCCTTCCAAGCTTAACTGACTAAAACTTATTATATGGAGGCTCAGTGTGACTTACACAAGAGCTTCAGTAATTTTTTTATGCAAACATGGCATGCATACAGAATGGTCATCTTCAGACATCAAATACTTACACTTTTCATAGGAGTAATTGAAAGGTGCAAATAAGAATCAGTGCAGACACACCCCTGGATGGGACTGAAAGATATGCTTTGGTGATGTGAATGAGTCCAGACCAGTCTCTGTGCTTGGACTTGCCCTCTTTGCCCAAAGCCATACTTTTCAAGAAGTTCTCCTGAAATCACTGGCAACGCTCCACTACAGTGACAGTCCCCATGCTGGGGCTGGGGATGGAAGCTGGATGCAACAGCATCAGCTTCTCTATCTCACCTCTATTCAATTTTTAAAAGCTATTGATTTTTCACTTTCCAGATGGATCTGGAACAGCTGTGACTTTTAAAAAAAATTATTTTAAAGTTTTACTTTCCTTTTTCCGCTAAATTTGTAACTCAAAGGGACAGATCCTTATCTGGAACACCTGAACACCTGACAGTGAATGTACAGGGCTTCTCCCATTGTTGGCAGCAGCCCCATAGTGGTACAGACCCTGTGTTTTGTTAGGGTAGAAGAAAACCCCATGGCCAGCTCATTTCTCCCCCTACGTAACACAGGGCATAAAGCTTTACTCAATGATCCCTGCACAGAGCCAAATAACTTGTGGCTGAACTAGGGCATCTCTTTGAGAAAAACATAATCTCACTGCAATCTACTGTTGACCTTCCCTTGTTTTCACTGATTTCCACAATGCAGGGCAATCTGCACAGCAATAACTGCTCTGAGAACAATGAGCATCTGCAGAGAGCTCTCTGAGAGTGATATTGTCCCGGTTCTCAACCAAAATCCAGTCCAGTGAAGCAAGAGAGCTTGGCTGTCTAAGTCAGTGTATCAGTGGTTAGGTCTGGCTGGTGTTGGCTTTGCTGTTGGTGTCTTTGACTTTCCAGTTATGTGAAATCTACAGGTCCCAGCACGAAAACTGTCTGTTGGGGATTCACACCTGCACTTTTTCTTTTATTAAATCATGTCTTTTAGTAGTTTCCTTACTGCATGGGGATAAATGCCTCTCTGCTGTGTATTGTCCAAATGCTGTGACACCCTGCAGTGGCTCAACCCTATTTTTCTCTGGCCCAGCACTGGTGAGAACTGCAACATCAATTTTCTCCTTTTCTCCAGGCAATTCCTGCTGGCTCCAGGCTCTAGGAGTCATTCTGGTTGCTGCAGTGAGAGCTGCCAGTGGGAAATAACATCCAAACAAGGTTGCACCCTGTAGGCAGTGCGGAGCAAGGATCCTGCTGGCTATGGGGGAATCCGAGGGATAAAGGGGCCGTGCCGACTGGTTGCCTCCTCTCTGAAAGGCACTGCAACATGGTGGTGACCAAAGAGGGTCAGGAAGGAATGAATCTGTTTCAAGGAAAAGGCTTAAAGCTGGAGGTGGGAAGAGACAAATCAGCATTATTAGAATTAAGTGGATTTGGGGCTGCGGCAGCCCCTCGCCTGGAGCCGGTGTGTCTTGCGGTGCTGCTTGGATGTGCCGGGAGGACACGGTGCTGACAGCCATCCATTCTGGAAATTAAATTCCACTCCCTCAGCCAGCCTGGGCTGAGGCCCCACGGTCCCGACGGAGGATTGCTGATTGTGCACATTGCTGTAGGCTGAGTCCCAACCTGTGAGATCAGCCAGAGAGGATTCAGCAGGCCCGGGAAGGAGCTGGGTACTCCAAAAGTGGGGTTCAGCTCACACATCTCCCACTGTGGACATGAGGGGTGGGATTAAACTGAGGCCTGCCCTTTGTTGCTGCAGGGCTGTGGGTCAGCCTATAAACCTTGGGGTGTTGTGGGATGCAGGAGCTGATCCTATGTCCTGCTGCTGTGAGCAGGACAGGACAGGTAGTATTTCCCTGGAGCCTGCCTGGCTTCACTTTTTCTTCATCCCAGCCTTTCAAAAAGCACTGAACTAATGGATCCCAAAGCATCTTGTTGGAGCAATGGGAGGGAGCTACAATCAGCCATAGGGTGAAGCATCCCTTCCTGAGCTGAGGTGCAAATCCCCATTACAATATCCTACCTCTGTGAGCTGCGGTCCAGGTTTCTGGGAAGAGGAGAGGAAAAGGTGGCCAGTTAACTGACGCTGGGAGAGTACTTCTGTGTCAGCAGGGTCTGATGGGACCTTCTGGCCTCAGAAGCAGAACATTCCAAAAACCAAAAGCATGATCCTTGCTTGTGACTCCTGTTGGGTTTTCCAGTGGTACATTGGGGAAAAACAGTTCATTTAGGCTAATTGCACAATGCAGATATTTATAAAATGGTATCTATTTAAACAGAGGAATGTGCCTTTTCCCGATGAGGTCTCTGAAAAACAGTAGTGTGTCACTTGACCCAGGCCTTTAACTGGAACCGTCTTGGCAATTTAATGAAATTAAATGGCTGGACTGTGGGGAGTTCATTAGTAAGTAATCCAAAGGCTAAAGCTCTGTGAGCTAGTTCAGCTCTCAAATGCTTATTTGTGTTTGCCAGATCCAGTAAAGTGAAACCCCTTAATAGGCGCTGGCAGTATTTGTAACATACTCTTCTCTGGTCTGGAGACTGTCACACAGGCACTGGTGTGATTTCATATTTCTACATGAGTTTTTTTATAAAAAGCACTTCCAGGATATCCACAGGGTCCCCCGTGTGTCACTGGGCAGGCTCAGGTGGCTTTGCAGAGATGCTTCTGCTCTTCATGCCATGAACCTCTTGCTTCTGGCAAAGCAAGTAAGGGAATCTCATTTCTTTCCAAAAAAGCTTTCAGAGGTGGCTGCTGCTGCCAGCAGTGCAGTGCTGAATCTGAGAGGGACTCTGGCTTCCTTGTCATGCTGGGCCATGGCTGGGATTATGGGCTGTTTTATTTTGTGTCATTTGCCCAAGGGTGGGGACCAGGGATGTAAAGTGCCTCTGGGATTCTGGCAGGTTGTTAAAAAGGATGCTGAATTGCTGCTCATTTCCTATGAGTGGGGATTTAGAGGAGTGAGGAGGGTACAGATCTTCCTCCTGCTGTGTAAAGGAGTTCTGGGTTTCCAGAAGTGAATGTGCTGAAGTTTCACGCTTTAATTCACCAGATATAAGCACGATTTACAAATAAGTGAACTGTGGCACCACTGAAAGCTTGGCACGGAGTTCACTAAAGGATGCTTGAGATAGTCAAAGGAATAGCCTAACTCCAAGATACCTGAATTTATTTTTCATTCAAACCCTGTGATGGGCCTTAGGGCTCATCCACCATGAAAGCCCTCAGGGAAGGCTCTCTACCCCACATCCTAGGAGCAGCACATAGTTTTTAAAAACTGTTTAAAATTTTTTGGTGTGAATTTGGTACAAGTCCAACACCATCATGTGGTCAAGCTCTTGGGTTGGAGTTGAAGGGCTGTGCATGCAGGAAAATTTTCTTGACCTGGCACCCTAGGAAAAAAATGGGGTTTTCATTAATGAACTCAATTTTGTGGGAAAATTCTTGCTGGGATTTACTGTAGCTGCTGCACAAGTTCTTTCTAAAGTAAATAATGTCATTGGACAGGTGCTTCTGGCAAAGAAATTGAACATTGAAAGTATAAATATTATAGAGGGAAAAACCGTCAATCTGAACAATAGATATCCCAAATATTGTCTGTTCTGCAGGGGTATCAGCAGTGCAGTTTTTGTCCTGGAGTGTGCAAAATGCCCCTGGAATCAAATAGATTTTGAAAGGATGGCCACTGCCACACATGCAGGAGTGTGTCTGGTTATTGACAGCATGGCACTGCATTCCCAAAAGAGCTTGTGCTACATTAGGCATTGCCAAATGGAACTTCCATGTCTTAAATTTACACCATGGAAAACGACTGAAGATTTTATCCAGACATAGGATGTGAGAGCTCTTGTGGCAGCTACAGGAGATTTGGAGTTCAGTTGAAGCCCTTGTAACAATCCTGTCTTGTCTTCTCTCCTATGGGCTTGGGCCAGCTGCTGACCTTTGCAAGTACCTCTTCCCTTCTCCTGGCTCAATGAAGTTCAGAGGCTGATAAGGAGACAGAAATGGCCTCAGCTCTAAAAATCTCCATTTCCGGTGTGGTGTTGGGAAGAGCGCTGATGTGCCCCTCCCCAGCGGTGCTGCACAACCATGGGCTTCCAGCTACAGCACTGAGACAGGTGGGATTTTATTCCTAAATGCTTCTTTCCATATGAAACAGCATGCCAGCAATCACATCCAAGCAGACTTTCTATGCTGGGAGTCCTGCTCTCAAGGTGCAGGTAGGACAAAGTCCACACACAACCCAGCTCGTGTCTCAAGGTGCCACTGCAAGTCCTGCATGTCCGGGCTGTGTCCATGGCATGGGAGGACCCACGGACACTTGTTCACACGGGGATGAGTGGCGAGAGCAGATCGTGGGTACCTCCCTCCCAGGCTGGTGTTTTAGCAAGGGAATCTTGTCCAGAACTGTCAGGGGAGGGGTGGGGTGCTCCCCGGGAAACAACCTGGAGCACTCACGCTGGGGTTTGGGTGGGAAAGGTGGTGCTTTTCCCAGCGAGGGAAGCAGGGCAGGAGGGACAAAAGTAGCACAGCAACGACATCTTGTGCTGCGCAGCGGTGGCTGCATGTGCCTGCCAGGAGAGCTGGGTGCTACTGCTGGGAAGGACTTTGTCCCTCTGCCCAGGTGTGGGAAATCCCTTGTCCCCATGGTGTTCCCACTGGGAGTGGGGGAGCCAATAGACAGAGAACAACATTGTCCACAGCCAGAGTCAAAGCAGGATTTTGGCAGCAGCAGACAGGGAGTGGGAGTGAAAAGGCTACAAAGGAAAGTTCTGCATATTGCACTCTCTTTTTCCTTTTGTCTTTCACTATGGCATTGCTGAAAAGCACCAGAATCTTCCCCAAGTGCTCTGTGGAAACCTGCGCCTCACCCATCTGCAGATATCCACTGATATCAGGTACACCAGCAATATTTCATTTTCTTTTTGCAAGAAGTTTGTTAGTGCAAATATTCTGTCATACCCGAGGATCACCGTGGCTGAAGACCCACTTTGAAGATACAGACCAGCATTTTATCCCAAACAAGGGCAGTAGTACCCATCCCTCACCGCTTTGACCACAGCAAAATTCCTCCAGACTTGCACCCTGGGACTCAAAATTCAAGCTTTCTAGTGGAGAGGCAGCAGCAAAGTCTGAGAGCAGGTTGTGTTGGTGCCTCATCACTGCCTAAGAGCAGCCTCTGTGAGGTGCCAGCCCAGCCCACCAAATGGACAGTTCTTTTTGAGAGCCTTCAGTTGTAACCATGGTTGAATTGTGACCATTTTTATACTGAATTCATGCCAAATCAGCCAGTTTTGGAACAGTGGTGGATAAATTTCTTTTTGAAGCTCTGTCTTTGCCCACACCAGTGCCTCCTTACAGAGCTTGCCAGAGGATGGTCATGCTCCAAGATGTGTCAGAAATAAATAAAAACCTTTGCATGAAATCCTGCAGCATCCATCTGCCATGCTGAAGGTAACCATGAGCAGAAAGCAGCTCCTGCCTAGCCTGTGCTGCATTATGTCTCTGGGGAGGATTTTTGGAGATGCATGCAGCACGTAGCAGCAGAATGGCTGCCCAAAGTCAATGAGACTTTGTTCAAAACAGCCTCGGGTGCTTTTGAAAGGCTTGGCCTCTTGTGTGCTTCTTTAAAGACTTGTAAATTATAGTTAATTCCTGCGGCTTAGGTGTATTAGTTGATAGAGGATTACATTCCTGTCCTCCTTAGGATCCCAACTAGACAGCCTGGATTGAAGGGTTGACAGGGTTCAGGAGCAGCAGCTCCTGCCTTCAGTGTCCCCAGGCCTGAAGGGACAGGTCTACCCACTTCAGCTGGGACAGAGCTCCTCCTCCACAAGAACTGAAATTCATCCAACATAAGTTATTGGGGAACAAAGTAAAGTCAATTGAGCTGTTTTCATCATCCTCCACCAACGGCTGAGAAACGGGGCTACTGGCAGGGCACCTCTGCAGGAAGAAAAAGAGCAGCTGTGGTTTTATGTGGTTTGTGATGCCAGCTTCTCTCTTTCATGTGGAAATGGAGGTTCCTGTTGCACCCAGACTGAAAGAAAAGCCAGGATTGTACCCAGGCCACCTGCCCACAGAGCCACCATGCCGTTATGTGGCTGCAATGGTTTTCTCACTGACTTTGTTTTGGGGTTTTTTTAGGGAATATCAGTCCTTTCCATGTTGTTCATAGATCATCAGAAAGAAGCACCCCCCTAAATGAGTTAAAAACCTGACAAGTCCCTATCTGACCTGTTATTCACTTTGGAGCAACTTCTGAAATTGTCTGTGGGTATTGAACCAGCTGCAAGGTTTAACCTGCTCCATCACTGGGTTTTCCAAACTATTCTGATCAGAAGGAGCTTGTTGCCTCCCATAGTCAAGGCTGTTGGCTTCAGGGTCAGATGAAATAATCTTGGACTGTAGGTCAGCAGGTAAAACATGGTCTGCAGGAAATACTAGAGGACTTGAGGACATGGGAGGTATGTGATAAAAGTATTTTCAGAAAAGTCACTGCTTTCGTCCAAAAACCAGTGACACAGCTCAAAGAATCATAGACAAGGGCTAGTGTTTTCATCTGGATGCTTGTGCAGCACCTTGCCTGTGGAGCCATCAGATTCCTTGATTTTTGTTGTGGTGTTGGGCTTTGGTGCTGGACTGCATCAGAAAGGAGGCACAGCTGTGCCTGTCTTCTGGGTCTGATGGGAATGTTCATCTCCCAGAGGCCATTTTCAGTAATGTGACAGCACGTCTTAGTTCTGCTGAGATTTCACAGAAAAAAAAAAACCTTCAGAAAAGCCTTTTCTGCATTGATATCTTCTCAGGCAGGTGGAAAATGAAGACCAAGGGTTGTCCTCTCTGTGTGTACTGCAATAACAATTATAATTAGAAATATATCCAGGTGGTTTGCTGCTCTAAATCTTCCTCTGCTGGACTGGAAAAAGGTCTGCATAATTTAATTTGTAGTATCTTGGGTAGCTCAGAGTAAAAGGTGCTGAGCAGAAGAGACGGGGCTCCTGTCTGTGTCCTGGGTTGTAAATCAACTCTTTGAGGTGAGTATTTAGCTCTGTGGGCCTTTCCCAGCATGGTTGTCACAGCCCTAAAGGTGACATTGTGTAATGGAACTGTAATTCAGCACTGGCCTGACCCACTGCCTTGGCCAAAGCAGAGGGAGAGCAATGGCCATGGCTGCTCCCTGCTCTTTTGTTTTCACTGAGGATGTTTGAGAAGCTGCGGCTGCCCCATCCCTGGCAGTGTCCAAGGCCAGATTAGACAGGGCTTGGAGCAACATGGGATGGTGGAAGGTGTCCCTGCCCACGGCAGGGGGTGGGATGGGATAGACTTAAAGGTCCCTTCCAACCCAAACCATTCTGAGATTTTTTTGCTCACCCCAGAAAGTGGTCTGGGTGAAATCATACCAGGGATGCAGCATGTCAAATATTAGCCGTGTCAGCTTCTCTCCGCACACAGAAAGCCCAGCTGCTGGCGAATCAGGAAACAGTGATTCATTGTAGAAGCAGCTTTGCACTGAGAAGAAGTCGATACTTCATTTCACTCTGCCCACACTGAAGGCTAAAACCTTTCCACTGAAACTGGGAAGGACAGTTGGATTTCTCTTAGTCATCTCCAGTGCCTGTGTGGATGGGGGCGAGGATGGGTGACAGGTGTGATTCTTTCCTTTCCTTTATTTTAATTATTTTTCTTTTTCCCTTGCACCTGCAGATTGAAGTGTCTGCAGTGTTTTTGCTTACAGCATCCCAAGGGCCATCTCAGAACACTGCTGGGAGGTCCACAAGTGCTCAGTCTTGCTCTTGGGACTGCAGGGACAGCAGGGAAATAAATAAACGAAGACAGGAGAGCAAGAAGTAAACCTGTGAGTAAGTGCACAGAGCATTGTGGAGCAAAAAAGGGGCTTGGCTGACCTTGGCATGCTTGTTGAGGAGATGCCTATCCAGGTGCAGTGTAAAAAACTTGCCAGGTGAAGAGCTTGTGAACTATTTTAAGGTGATGGTGGCACTGTTCATCTTACAAATATAAATGAAGTGTGAAACCCCTTGTGTATTTTTAATCTCTTAAAAGAGATCTTTAGGGGCTGTGTTTTCTGCTAACCAGTGCACAAAATGGTGTTGTGTTAACATACAATACATCAGCTGTTATCAAAGAAAGGCTGTTGAGTACAGCAGTTGTGCAACAGCTGGTGGTACAGTTGTTCTGAACAAAGAGAAGTCTTGTGTCTATATGAAACCACTCAGTCATTCTCTGGACAGACTGGAACTCTTCAGCTGATTTCTGTCCTGTCTTATGGTTCCTCCAGTCTTTATGAGAAGATGTTGGCTGAAGGAACACTCCCCAGGCTAAGTCCCCAGGGAGGGAGCAGCTCCTGGTACAGCTTCACCTTTTATTAGTTTCCAACACTTTCAGCATCACATCAAAGCAGAGAAGAAGAGATTTCAGTCATTCTGCTGTTCTTGGAACTGAGCTGTCTGTACAACTGCACGGGAGGACAAACACGCTCACAGCCTCTCTGCGCCGAGTGCCATCTATAAAAAGATCTTGACAGCCTCTCCTGTGAAAAGCTCTCACACCTCCCCTCTGCAGCATGCTTTTGATGCTTGAGCAGGTGGGTAGTCCTCAGGCTACTGAAGTGCCTTTCCTTTGTCTTCCATGCTGCTCTGTTCCTGTCCACCTGCCCACGCATGGCTCTGTGGAGATGGAGGGGGAACCCCTGGAAGTGTCTGGAGTCCTCACTCTCAGGGAGCAGGAATGAGGAGGTGCTTGAGGGGCTCTTTTTTTGCTTGGATGCTACAGGTTTGTCAGCTGTGATGACTATAATCTGTAGGTCCTCAGATTTCTGGGAAAAGGAAGAAGATATTTAGCACTGAAACTAAGCTTGGGCTAGATCCTCCATCCTTCCCTAGACAGGAGTTCAAGAGCATTCTGCTCTCTGCTCCTCAGCTCCTAACCCCCTACTTCATATTTGACTGATATAAAGGCAGCATTGGTGTAATGGGATCACAGAAAACCAATGAGGCATAAAATTATTTTCCTTCTTTCCCAGATAAATCCCTTGTTGTAAATTAAACAGTTTACCCATTTAACTACAGGTGAATCAATGTCTGTGTCAGTCTGCTGCTAATAAGGAGGGAGATTATCCAGGTGTCCTAGGTTAAAAAATAGATGTATTCTATTGCCACCAGCTGTGGACCGTTAGCTGTTAGCTGTTATCACCTGTTAAACGACCCACCCCTGATAACAGATGATGGGCCATCAAGAAGCCACCCAATGACTCATGGACTTATCTCACCCTATTGTGAGATGCTCCACCCAGGAGGGGGAAGCCGGGCATTCCCACCTGGATATAACTAGCCCTAGAACTGCCTAGGGGGTAGCCCTGTCTACTGGGTAGCTAGAGGACAAGAGCCACCACAGATTTTCAGTTGGACACCGGACCTTCCATCGGATCATCACTTCATCTGGATCACTTCAGCTGGACTGCTTCTGCTACCCTAATAGGGTATCAGGGTGTATCTAACTTTATCTGTACCTTTTTTCCTTATATTATTTTGCTTGTTTCTACCTTTTCAATAAATTTCAAAACTTAACTTGTGACCTCCCACTGGTTTGTTTTCAAACCAACACACCAGGACAAACTTGCAGACCTCTTGGGTCTCTCTTGCTAATGATGAAGTAATGTTCTTCACAAGTTGTGTTACCCACTGAGATCCCAGGGAAGCTGGGAAAGGAGCACAGCATCAGCAGCCCTCAGGGTGGGGGATCTGGATGGAGTGATATCCCCATTCTTTGAGTTCTCCATGCACCAAAAGAAGTTTTCATTCCAAAGAAACTTGGGGTTAGCACAGGATCAACTTGTCCGTGCTGGTGGACCTCGGAGCTGGTGGACAGACAGCCATCCCGAGCCAGCAGGAGCAACCCCTGATTGGGTTCTGCCCCTCTGGACAGGATATCCTTCCAGGGCTGTGATGAGCGACCCTGCACAGGAAGATTTGCATTTGTGAACCTCTCCAGCAAAATCTGAAATTGCATCCACTCTATAGCAAATGCAATCAAGTATAACTAAGCCAACTGAAAGGCAGGACTCATCTGGGTTTACACTGAATTGTCTTTTCAAAATGGTTTTGAAATACTGTTTGTTTTACACTTTGGATATAAATTCTTTTTCAAAGGGCTGGAAGCATGGCAAGAGTTTTATCCCCATGTTTTATCCCCCAAGAAGGCTTGACTATGTGATAAGAGGAGTAAGTGATAGGAAATTTAATAGTAAGAAAAGAAAGAGTTGATCTCCTTAGACTGCTGAGTGCAGGGCTGCCCAGTGCCAGCTGCAAGAGTCACTGAAGGTTGGATGGGGCTTGGAGGGAAGGTGCCCCTGCCCATGGCAGGAGCTTGGAACAAGATCATCTCCAAGGCCCCTTCCAACCCAAATAATTCTGTGACTCTGTGAGAGGTAATTTGAGTCACAGCAGGCTAGGAGAGGTCTGGGTGCAGGAATAAAACATGAACTTGCTACTTCCGTGAACCCTACTGCTTGCAGTCATCTTCTGCTGTCTTTGTTAGGACCCTGTTAATATCTGACCAGTCAGAATCACAGAAAAAAAAGATTGGTTTGGACTGGAAGGGACCTTAAATATCATCTCGTTCCACCCCCCTGCCATAGGCAGGAACAAGTCCTTCCACCAGACCAAATTGCTCCAAACCTTGGCCAACTTGGGTTTGAACACTTCCAGGGATGGGACATCCATAGCTTCCCTGGGCAACCTGAACCTCACTGACATCACAGTAAACAATTTTTTCCCAATATCTAATTTAAACGTACTCCTTTTCAATTTGAACCCATTCCCCCTTGTCCTGTCACTACATGCTCTTGTAGTCTTGCCCCATTTTTCCTTTAAGTTCCCTTCAGGAACTGGAAGGCCACAATTAGGTCACCCCTGTAATGCTCTGTCCTGCTCAATGGGTTCAGGGGAAGGTGGTTTGATTTACTCTGGGCAGTGTCAGGAGAAACAACAAAATTCTCAGAGTATTCAAGAGTGTCATGCTCACAAGAAACAGGATCACAGCTGAAATCACAGCCTTCTCAGGGGTCACCCACTCCCTCTCTGCTGAGGCAAAATCTGTCAGATCAGACATCTACCAGGGATGGATCCAAAGAAGGCTCCTCACCCTCTCCAGCCACATGGTGTTTCTCCCTCTCATCATCATCATAGACAATCTTCTTCTTGCTGTAAGCTTAAGCCTCTTGATGCTTCCACTATTCACGAACATCTTAAAGAAATCATTTCCTTCCTGTCAATAGCAGTGGTTTTTAAATTGAGTCCTCTTCCTCTGGTCTGATCTTCCACTCTCTTCTCCTGGGTCCTGTCTTCTGGACACGTGTTCTTGCCCGTGCTCTTCTGCAGTCCATATCTTTGCCTTAAAGTCAATGCAGCACTTATCCAAGGACTGCTTTGTTTCTTAATGATGACATTTAAGCTGCAGTAATCCTGCAAGGGCTTCTTCTACCTCATATTAAAGGCAAATTGTTCAAATTTTGATCCTCTTGTTAGAACCAGTCTCCTCTTTCACAAAAGCTGGAGTCAGCATGAGAGATTGAAGTTAAGTAGCACTTTTCCTATTACCTAAGATATTTTTACTTTGGACTGGGAGTAGAATTAGTTCTGCAGTTATCACTAAAATAATGTAATCTTTCTGCCTAAGTTAGCAAAAAATACCTGATTAGTCCACTAAAAACTGGCCAAGTGCTTATAACTCATGGTCATGGTTGACAGAGTTCAGATCCAACTCTGTAACAAACTGCAGTGAAAACCCTGCCCCACTGCCTCTGACTGCTTTCAGATCATTCCCCTCATCTCCGATTTAATTTTATCTAACTATAGCTCACTGGTAAATGACAATTCATAGCTAGGTGGTGTTCAAAGTCTAATTGCTCCACAGTTTTCTCAGTACTTCAGAATTTCTTAATTGTATTAGCCAAGGTGAGAATAATTGCTGCTTTCATAGCCTTGAAACTTCTCATACAAAAGAGGCTTATGCAAGAATCTGCTCATTCTCTCCAATAAATGATCTCTCTGTTATTACAGAGAATGTTTTGGGGGACTGCTGGGAAGCATTCCACCACACCATTATGTACTTGAACAAAACCTGAAACTTGCAGGTACAAGACTAAATTATAGTTTGGGGCAATCATCAGAACACACGAACTGGATGGTTGGGGTTTTTTTTCACTTTTTTTTCTTTTTTTTTTTTTTTCCCTGGAAGTTGCTCTTTCAGAGAAAGAACAAGCCTCAAACCTAGAAATAACCCCATAGTTTGCATTTGGGGATCTTCTGGGTGGGGGAAATCTGCTATTTACAGGTCACTGGTGTTGTGACATTGTTCCTGGGCAGAGATGCTGACGTGGAACTCCTAGTCTGTGCCAGTCACTATCCTTATTTTCCTTTGTTCATGAAATCCTTGAGCAGGGACCATTTCTCCCCCTGGTTCGTACATCTTTAGGATCTTGAGCTGTATGCAAGGCTTCTAGATGCCTTGGTATTGTAGCTGTGTGCTTGTGCCTCAAGTGCAATGAAGCCACTCAGGCAGGGAATTAGACATAATGTTCTTCCTTAAGCTCCAGCAATTAAGTATAAACATATGCACAGTAAAATGCCATGTATCACTTCTGAGCCTATGACTGCCATTAAAAAAAGAAAAGAAAACCATGTATTTCCTAACATGCCAATTGCATAGACTTAGTGTGTGAAGAAGGTATTCAGTGAGTCAAACACTTAATCCAAGAAGCAAGTTGTACACAAACTGCTGATAAGGTAGACAAATTTCACACCCTGTTCTGAGGAAAATATTACATTTCATGGTGCTTTACAGATGATGACAAATCCTATTAAAATCCTGAAAAAAATATGTATACAAGTTAAATGTGGATATTTAAAATGATCCACGTTTTTGGATGCACAAAAAGAAGCAAAATGGGCATTTCTTAGGAATAACAGCAAGTGCCAGAGAGGTTTTACACAGGGTCCTTGGCAAGAAGTAATCTGATTATAGCTACAGGACCAATTTCTCTTGCACCACATGAAATAATGCTCAGAAATAGTCCAAGTGCTTCTTCCAGTGGCTAGACAAACTCAGAGGATAAATAGGAAGGAGACTCTAATAGTGAGGTTTGAAGGACTGCAAGAATATCAAACCTTTCAGGTTTGCTTCAGGCTGTAAATCAAGGTGGGTTATGCCATCATTCTGAGGCAGCTGAGCTATAATTTAGGAGCTTTTTCCAGTTACTGTGACTGGCTGAAGTACAATGGCAGGAGCTTTGCAGAGGTTTAAATGATTGCTTTTTAAGACCAGATGCCAGAGCTGTGACTGCAGAACTATGCCATGGTGCAAACCAGAATGTGCTGTATCCCATGTCCATCCTGTCTGGGCTGGGGCAGATCCACACCCCCTGGTACCCAGCAGCTGTGCCTTCTGTGTCAGTTTATCTGTAGGTAATTTCAAATCCTCCATCTGGATTCTGTCTCTCCAGGACTAGATAGGTCTCAAAGTAGTTCTAAAGGTCTGGGTAGCAATGTGAAATCACATTCCTGGGGGTTAGTGCCACGCAATTGCCGAAGAGAGACGCTCTGATCCTGAGGGACAGAGGTTTGTAGAGGCCACAGCAAACATTTTTTGGAACCTTTCTAGTGCTTTTTGATAACCAAATGATGTGAAGCAAGAAATTCTCCTGTAAGAGTGTGGCATGCTTTGGCTGGGACACAAACATGGACCAAATCCAGCCATGCCCCATTCCTTGCTGTAAACCAGGTAATGCTGAATTCCTCAGTCTGTTCTTGTTAGCTGTAGTGCTTAGAGAAAACAGAACATATTCCAAGGTATGATTCCTAGTGGTGTGACAAAGACCCTAGCAGATGAACTCAATGGCTCTATCTGCCATGGATCCAGGAGAACCTGGTTTCTCACAGGCTTATCCTTCTTCTTGGCACCTCAGCACGCTCTTAAGTCCAACCAGGTGTCATTTCTTTCCTGTGACCTAATATAAAACCAGTAGTGTGGAGTAATTTGTCTTGGAAATTTAATGCCAGCCTATTTACTGAACTTCAATGAGGACCATCATTTCTTCATGAGAGTTAAGTACTAGGAGGTGCTAAAAAGGTCATAAGTGACCTTTTCTGGTGAAGGATGACAAATGATCAGCTTGTGGGGACTGTGTTGGTTATCAAACACCCAGAAATATTTGAGGGGGGTAATTGCCTCCAAACACAGATTACTTTACTAAAAATAGCACCAGGAACGAATCTAATGTCAGATGGTGTGAAATGATGTAAAAAACAAAGCCTTTATTGAGAGCCTCTATTACAAGGGATGTATGGGATACTGCTATAATAGTCATTTATATGGTTGCCTGCCAGCAGGTCCATGTATTTGTTGCCTACAAAGACTGTCCACACTCTTGGAGGGAAAAATATTTGTCCTCAAATTCTGACAAGATAGGTTATCCATTTCAGGTGGAGGGAGGGGCTTTCAAAGGAGAATTATATTCCCAATTGCTCCTTCTGTGAGGTTTCATGTGCCATGTTGACTTTGGGAGTGGGAAGAGGACATGAGGTTTTCAATTTGGCTGTCAGGGTTTGGACATGAAATTCTGGTTGAACCCAAGGAGATGAGATAGGCAAGCTTACACGTGTAGCTCCAGGAGGGTGGGAAAGACAGCCTGGAAGAACTAGAAAATCACCTCTGGAAATGAAAGGGAGACTTGAAAGAAATTTTAGAAGTGTTAGTTGCTATTAAGGTGTGAAAATATATTACTACAGTGAGGATGCACTTTTTTGATTAATATTTTCAACTAAAAACTAGCTCAATGATGAGTGGCAGGAGAAAACACCACAATGTGATTCCCAAGTCTGTGAACACACACTTAACGTGCCCCTCTACACGAGGGGTTAAAAAAGATCAAGGTTGGCATGAAGTAGCAAAAAAAACCAGCACATGCCTTTAGTCAGGGGAGCTGTTGCCATCATTATCAAACAGAAAATCCTAGGAACTGGTTTTGCTCTCAGGACAGGTGGTGTCTGCTCTTATGAACATGCTCAGAAATGTTTTAAGGTGTTCATATAAAGTGTAAGGTGTGGGAGAAACTGCAAACCCACTTCAGAATTCTTACTCCTGTTTTCCAAAAGAGCTGAGTGCAAAGCGGGACCAGAGGAGATTTGTGGCTAATTTTGGATCCAAACATGTGCTCAGGAGCAAAGGCTGGTAAATTTCCTGTCAATCACTGACTCAGTAGCAATGCACCTTTTTATGGAAAACCCCATTCACTGTGCATTTTTCTGGCAAACAGAAAGTATGAGTTTATTTCCTGGGAATGAGACCCTAATTTTTCTGTGGCATTTCCCTGTAAGTATTGAGAAGTTTCTCAGGTGCAGTCACCTGCTGGAGAGGCAGCCCTGGCTCCCCACTAAGGAGGCTAAGAGCTGCTTATGTGATTTAAATGGATTACAGCTACCTTCCCTTCCAGGTATCTGGAAAAATCACATCCCACCAGAAGTGTTCCTGAGCCCCTTGCAGAACTGCTGGAGAGTTTCTGGGAGCCCAAAGCAGGACTCACAGCCTTCTCACTGAAATTTCTCATGCTGGAGAAGCTGGGTTTGCCACTCATCACCTCTGCCATTTCAGCGAATGACATTCTCAAGGGTTTCTTCTTTTGGCCTTCTCTTTTAATAGCATTTTTCTTACACTACCAGAGGTACTTTCTGTTCCCCATTAAATCTCCTGAAGTGTCATTCTCCCCAGGGTGAAACAAGGGATACCCAGTGATACTTCAGGAGGTCCTTACTGCCATGCAACAAGATGTGTGGATGTGGCACTTGGAGACATGGTTTAGTGGTGGACCTGGCAGTGCCAGACTCAACAGTCTCAAGGGTCTCTCCCAGTCTAGATGATCCTGCGATCCTAAGATGATGTGAGACCTCTGGAAGAAGAAGAGGGAAGGCCAGGACTCCTGACTGGGAGCTGGTTGCAAGTGAAAGTCATTTGAAAATTACCTGATGGGAAATGTCATGTGTGGATAAAAGGAGCAGATGGGGTTGTTTATTCTTAGTTGTCTGTGTGAGTTTTAAGCTGGGTGACCTTTATTTGGTTGTGACCCAAGGTTTTTTGTCTTTTTTTGTATATGATCCTCTGAAATGTCTGTCCTTCAGCTCTTGAATTTTTTCCCTCCCATAAGGACCCTTTCAGCAGAAGTGGATGAGCTGATATAGACCTGGCTTTTCCTGGCCGCCAGCTCAGATGGTGCAGGTGTGCAAGAGATGTTTCATCTCCTTACCTCGTACAAGATCTTTCCTATGCTATGAGGATACAGACTTCTCTTCTGTTTCTAGTCAGCTTCAAAGGTGGCTGATGTGCCAAAGAAATGGCATGCTGTGGCTTGATGCTGTTGAGGGGACCGAGCCCAAACCAGCTTTTACAGAGACACCCCAGTGAGGCTTCCAGGAGGACTGGGAACTTGTGGATATGAGCATAGCGAGTGCCTGTTCACACTGCTGTGATTTGCGGTTGTGTTGCAGCACTTTCTGGAAGTGTTTAGATAACTTATGGTCCTTTTATGGCATCTGAGGAGACAGGATTTGACACACCTTAGTCAGCGCTTTGATGAGAACGTTTGTATTTAATTAACTCTGCTCTACAGTAATGGGTGCAAGGCTGTGGAAGGCTGAGCAGGGCTGAACAATGTTGTCCAAGTCCAGAAATGCAGAAAGAAATTATGAGTTTAACAGGGCATTAAATTATCCTTTCTGTTTTCTTCAAAGTTAATTGTAGTTCACAACATAGTCTGACAAAACCCTGTCAGAAACCCAAAACCATTTGCCTTCACTGTAGGACTCTGATGTGTAGCTCTGAGAACTGTTAGCAAATTGCTTGTCCCAGACACCAAAAGGCACTGAAGACTGCTCCCTGTTCCTCAGAAGAGTTACAGATCCAGACAGAGAACCTAAAACATGCTGAATTTGTTTTGTGAATTCACTAGTGCCAGTGATGTGGGAAATGAGAAACTTCATGGCTCTCTTAGAGATGACAAATGATATTTGGTAGTAAATTGATGGATGACAATATGATGCTCTAAGGAGTTGGTTTTAATCCTTTCCAGGAAGGGAAGCTTTGAGGCTGGATTCCTGGACTGCTTTGGGAATACAAGTGTGAGCATGGAACAAGGATATTGTTCCAAATCCTGAACAGACTTCTGGGTCTGCATTCTAATTTTGTCCCATTCAAATGGTTGAAAATTTGCTTAAACACAGAACTGCTTCAGCATAAAATTATTCATATTCAAGAAGTCTTAAAATTTACATGATCACATGAATGTTTGAAGGTCTGGTAGTAGGATGAGTGATAAAGGAGTGAACAAAAATTCCCCAAGTCCAAACAGTAGCAGAATCTCAGACTCTTGCAGTCAATTTGTGATTGAATATAAAGCAAATAAAAAACTTTCAAAATACTGACTTTTACCTCAGACTTGTAAACCGTCCCATTCCCACCCCATTTTATGCCCACAGCAGTATTCTTGACTCATCATCCTTTACTTCTGCTGCCTTCTGTGTCATTGGTGGGAGGTTCTTCAGCAGAAAGTTTTAATGACAGGAAGATTTATTTCTTTTGCTACTGTGCAGATGAAAAATTGGCTGCTCATCCAGTGTTATGTAGGTGTGGCTCAGTGGCAAGTGACCCTTTTCTGAAGTTTTGCCACAAAGAGAGATGCTGATGAATGTGATAGAAAGGGGAAGAAACTTTAAATCTAAAATATAAGCATAAACACTAGCAAATATGTGGCAGTTGGCTGAATTTACACCTCTTAATGACTTTATATGGAGTGATTGAGAACCAGCTCTGTGAGTCTCAGTAATTGCTCTATCACTGGTTTCTTGGGCACCAGACATGAAGGCAAATGCTTTCTATTTGTTGGAGACTGTAGTTGAATCATGAGCAATACTTTAAAAGGAGGCAGTGAAACCCTGGGACTGATCTATCTGTGACTGATTTCTGTCTGCCTCTGATAGGGAGGCCTTGGCAGCTCGTATTTCTTTTATGCTTTTGTGGTCTCCAAACAAGGCAACTTATTTATGAACAATGTCTTTAGACAATGGTGGGATGTCTGGGGGCTCTTGATCAGTTGCATCCTGTCCAAACTAGCCTGACTATAAGGAAAAGTTTGAGGAGTGAATAGCCTGCAGTACACAGATCTGTTCTGCTCTGCCTGGCAGCAGTAGCTGCAAACCAAAGCTTCATGGCTGACGTCTCATTCACAAGACTTGACAGGTTTGGGTGCTTCTGCTTTGGAGAGTGAAAGGCTGCCACAGCACAGTTCTTCTTCGGCACCACTTTGTTCTGATGGGGTGTTTTTTGATGTCATCAGGAGCTGTGGCCATGGCAAACCACACACCCGGTGCTGACAAGTGCTCCCGACACAGTTTAAAAATAAACTTGTTGTGGATTGTTAAACTCTTGCAGTGTATGTCTGCTGGCTCTCCTTTCTCTCCCAGTAAGCTGGCTTGGCTTTTTAACAGAGACTGGATTTCACCACAACAAATTGATGTTTTTTCCTGTGCTATAAAGTTGATTTATGGTTGATTGGTTTTTTTTTTTTGCCTCCAGCCAATCAACAGTTGAAATATCAATTTGTATTATCTTTCCTTCAAACCTATATTAACAGTGACCCTCTGAGCCATTGTTAAAGCAGCAGAACAAAAGACATCTGGGAGAGATCTCCAGTCACCTGCTGTGATAGTGGGACATTGGGCTCTGAAAGCCATGATCCACTATGCTTTCCATCTTTCTCTGGAGAAACCACTTCAACGTGTGAAAAGTTGTGCTTCATTGCTAAAAGGGTGGAAATTCCTGTTTCCTTGCTTGTGCTCCATCCTTTTGGTCCATGGTCTGCCTGACAGATGCCTTCCTCCCTGAAAAATCTCCCTGCTAATCGTGAGTAGCAGATGCCAATCTTCCTCAGCACATATTGGGATGTAATGTAGCCCACAGTGATTAGATTTGCTTTGAGTTGTTCATACCACACCGATTTAACATGTGGATTCTTCAGGCTGAGGCAATACTAATGACTTTTCAGACTTTGGAATAGGTTGGATCATTAGATGGTCACTGATAGCTTTATTTTGGTTTTGTGTTTTTTTTTTTTTTCTTCAGGAAATAGACCAAAAATTGTAATTTTTTGTTTCCTTTCACCCAGGCTTTGTCTAAAAATGAGACATAAATGTAGCACTGTATTTGACTGTGTTATTATTTGAAGTGCAAAGGTCCTTGATTTATTGTTCTAGAGGGCAGCTTAGCCTTAGATTTTATTTCAAATATGAGTGTATCCTGTTCCTTTTAGTAAAGTTTTCTAGTTTTCCAGACTTGCTTGGAATTTGTGTGACCTTTGCAACACTTCATTTATGAACAGCGATATAACAAGATTAACACTGACCTTTCTGTAGCAAAGGCACGCCCTACCTTTCCTTCAAGGACAATAGGGTGCTGCTGAAGGACCCCTTCATACTTGGAATTCCGTATTGACCGTAATATATAGGTAGGCTGAAGGGAAAAAAAAGGGGATTTACTGATCTTGTGGAGCACAATTTCTCATTCAATTAACATATGCAAAGTGAGATAGAGCATATACGTAAACTGATGGACAAAAGATAAGACAAGAACTACCTTTAAAGTTTGCAGATGGTGTTCATCTTCCACAATGTTTGTTGGTTGTTTTAGTTGCTTCACTTTTTCTGATGTATGAGTGCTCTGAAGGGCAAAGGAAAACCTGCTGTGGTTGTCCAGCAGGGAGCACCTATGGAGGTCAAAGAGGGAGCTGAGAGGATGCTTTCCTTCAGCCCTGTGCTGGGGAAAGAATGGGAGCAAAGAGGATTTGGGGAGAGAAGCAGAAATGTGATACATCAGAGACAGGACCACCTGGAAGGCAAGGAGAACTCCTAATTCTTTCAGTTATTGCTATCTCAGGAGTTTGCATGGGCTAATTTAAACTGTGTTTGTGCTAATGTAAATTATTCTTTTAGAAGTGCTTTGCACACACAAACTGTGTGTGCACAAGGATAGGGGCAGGACTGTATTTTAAACTGTGTAACATACTCTTCATCTGATATTGAGACAGCAATGGAATAAAATAACCCTGGGTACAATTTTTCTTAATAGCTTGATTTGACAAATTTTTGATTTTTCTAATTCAAACCTGAAGAAAAGATGACATGAACCAAATGTTGAAGATACTGCCTTTATGTTTGAACTCATTTTGTTACCTGAATGTAAAAGCAGTTTAAGAGTTCAGTAAAATTGCTTCTGACAAAATTATGAAGCTTTTCCTAATAGCTAAAGAAAACATTTTTCCGACTTCTTTTTCTGGTAAAAACCCTCATGAATGTTATACAGTGTAGAAAAAGGGGTTTCAAAGCAATGGATGTTTCATTCTGTATATTGAAACTTCTTGGCCAGGTCTGTTAGCAGCTCGTAGCAAACATAGAAATATTTTCTACGCTATTATATATATATAGCTCTCAACATGACTGATGATTTTGGCAGATACTTTTGGTATCGTGCATGTGTTTGACTCAGCTCTTCTTTAAACTAATGTTTCTGGGTATAAACAAACTGGGAAGAAGGGAAAGTTTGACTTCCTTTTGAGCATCTGAGAGAAGGAGAGGTTTGTTGATGTTTGGATGGGGCTTTGGTACTGCAGGTGCTTTACATTGTTTATTTATTTGTTTGTTTGTTTATTGTAACCTCTGCATTCTCAGTGATTGGGAATTTCTGTAAGTGTAGGTTAAACACTGACATCTAGTGCCTAGAACAAAGCAGCCAAACATGCTCTGAGACTCCAGTTTGGGCCTCCTGGGCTGGGTTTAACTGCTCAATAATATTATGGACTGCAGTATATTATGGGCATTATATTAATGTTTCTAAGTTCAGACGTGACATATTTGGGGCCACCTAGACTGACAAGCTCTTGTGCCATTGCTAATCATGCCTTTCTTCAGGAGACAGAAGGAGAAGTTGAACTAAACACCAGCTGACAGAAGCAACTCCTTCAAGCGAACTATCTCACCACGACTTTCAGTACTTCCCTCTCTCCTCTGAAAAAATGTCTCCTGATACCTTTTGGAGGGTCTTTTGTCTTTTTTGTAGCAGTCTCATGCTGGTGGTCCAGAGGCAACCTACAGATCCCTGATGAGCCATCAGAGGTTTCCCTTTCTCAGTTTCCAGCTGATGGACTCCTGCTGTCAGCAGAGCTGCAAAATAAGTTACTTAACATTTTATGCCTTTATTATTATTATATGGGTCCTTAGAATTATTTATGTCATTCTGTTTATGATGATCTGTTTTAATGATGACTTCCAGCAAATGCTTTCAAATAATTTCAAAGACCCACAGTGCCCAAGGAAAAAAACTTAGAGGAATTAGCAATTCCTGGCAATACGACTCCTCTCACTGGCTTCATTCTTTAGGCTGCCCTTCAACACAAAAAAACCCAACCAACTAAACAAAAAGCCACCCTAAAATGCTGAACCACAATAAAACAAACACTTAAACATGGCTATCCCCCTAGATTTGATTATTTTTTCCCCACTACAAAGAACAAAGTCTGTGCAAAGTCTGCTCAAAACACTGTTCTTACCAAGTGGATTTTTAAAACTTCTTACTTTCCCATTTCTTATGCTTCTTTTTGCTGTCTTCTTAAACCAGGGCTGCCTACTGATTTTTAACTGGCATTTAAAATCATTATTATTTGTGGTCGTAATTTCTATGCCGTTATGAAAATGATGGAAGAAAGCTCTGGTTTACACTGCCCCTTCATGCCCTTAACCCCAGTCACCTTTTTTTAATGCTTAATCAGATTTTTTTTTTTCAGTCATTCTGGAAGATGAATAGTGCAGACATGCACAGCTGAGGCCACCAAGGGGGAGCAAAAATGCAGTGGGTGCTGCAGGGCTCATTTCTGTAGGTCAGGCTTTGGTGACTGGACCAGTTAAAAACACATTATTCTACCTCTGCAAGAACCCCAGATCATAAAGAAAGCATTTGAAATTCACATTCAGACTGATAATGTACCAACTTAAATGTCTTTAAACAAAGGAAAAAAAAAACCAACTCCATACAAAAAATATTTGTCAGGAATTTCCATGTGCAGAAACCAGTGAGGCAAATATTAACTTGTGTTATTTCTACAGGTGATTCCGGTGTTTTCAGGTACAAAAGTGAATGAAACCAAGTTGGTTTGGGGTAGATGCTTTCCTAAAAAAAAAAGGTTTATCAGACTTCAGGGATGCAACACTACAGAGATCCTTCACTTTGCTCCTGCCATACTGTGCTGATGGGACAATAGAAACAGAAATGCAAGCCCATAGCACAGGCAGGGAGTCACAGTGAGTGGGCTATTAAAACGTGTATATACCAATAGCTGGCTCTTCTTATTTCTCCAGAGGAGGTAGTTAAGCTTCTAAATCAGCTAAGAAACCAGCTCAACAGTGTGGAATAATTATAGGGCACTTCTTGCTCATTTTTATGTAATCCATTAAGTATCTCCTAGATTTATCTTCCTATCTCTGCTGTTATATGTCATTTGCAATTTCTAGTCTAAATAACTATATTTATGGGATTAGCCAGCAGACAAGCTGATGAGATTTGGTATCTGGGATCTAAACTCAGGATTTATTTCAATCTATCATGAATAACCCATTTTGTATTTATTTTGCATCTCTTGTTGTCTAAATGAAAGAGTATGTTCTAGATACTTTTGTTTTATCCTGGCTACTAAAATACAGGAATTACAGAATTAAGTTCTATGCCAGCCTGTCTTTTAGGAAACCTGAAATCATATCTGAGTTATTAAAGTTTAATAGCTAGTGGGGGGGAGAGAAGTAATTACTTCCCATAACATCACTCTCTATCAAGAATTTCGTTGTAACGTTGATGCAAAATTATTCCACTGGCATTATGAACTGCCATGTAATGTCTGATAATGATACCTCTTACTACCACAGAGAAACCTTTGTTATGACTTAGATTACACATTCATATCCTGCACCAAAAATGAAGATGAATATAGTGAAAGTAGATCACTAATACATCAAGGTGGCATTTGAGCTGAGAATTATAATTTTTTAAATACATATGTGAGAACGTGAAATAAATTAGCCAGATTTTTGCCTCGCTAAAAAGGGGCAAAACTCAATTGTCTGCAATGTCTTTTTACCCATTTCCCATCAATAGGAACAGTGTTAGCAAAGCTCAGATTTCCTTTTGGCTTCACTGTTGGCTCTTTAGTGAGTTTTTTGACATCGCTGCTGGTGATTTTCCTTATGCCATATCTTATGCCTTCCTCTTTCAAACTGATAGCCCCTAGTTTAAAGTCTGCCTTTATCCTTTGCTTTTCCACTCTTCCTCATACCACAGTGTTCAGTGACATTCTTCTGGAAAAAAGCCTAGCCAGGCATGGGTAGGATGGCGATGAAGAAGTTCCCAGGAAATGTTTTGCTGTTGGAAAATTTGGGCTTTGTTCAAATCCAACACAATGAAGGAATGTAGATGTAATCTACAGATCAGATGCAAATTTTTATTTGTTACCTGTTCATTCTGATGTTGAAAAGCTTGGCTTGAAGTTTCTGTGATTTAGTTTTGACTTTGTGTTTCCTTTTGTTTTAACCTTAAGTATAGGATGTTGCAAAAATTTCATAACGTAAGGAAACAGGATTTTATGTATAAAATTTCTGCTTTCTAATGAAAGAATTTATTTGGTATTTTTGAATAACACTATGTTGTGACCTTTTTTGTCCCTTTGGGCCTTTGATTTATCTTTAAATGCTATATTCTTGGGATGGAGAGTTAATTTCTGACTTTTTGTGGTCAACTACATTTATATGGGAGCTGAATACTTTTAAGGGAATTCAAACACATCACCTTTAAATTCTTTAGCTTTTCAGACTCAAAGCAGCTTCTATCTCTGTCACCTACAGCCTGAATTGCTTTTTAAAAATTTTTAAATTTTTTTTTTTTTTTTAAGGGGCAGCAATCATATTACAGCAAGGCTGTTTGCCTTGCCAAAAAATTCACTAATGCCCATCAGCAGGGACAGGTTCGTGACACACATGGTGGTTTTGCTGATGGTATTTCAAGTGACCCTTGTAATCATGAGCATCAACTGGCAGTGAAGTTTCATCATTAAACTTTAACTTCGCTCATTTGGAGTCTTAATTGTGCTTTGAAACGTTTGATGGCTTGGCTGACCTTTCTCTGGGTTAAGTGAAGACTGAGATTTGTCTGCCAGGAGGGTACTGCTGAGGAAACCTTGGAGCATAGCACTTGATTGGTGTCACTGAGACAGTGTGGTCTAGTATCTCTAGGGTTAGAAATGCCTCTGAACTTTTTATGGCTTTAAATGGAGCTATAGAAAAAAGGAAACGCTGGGAATGCCAAGAATTTTACAAAGAGTAGGCAATGAGTATAAATTGAAGAGCCACTTACATTAAACACAAGGATTGGACACTATAATCCCTTTTTGTACTTCTAAAGCATTTCTAACCCTTCCTTTCCCTGTAAGAAATGTCCCAGGGGAGCAGTGAATTTCCCTGCTAGTGGGAAAGCCCAGCATTGCCATCTCCCCCAGGCTGCATTCCTGCTGCCATGCAGATGAGAGCCCTGTTCCCAGTGCAAGGCAAGGGCACACCAGTTAGGACTGGGACAAGGCCTTTGCTGAAAATCCTTACAGTTTGCAAAATCCCCCTCTCCTGACCCGAAGCTATTTTGGAGCTATTTTGGATCTGCAGTTTTCACCAAAACTAGCAATTTTATCTTTTTTTTCTTTTGGTCTGGTTCAATACTACATAAAGGGACAGATGATGCCCGCAATGAGTACAGATATTGCATGTGCAGACTTTCTCCTGCCCCTATAAATATTCTTGATTTCCATGCTGGCCTTACGGCTCTGTGCTGACATTTGTTCTGCCAATCCCTGTGGAACCTGGCACTGTGTCCTGAACCACCCACCCCTCATTTCTGTGTAATTAGTCTGAGAGCCACGAGACAGGAACCTTTCCTGGCCATGTTTGTGCAGGAGGCCAAGGGCAATATCAAACTCAGAAGGTAAGCAGTGGGGCAGGCAGGTGAATTCAGGCTGAGGGATGATTTGGGGCAGTGTGACTGATGAAGGGGGGCTCATTTCAGGGAGCTGCAGTACGTACATGTCACACCAAAGAGACAAATCATCCTTTGGGGTGCTGCTCTTCAAAACTCCATTCTTGATAACAAAAGGGAATTTGGTACTTGAAAACGATAAGGATGCACAGGGTCATCCCAGTCTAGCTACATCCCAGGCTGCAGGTAGTGTCCATATTCCCACTGTGAGTGCTGTCATTAGCAGGACCTGTGGACTCTGGATCAGACCCTGGTGGGGAGGACAGAGTGAGGAAGAAGATATGGGCCAGTTTTTTTCCAGTCCATGGGAGAGGGGAAAACCCTGTGGTGGTGGGAATGACATTGACAGCCAGAGATGTGGCACATTTTGGCAGAGATCATGAAATCAACTACTATAAACCTGGCATCTTATCTGGGGCTCCCCAACAGTCCCACTCTCAGCATAGTATCCCCATGCATTTTAAGTCCTGTCCCCTTGGCTGATACCTTGTTAAATATCGGCCTCCTGCAATAATATTTTATATTGCAATTATAATCCCAGAGCAGCAAAATAAATACCAAGATGAATATAGTCGATTACCTTACCTTCATCCTTCAGAGCATTGAGTTAACCCCAGCCACTGAATAATTGCACCTACAAAATAGGTTTTATTGGAAGAAACAAGAGCAGGAGGATGCTGCAGCCAGCAGAGATCAAGACTGCCTCTGTAAAACCATTTCGAGCCTCTTGGCTTGAGACTATGTCATTAGCTTGTGTCAGTGATTAATTTGAGAAGTATATATTCAGTAACAGACTATTCTTGGTACAAAGTTTAGTCCATAATCTATTTACTTGCCACTGCCAGCACTTCACACAGTAGCATTGCAGCTAATATTGAACAAAACCTTGAGCAGTGCAGCATCACCTTTTGACTTGTTCATTTGCCATTTATTTTCCTTACCAGGATAAGGCCTGGAAAACTTGATCTCTTAGCAAACCCATGCTGGTAATTTTTCCTGCTTTGCCAGGCCTTGGTCCTCAGCCCACTAGCAATGCTCAGTTGAGACATGGTTTAAGCACCACCCAGTCAGAACCACTGAGGAGCAGGACAGTGACGGCAGCTGAAGAGAAAAGGAACAGGGCTGGAGGCCACAAGTCTGAGAGGACGGTTAATGTTGAGGGTCAAAGTTGTTCAGTGAGATGCAGACCGGGAGAAAACTTGAGTGGATAGACTGAAACTTTCTGAGTTACTGTTAGGCTGTCAGAATGCAAGTGTAGCTCACATTTGTACCTGCCAGTTGTATTTCCAGCTCAGGAGCATGAGCTCTGCAACAGAAGTGGATGCATTGTCCATTTTTAGTAGCATTAGTAGCATCTTGCTTTTTTTTTGGCAGAGGGCAAAGGGAGGGTGGATAAAAATGCTTGAGGTGGCCAGGGTTTGGCCAGGAATTGCTGATTCAGAGGAGAGCTGCAGGACTGGACCTCGGTGGGCAGAGCTTCCTACAGGGGATGCAAGAGGCTGATGTCCAGCACATGTAAACTGAAAACATCCCATCTGGTACAGGCACAGTTGATATGCCTGGGCCAGAGTTATGTGGATGAGATGAACAGTAGAGCA
Source organism: Rhipidura dahli (assembly GCA_013399225.1). Classification (NCBI taxonomy): domain Eukaryota; kingdom Metazoa; phylum Chordata; class Aves; order Passeriformes; family Rhipiduridae; genus Rhipidura; species Rhipidura dahli. Next base: position 497,914 of record VXAC01007218.1, on the reverse strand, counting down.
ACCTTCCCACCCTCTGTGGCACAGCCAAAGTAGGGTTTGGTCAGTGTGGGGTGTGGGGAGAGAGGGATGAGAAATACCCTGGGGACCTCTTACCCCTTCTTAGTGCCAAACTGAAGAAACAGAGAGACCATTCTTCTTTATTTCCTTCCGTCCCAGCTGTGTCTGCTGCCTACACACCCTGAGCTGTCCTCAAGAGTCCTGGGCTTTTCCAAGTGTCTGCAGCAGCAAACCTGCTGCCTTGCCATCTGTTGAGGACACCTGCTCTGAGCAACTTACCTGAGCTTGGAGCTGACTCGATGCTACCAGTGGAAATTTTTCCATATTAAGAAGGAAAACCATCTCTTTCCAGTTTGTGTGACAAAGTCAAAACAACGAGAATGCAAGGTGTCATCAGCAGTCAATGTGGTGATATGCTCTTCTGGGATTTTCATGTGGGTGTAAACCTGGTGTGAAGGTGGCATCACTCAGCTCAGCGTGGACGCAGGGTGTAGCCAGGGCTGGGTAATCAGCTTCCCCTCTGATTCCATGTCCCCCTGTGTCAGTGGTAAGAGGCTGCAGGGCAGGAATCCAACCCACCTATCCCAGTTCCAGCCTGGCAGTGACTGAGGGGTGCGGGTGGCCTCATCCCTCCAGCGGTCTGCCCCCTTGGAAAACAGGGTGCACCCCCAGTGATGTCAGAGTTGTAGCGGGGGGAACCCCGAGGTTTTTGGCAAGAGTTACCTGTGCGGTCCCGCAAACGCAGGATTCTGGCAGCAGCGGAGCCGTGAGGGGGCGGTGTTGGACCGCGGCAGCGGCGGCCGAGGCGGGGCAGCGCTGGCAGCACCCGGCCCCAGTGGGCCCCGGAGCGTTTTCGCTACATTCTGCGGTGTTCAAGCCTTGGTATTTTGCAACAGGGATTAGTTGCAACAAACTCTCCTTTTCCTCCTGTCATTCTCTTTTTTTCTGTTTTGTTTTTTTTTTTTCTTTCTTCTTTTTTTTTTTTTTTTTGTTTCTCATTTTCTTTGGAGGTCTTTCCCAGACCTTCCAGCAGTGTTCGTGAGCACTCCAGCGCTGGAAAGTGACTCTTTGTCTGCTGAACATCTCTGGAATCACAGGTGGGCAGGTGACGCAGCCAAGATCTCTGTGATGCCCCACAACACCCGACGTGTTCCTGAGCTGACTCCCAGCCAAACTTCAGCATCACAGCCACCTCTGCCATGTGCTTGCTGAGGTGACCCTCTGGCTATCAAGGCCAGGAGGCCAGGTTTTCCCTGGCTTGAAAAGAATAAAAAGCTCCATTGGTGACAGCAACCTAAACAGGTAAAAATGTGCCAGGTTATTTTGATTTGCACAGTGCAAAGCTGCCTCTTTCCCTACGCTGCTTTGTTTGATCTCATTTTTCACGGTTCCAAATTACCTTTTCTTTCCCAAGCCCCAAAACTTTCTCTAGATGCAAACGATGGCACCTGAGTGAGTGTGGTAGTGAGCTGCCTTCACCTTTATCTGCTGCTGTTGGACAGATGAATCCACACTACAACAGAGCACTTGCAGATTACTATCTTTGTTCCGTGAAAATTTGCCTATCAGTGTAAGTGGCATCTGGAGATTGGAAAGCAGAGCTTCAGGTACCTTCCTTTCACCAGCTCAACAAGGAGACTGATTTTTCTTCTGCTATGCTAGCAAAGCCACTGGTTTTTGATTCCTTCTCTGTATGACAAAGATAGGAGCGGGAAAGGTGGGAGGAAAGTTTTGAGGGACCAGCTCTACCTCTTGCAGTTATTGAAGTGATGCCTTCCAAGGGGGGTGGAAGGAGAGGTCTTGCTGAGGCAGACAGTATGATCATCTCTGTCTCACACAGAATCAGTGGGTCGTTAATGTTTGAGCCAGCCTCTCATTTCACTGCAGTTGTCTGCGTTGTTGAGGCTTTCCTCAATATGTCGAAAACCTGAAGGACTAAACAGCCCCAGCAATGGCTGGAACAGGAGTTATTCCTGATCTAAAGCATAGCCTGCTGAGGGCCACTCTTTCTGTGATACTTGTGAGGCTAAGCAAAATGAATGACCAACACAAGATGATTTTTTCCCCCTTTGTGCTCTCTTAGATTAAAGTTTTTAGAGGAAAAGGATTACCTCTGGGACTGAATCCTGCTCTTGAGCTGATGAATGCATTGCAGGCTCTGTTTCCTTTGCACCCTCAGCTTCCCCCAAAAGAGGAGATGTGAGAGTCAGAAACCCAACCATTGGTAGCCCTGTGTTGTGTGAGGTACTTCATTTACAAAGTCAGAGACATTTGTACACCTTCCCTTGATGGCTCCCCAAGCCTTGCTCTGCCAATAGAGCTCAGCACAGAGAGGTCATTAGGAAGACTAACATGAATGTCTTGTGAAGATCAGGAAGCTGTTCTGAGGAAAGTCCCTACCAGCACTGAATTTTACAGTGGTCCAACTGGCTGGCAGGTGCAGTTTGTTTTACCTGGTTTCTTGGTTGCTTTGATTTTTAGTAAGTCTAGTAAATACCTAAGAAGAAGAAAATAGTTCACCTGTTCTGCATAGTAAAATAAAAAAAATAAATAAATAAATAAAATCCATCCCAAATCACACAATGGAGGGAATACCTGTCTGTCTCTCCGTGTCAGTGATGCTAAACTGGAGTTTCAGTGGGAGAGGGCTCAGCCCTGGACAGGTTTTCCAAGTTAATTGAAAGGAACATACCTGAAATGCTACTTGCTCCATGTGCTCATGGCTTTGTTAAGCATGGAGATCAAGGAAGTGCATAGGTAACCACTCTCTTTACAGCTGAGCCTGTGAAGAGAGGATGGGCTAGTTTAATGGCTCCCTCTTCTTATTGAAATCCCTCTTTGTTGGTTATCCTGGGGTTTACAGTGACTAATATCTTTCCATAAGACATCTCTCAATCAACAGAGACAACTATGTTTACAGGGCAACATTTTTCACCTGCTTGTCAGCATATCAAGCAGTACCAAAACACACAATCTCTTCCTGCATCCCACAGCAAATCATTCATTTTTTTAAGCTTCATCTACCATCACTAATGGTGTTGGAGATGGGTTAAGGCAGCCTCGCTTGTGCTTCATCCCTAAGGAGAGAGGAGAGCTTAGAGCATCTACCTGAGAGGTCCCACCATTTAGGAGGGAAACCCTTCTCAGCACTGTTTTGCTCTCTGGGTTTTTTCCTTGCAGTTAACTGTAGATACACTTGAAAAGGAAAACAAAAAAAAGCCAGTGGGCTATTAACAACTCGGTTTAATGTTGACAGTGGCACTCTGCAGTGGGAGTGTAATATGCTTAATGTTCCAGAGCAGAACAGCCATCAGTTCACATCCCTTTCATTGGCGGCAGTGGCAACTCTTCCCCCAGAAGTTAAAGCCTTGTGTCTTATTTCTGAGAGAGGCTTATTCATAAAAAGGGAAGAAAAATTGATTGTCCAATCCACAGAAGGAAAAAACACACAAGAGGATAAATTACAAGAATTAAGATGGGCAGACAGATTTCTACAACTCGTGTATGTAAAAATCTGTGCCTGGTAGGCTTGAGCTGTGTCATTTTAGATGCATTTCTCCAACCCACGTAAATATTTCTGTCCATTGGAAAAGAAGGAAATTTCATTTTTCATCAAAGCTCTACAGTGATCTTGTTATTAAAAACAGAGGGAAAAGATGTATCAGGAAGGCAAAGCAGTTGCAGCCACATAGTTGTTTTCAATAATCCAGTGAGTCACTACACAGAAGAGCCTTTCATTTCTCCCTGTGGTTCAAACTAAATTGTTTATTAAGATTTTGGTGCATTATTTAAAATAAAAAAAAAGGAAATTGTCCCTCTTTATTTTAAAGACTGTTGCAATAAAAATTCAGATTATTCAGATTTATCAAGTGCATTTTATAATGCAGTAACGACATCAATTTTTTCCTCATACCACAAGATATTCCCTGGCTTTTCCATCTCATTCATAGTCATACATAAGGAGGCTGTTTACAAGGCATTGCTACAGGGAGCAAAAAATATTATAGAAATGAAAATTTGATCCAGCCAATGGCTGGAATTGTAATGAAAGACCTAAGTAGAAGGTAAACAGCAGCTTAATGTAATACTTTAATGCAATTCTTGAAAAGTGATGTATAATAGCTGCAAAGGGGATCTATACTTCAGATCTTCACCCATGCAGAGGTGTGGAATAGAGGCTAATTACATATGTAGCTATAATGCACACTGAGCAGCCAGAACAGACAAGTATAAATATTTAACATATTTCACTTTTTTTTTTTTAAATCACAAGGTTGTGAACTTGCATTTTGTTTTTGTTTTTTTTTCCTCAGGAAATTGGACAGGAGGCTGACTGAAAGTGTACCAGAACCCTACAGGGATTTCTTGTGCCTTTTCAAGGAAGGATTTGCTGTGTTCTAGAATGTGTAAATATAGTTTGGGGCTTGTTTTGTTTTGTTTTTTATCTCAAATGCTTGCCAAGGAAATTGAACCATACAAACATAATTAGCCAGGGGCTGAACATTTAATCTTAAATTCTGAGTCTTCATTAAGTGTTAATTTAAACCTTAGGAGGGAAGCTTGCCAGCATTCCTGTTCATAAGGACGGATGGAATTTGTGGCAGGTTTTTATGGCAGAAGAGGGAAACCACTCAAATGGAGAAAGCTCGGAAAATTGTGCTGAAGCCAGTAAGTAGTCAAGTGGTTGTGTCATGGATAACAGGACAGGATCTGGATTCAAGTCACCTCTTGTGTGGTCAAAGCAGGCCATGTTGGACAGGGCTTTGGGCAACCTGATCTGGTGGAAGGTGTCTGTGTCCATGGGGCTGGGATCAGATGGGCTTTCAGGTCCCTTCCAACCCAAACCATCCTGTGGCTAGGAATTTAAGAAGGTGGAGTGGGAGAAGTGGAAGGCTTGTGGGTTGAAAAAACAAGAGTTTTCCCTTCGTTACTCCAAATCAGGATGGGGTTTTTGGGGGTAGTTTTTTTCCATAAGTGATTTTCCAATGGCATTGTTATTTTTATCTGAAAAAGGGCCATTTTCTGAATTTGGATCAATTTTAGTCTATCAAGATAAAATAAACCTCCTTTTTTTTAAATTTCAATTTACTGAGAAAAATTTCTACACTAGGAATGATAGAGAGAAAAAAAAATGGAGGGAGAAAATAAAACAAATCCTTATATTCCCTTCTACCAGCACTTTTATGAGCTGGGAAGTCATGGAGAAATGTGAAGGTGCTGTGATTTTTCCTACATCTTCCTTTCCCCTTTTTCAGTGATAAGAACTATCAGGTGACATCTTTGTGAGGAACATGCCAGACTCTCTGCACATGGAACGAAGTCCAAAAAGCAGCAGAATTAATTCCTGTGACTTTTCATGCCAAATCTGTTATCTAGTTCAGTGTTGTTGGGGGGGTGAGACCTTTGAAGCAGCCCTCTTTTTTTTCCTGATTGGCAAATATCCGGAAAAGCAGTAACAGAGGTTAAAAATAAATATGAAAATCAATTTTAAACCTAAATAACAAGTTTTATATAGTACCTAGTACTTGCTGAAAATTAGTTTTTCTAGTGTATGCTTTAAAAAAAAAAAAAAAAGAAAAAAGTAGTGCAAGAAGAGAACATTCACCTTGCAAATGGCTGTATTCCAGGAGAAAAAAAAAAGGCGAAAAAGGGAATATTTGGGAGGAGATTTGCATGGCTGCCTGCAGACAAGGCGACCCACTGGCCTGCTGCCTGCTCCTGGCCTGCCAGCGGAAGTTTTGCCCTTGGCTTGGCAGCAGCACCCTGAAATCCTGCTCAGCTTCATGCCATGGTTCCCGGTGGGCTCTGGCTCTGGCTCAGGCAGGAGGAGGTGTCCTGCATGGAAAAGCACCCCCACGTGACCCACCTGCCAAGCAGTGCCCAGATACCACCTCAGCCCCATCGCTTCTGCTTCTGCCACTTGGATGAGGACAGGTGACTTCAATCCCTAAGTTTATAACAAGTTGGGTTCTAAATCCTCTTTGGTGCAATTTGCTAAGTTATTGAGTGCTTCCACTCACTTCAGCAGCTTCACAACTCCTGCAGCTACATGGAAAATTTGGAATTAATAGAACTATTTAACATGGGAACAACGACCTGGAAGGATCTGACTGGTGCAGTTCCTACAAATCAACACAGTATGAGCTTGTAAGCAAATGGGCTGGTCCCTCATGAGCTACCAAACGTCTTGTCCTGGGCATGTTAATGGCAAAGCTTGAAATAATGGTGACTTTTGGAAATCAATTTTGATAACCGGACTCTATTTGTAAGGTATTTTGAGCTAATAAAGCTACTGTGGTCCTGGGAGTGCCCTTTTCCTTGAGCACAATGGGAAACTCTTCTTGTCAGGATTGCTATAGAAATAATGAATTATCAGGCAAATGGGACCATCCAGCAAATTGTGCCAGACCGGGGATGTGTGCTGATAACGCGGCAGCGTTAATTTGCTCTATTTTGTTATAAGCAGAGCTTGCATTGCCTATAGAAATGTAAAGAGGCAGGTGAGCTGGAGTGTCTATTATTTACAGACACAGTTTGTGCTGTATAAATGAATTTTTCATAGGAAGACTTTTTACAGAAAAAAGGCTTCAGAAACTGCTTCGTAAATAATTATGACTAGGAGCTTCAAATGTGCTTCGAAGAATGGGTGGATACCCTTTAGTCCCCCTTAAAATTTTTCAGGTGCAACCTTGAACATGCTGTAAAGAGTGGGGTGCTTTGACCACGTGGGAGATACCCCAACCCCATTATTGTCAGCCTTTAGCAAAATAATGCTGAACCATGGCTTGCATTGCCTTCTGTCATCTTGCAAAACTGAGTCATCCATAAGCAAATGCAAATGTTAGTATGCTGATGTGCTTGTATTGTATGGCTTGAGAAGTCAGCACCATACTGAAGTATGATCCAACAATGACAAGAAGAAAGAAGCAGGAACTCCTTTTGTATCAAGTGGACAACCTCTCTATTTTCCTTACTGCATTTTGCTCAATGCCACTTGGGAGGACATTCCTCTATTTTTAAAAAGAAGACATGAAATATGGCAGGAAATCATTGAGCTGAGAGGAGTTTGGCTTCAGATGTGAGACACCACCACCAGGATCGTGGAGAAGGGAGGGGAGAGCTGGGAAAGAAGAATGAGTAGAGAGGACTAGGAAAGAAAATGCTGTATTTGGATGTCATATTTGACTTGGGAAGAAAACAAAAAACGCCCATGTTTTTGCATGTGGGTGATGGGAAAAATACTGCATCTTCTGTTGGGCTGAATGAGGGTGGTGAGGCACTGGCACAGGTTTCTCAGAGGTGGTGGATACCCTAACCCTGTGAACATTCAGGGTCAGGTTGGATGGGCTTCTGAGCAATCTGGTTGAGTTTAAAGTGTCCCTGCCCATTGCAGGGGGTTTGAAAGGAGGATTTAAATCCAACCTAAAATATTCTATGATTCTGTGAAATGTAAGTGGGGCCTTTGGAAAAGCAGGTTGCCAAGGAGTTTGATATATACAGGAGGACCAAAACAAAAAAAACCAAGAAGCAATACGATACCCTAATTCAGAGTGGACCACATAGACCTGTTTTAGGACTCTTATAATAACTGAGAATATACTCAAATCCTTTTGCTATGAATGAGATATAAACACCACTAAAACCCAAGTATGGTGTAAAATGTTTTCTTGAGATCAGTCTTTGGTTCCAGAAAATATAATTATGAAGCCTGTGCTGTATTGGCTGCTGCTGAAATTTTGTCTTTATAAGATTTTTTTTTCTATTATCTAATTGGCTGGATTCTTTCAGGTTCTCAGAGTACTCTTCTTTGTACTCCAGGGGAATTTTTGTTACTCCTCTAACAATAATTCTGGAAAAAAAAACCTCCACAAAAAAAAAGACAAACTGGTGCATTGCACCACCCTACAATGGGCCCAGTGTTGATGCTGGATTAACTGTCCCCAGTGAATGGCTGAGCTCACATCTCTCTGCCTGCCTGGAGCTCCACTCTGCTCTGCCTCTGGGGTTATGATATCATCTCTGAAGTCCTGCAAACACAGCTGAGCTCCACACTGCTCCCATTGTAGGTCCCACTTCCCAAAACGTGGAGCTGGGGATCTCAGCCAAGCAGCAGAGTATCTCTGCAGGAGATGGAGGGTGTGGGGACAACTCCATGCCATGCTTTCTCCCCACAAATGTTCACCACAGTTATCTGCAAAGGCCAGGTACTTCCAAAGGGCTGCTCACACGGCTGTGTGCAAATAGAGCCTGTATTTGTCATTCTGCTTCTCCAGGTGTGAAGTTAAAAGCCTGCACCTATAAAGAAACCCCCATAATTGTCTTGACATCAGTTTGAGGTGGGCTAGTTGGCATTTCCAAGGGTCTCAGCTGTCTGCAGGTAAGAAGCCATCTTCTTCTTCCACAAGCTTTCTTCTTGTATGGGCTTTTGGCAGCTTGTCATGTGTGAGTGAGGCTGTGCTGGCAGACAAGAGGATACCGAAGTGAATATTTCTCTCACACCAAGTGTTTGTATTTGTTTCAGGGCTGCAACTCTTTGCTGGCCCACTCTGTGCAGAGATGCCTCCTTCCAGCTTTGTGCGCTCTGGCACGCATTGCCTAATGGACCAGGGCTTCTCGTTCAGCACGGCTGACAAGGAGCATCTCTGTCACCACAGCTGACACACACTTGCTTTGTTAAATGACATAAGATGCTGCAGTGCAAGGCACAAGTTCTCCCATGCTTTCAGTGAAACAATTTACTACTGTGCTGCATATATCCTTCTATGGCCCAGCGAGCGGGAGGGACCCAGAGCTGGTCATACATGTCCCGGTTTGGCCAGCTCTGCCCCCCTTGACATTTGCAAGGAGCAGTGGAAACGAAGCGACATGTTGACCTAATGCCCTACATGTAGGGCATTCAAACCTACGCTGCCTGACAGCTCTCAAACTGCCTGCTGAGGTTTAGCCCCATGTGGCATTTTCTGCTCTGCTACATTGCAGCTTCTCCAGCCCTCCTGCTTCTGCACCATCCTGGGAGTAAGCAAAGCCAGGGTTTTAGAATGTGTGTTTCTGGCTGCAGAGTGCAGTATTTTCTGCACATCAAATGCTCATCAGTGACTGGGAACATAACCAAGGAGGTTGGGGAGGAGAGGAGGAAACCACACTTGATCCCACAGAAACCACAAACCTAATTTCACACCGAAGGCAATTAGCCAGGCACTCATTTGGTTAGGGTGGCTGTACCGCTTTGTAAAACATGACCTTTTAATGAGCTGGGGTTTAGGTTTGGGAGTTTCTGCTAGTCTACACTGGCAAAGGAAAACCACCAGTGGTTAATTACCATTAGGAGAGGGGACCGGGGTGAAGTGGCCCTCAAAATCATCTCTGTGCACTTCCAAATCCTGCTTTGCATGACAGGATCATGTCCCTGACCCCACACCATCACATTCAGCCTCCCTCCCAAAGCCACCAGGATGCTGCAGCATCCTTGGCTGGGCAGCGCTGACTCAGGCACATGGTCCCGTGCCCACTCCCTGGCACTGCTGTCCCCCAGATATTTCACAACTAGATATAAAAATTCCTGAGTTAGCCACTTGCGGCTGTGCTCCCTGCAAGAGGAAGCAGTAAAAGGCTGATTTATGCTCTGAACCACAAAAGCCTTTTATTGCTGCTTTTTTTTTTAATGTAACTGTCTTGCCCTTAAATGTCTAATCCCTTTCTAACAGCCTTGTGGAAGTGGCAGGGCTCTTCATGGGTTAAAGGCACTGTTTTTCAAGAGGGTCAAGCTGTCCACCAGGTCCCCAAAGCCCCTCAAAACCCCTGGCACAGCCAGTCCTCCTGTCCGCAAGGGAGGAGGGCAGCAGTAGGATATGTGCTGCCAGCATGGTCCACCACATCCTTCCAGCCCTCAGGTTTCTGGGGTTGTTGGAGGGTTATTCCATCACCTGGAGTATTCCCTGACAGTCTTGGGCACTGCTGCTCCTTCAGGGGAGAATAAAATCCCCAAGCTGATCGAACAGAAACAGGGATTTAGGAGTTTGACTCCAGGCATATACATTTAAATACATTGCCCAATTATTTCTTCATTTTTATTAATTACGATTAGTCATTTATGGCCCCTTTTAAATTCAACCTCTCAAGAAAAACATTGCTTTAGAAAAAAAAAAAAAAAAGAAAAGTCATTTAATGAACAATTAGCAAAAGCTACAGCTGCACCATAAAAGAGAAATACTAGGGTGGGGGGAAGGAATATTTCAAATTGACCTGGGCATGGAAGCTGTTAGATGGATGGTAAGCCAGCCGAGATCCTAAGGAAGGGGTGATGCTGGAGAGGGGCAATTCAGGTAGAAGAAAGTACACAGTGTGGCATTGCTGGTTCATTGTCAGGCCTGCTGTTAATTACTGGCTTTATTAATGATTTGGAAGTGATGAGAAGTGTTAATTGCATCAGAAAATGATGCTACATTGGGAAGAGCTGAAAGTAGAGGTGAGAGCAAAAGAAAGAGCAGCATGAGAGGCAGGGAGGGCTGAGGCGTTTAAGAGTGATTTGATTTCATTCAGGCTCTGGGGGCTTTTCTAGTTTCCCCCAGTAAAAGAGCACCAATAATATTTGTAGACATGGAGGGGACCCGCAGGAGGGTTTGGTTTGAAGCAAGAACCACGGGGACCCTTCCTGTTACCCTCAAGGGAGGAATAGAGACTTGCCTGCAGTGTAAGGCAGGCAGAGTCCTTGCACAACAAAACTGAGGGGCGTGGAGGGGCAGCTGACTTCAGAAGGCCCTAGACTGTATAGCAGAGAGCGTTTAAAAGAAAGCTGTAAAAAGGCAATACATTGCTCTGCCTGCTGTGCCACTGAACTGAAGGAAGGGGGAACACAAAACCCAGATTAATTTAGAAATTGCATCTAATGATCATCTTGAGAAGTCATAGGACAAAATCAAGGGAGTGAGCTGCCACAAGCTGTTAAGGAGGAAACCCTCTGCCCAGTGGATGCCAGTATTGCCCAACATTAAATCACATGGAGAAAACTCCACTGGCATGAGAATATTTGGTGCTTAAAGACACCCATCACTCCAGCTACCCGAACACCACCACATTCAGCAACATACTTGCAACTTACTTCGTGGCACAGTTAAATATTTTGCAACTCATCATTCTGGAGGTAGGCAAAGGTGACAAAGCCAAGGACGAAGCACTGTGTAAAATTTTACTTTTACTGAGCGGGCCCTAAAGAAGCCCAAGCAGAGTTTTATTGTGCAGCTCCTCGGGCTGACAGTCTCCATTAACCATCGGTTAATACTGCAGCGTCAAAGCAAACCCAGAGTCATGGCCCTGTGCTGTTAGAAAGTGTCCTTCATCCCAGCAAGAGACCTCGGGGTGAGAATATTTTGCATGAAGAGCCACCGGTGCAAGAGCTGAGCCTCTCGGCTCTGCATTGCAGTCGGCGTGTCGTGTGCCATCCCTCCATGCTGCAAATAAATCTACAATTTCTCAGCTGGGTGCCTTTGGAAGCCACACGCTAATACGCTTATAGGGGAAGAGAGACCAGACAAGGTTCAAATAAAGAGCTCATGTAATAAATAAACATGAGGTCAGTATGGGAACAGCAATAATTGCTTTGTATGACAAGATTTGCATAGCAAACACTTGTGATTAATGTACAGCCGGCGTCAGGTAAGGAGCCTTCACTATCGTTGCTCCATCTGCACCTTCCAATCTAGAAGGTACAGCAGCTCCAGCCAGAGCAATTAGTCACTGTTTACTGAGAGGCAGACCAAGCAAATTTTTTCTAGTTCAATATTTGAGCGAGTTTCGTCTCAAAACCTCCCATTGGATCCATTTCTGCGCCAAGCAGGGATCGCGCATCTTTCCTGGGGGTGGCAAGGAGGATGATCAGCACTGCTGCTGATCTGCTCAGCAAGGGCACGGGCTGGCTCCCAGCCTCTCCTGCTGGCCTCACCCGGGTGATTTTCTCAGGGAAAACCGTAAGGAAGAGGCGGAAGATCCTGCATATCAGGGCTCTGCTTAGCCGAGCCCTGCTTCTGCCTTTTCTTTCACCTGCCTCTGCCTGCCAGTGAAGTGCCCCATTGCCACTGCTGATGTAGGAAGTGGGATGCAGCACTGAGGGCAATGAAACCTCCTTCTTTACAGCCTCCTTTCTGCAGAGCCTGGCAAATTCATTCCAGCTAAACTTTCAGCTCTTTGGAGAAAGAGCCATTATCCGACTTGAAACGCTATCTTGATTTGGGGCTTTTTTTTTTTTTTAAGGCATGCAAGCTTCTGGTTTCTCTGGAAAGGAGGCAGTTTGGCTAGAGGGACTGGGGTTATTCCTCTGAGGTTAATTCCTATGGGAAAACCATTCCATTGGAGCTGGTTAGAGGGAAGGCACTCGCTGCTGCGCTCTTCCACTTAATCTGCTCGGGGGTGCCAGGGAAAGCTGTTAGCATCAGTGGGAAGTCACTCCAAGAAGTATTGCACAGAACAGCTGGAAAGGCATAAGGGGAGTTCCTTCATGTTGATGAGATCCAGGACTTGACTGGAGTAAGCAGGCTTCAAAACCTAGGGCACACATTTTTGGGACATGAAGTGAAGAATTGAAGGTGTTTTTCTCTTGTGCACTTGCAGAGTTCAGTTATGACTGAGAATGCCAATCAACTCATCAAGAGTGCTAAATGGCAGCTGCTGTCTCACACCTGTGATAAGACATTGAGATTTTCAGTTGCTGTCTTACCAAGACAAGTCTTGATGAGATGCAGGTCCCCTGGACTCATTAAGGAAGACATCTGTATCAGCATTTCACCCTTTTGCTTTGGTGGGTGGTAGCAAGGGGGATGCTGGGTTGATGCTTCCAGGACCCTAGCACTGCAGCTGTCCCCACGTGAGAGCATCTAGGAGGTACCACCAGGCTGGCAGGGAACATCAAGATGTGGGGTGCATTGGTGGGAGATGCCATCACACCTCTGTGCCCCACAGAGCTGCAGGCAGGCTGGAAAATGTGGCTCTAGGTTGCTTCAGTGCCAAGTCCACCCACCACCACGTTTAGGAGTGATCCCCAAGGTGCCACCAACCTGCCCTGTTGCCCTTAAAACTTCTCTCCCTCCTTTCCAGCCCTTCCACCCTAAAGCTTCCCAACTGCCTCGGCTGAGCATTGGGAACCCCTATACCCACCTTGGTGCTGACAGGGCAGGTGAGGTGCTCTTATCTTTGCATGTGGGACTGTGAGCATTCACGGAGGTCGGTTTTTTGGGGTAGAACCCAGGGAGGAGAGTGATATGCCATGTCTTTGTCCGGTCAGGTGTTGGGAGGGGGATCCCACAGCGGAGAGGAGCCTGGGTGCGCTTCACGCTGCGCACGATGCTCTTCACACTTCATCTGCGGCCGCCGCTGGGACGGGCTCAGCCCGCTCTGGGGCCGTGGCTATTTCGGGGGACTGTGTCGGGCGGTCTCCCTGTGCCCCCCGGAGCAGGGCCCCCCGTGCCGCCGCAAGGGACGGCAAAGTTCCTTCGGGGGCCCGCTCCCACCGGTGTTCCCGCAGCCCCCCCTCACACCGGGGGTGCCTGGGGCGCGCACCTGCCCCTCAGGCTGGGCGGGGCAGGGAGAAAGCGCGGGAACGGCTCGCGCAGAGACGTACGCGCGGGTCCGCAGGTGCGGAGTGTTCGTGTGGGAAGGGGGGGCGCGGGGCGGTCCCGCACGGCGCCGGCCC